>JAPDOI010000138.1:380000-810000 GCA_029168955.1 Aplectana chamaeleonis | reverse complement strand
TCAGTAGGAGTGTGCAGGACATTACGAGACCTGTGTAGGACCCCCTTAGGGGTAAGCAGGACGTCGTAGAATGTGTGCAAGACCTCAGTAGGAGTGTGCAGGACATCATGGAACGTCTGCAGGACCCCAGTAGGGTTGAGCAGGACGTCGTAGATTGTGTGCAGGACCCCAGTAGGGGTGTGCAGGACGTCGTAGAATGTGTGCAGGACTTCAGTAGGAGTGTGCAGGACGTCGTAGAATGTGTGCAAGACCTCAGTAGGAGTGTGCAGGACATCATGGAACCTGTGCAGGACCCCAGTAGGGGTGAGCAGGACGTCGAAGAATGTGTGCAGGACCTTAGTAGGAGTGTGCAGGAGATCATGGAACGTGTGCAGGACCTCAGTAGGAGTGTGCAGGACGCCGTAGAATGTGTGCAGGACCTCAGTAGGAGTGTGCAGGACATTACGAGACCTGTGTAGGACCCCCTTAGGGGTAAGCAGGACGTCGTAGAATGTGTGCAAGACCTCAGTAAAAGTGTGCAGGACATCATGAAGCTTGTGCAGAACCCCTGTAAGGATGAGCAGCACGTCATGGAATGTGTGTAGGACCTTAGTAGGAGTGTGCAGGACATCATGGAACCTGTGCAGGACCCAGTAGGGGTGAGCAGGACGTCGAAGAATGTGTGCAGGACCTTAGTAGGGGTGTGCAGGAGATCATGGAACGTGTGCAGGACCTCAGTAGGAGTGTGCAGGACGCCGTAGAATGTGTGCAGGACCTCAGTAGGAGTGTGCAGGACATCATGGAACGTGTGCAGGACCTCAGTAGGGGTGAGCAGGACGTCGAAGAATGTGTGCAGGACCTTAGTAGGGGTGTGCAGGAGATCATGGAACGTGTGCACGACCTTAGTAGGAGTGTGCAGGACATCATGGAACCTGTGCAGGACCCAGTAGGGGTGAGCAGGACGTCGAAGAATGTGTGCAGGACCTTAGTAGGAGTGTGCAGGAGATCATGGAACGTGTGCAGGACCTTAGTAGGAGTGTGCAGGACGCCGTAGAATGTGTGCAGGACCTCAGTAGGAGTGTGCAGGACATTACGAGACCTGTGTAGGACCCCCTTAGGGGTAAGCAGGACGTCGTAGAATGTGTGCAAGACCTCAGTAGGAGTGTGCAGGACATCATGGAACGTCTGCAGGACCCCAGTAGGGTTGAGCAGGACGTCGTAGATTGTGTGCAGGACCCCAGTACGGGTGTGCAGGACGTCGTAGAATGTGTGCAGTACTTCAGTAGGAGTGTTCAGGACGTCGTAGAATGTGTGCAAGACCTCAGTAGGAGTGTGCAGGACATCATGGAACCTGTGCAGGACCCCAGTAGGGGTGGGCAGGACGTCAAAGAATGTGTGCAGGACCTTAGTAGGAGTGTGCAGGACATTACGAGACCTGTGTAGGACCCCCTTAGGGGTAAGCAGGACGTCGTAGAATGTGTGCAAGACCTCAGTAAAAGTGTGCAGGACATCATGAAGCTGTAAGGATGAGCAGCACGTCATGGAATGTGTGTAGGACCTTAGTAGGAGTGTGCAGGACATCATGGAACCTGTGCAGGAC
Source organism: Aplectana chamaeleonis (assembly GCA_029168955.1). Classification (NCBI taxonomy): domain Eukaryota; kingdom Metazoa; phylum Nematoda; class Chromadorea; order Rhabditida; family Cosmocercidae; genus Aplectana; species Aplectana chamaeleonis. The sequence continues at coordinate 808,421 of JAPDOI010000138.1, read as the reverse complement.
TCAGTAGGGGTGAGCAGGACGTCGAAGAATGTGTGCAGGACCTTAGTAGGGGTGTGCAGGAGATCATGGAACGTGTGCGGGACCTCAGTAGGAGTGTGCAGGACGCCGTAGAATGTGTGCAGGACCTCAGTAGGAGTGTGGAGGACATTACGAGACCTGTGTAGGACCCCCTTAGGGGTAAGCAGGACGTCGTAGAATGTGTGCAGGACCCCAGTAGGGGTGTGCAGGACGTCGTAGAATGTGTGCAGGACTTCAGTAGGAGTGTGCAGGACGTCGTAGAATGTGTGCAAGACCTCAGTAGGAGTGTGCAGGACATCATGAAACCTGTGCAGGACCCCAGTAGGGGTGAGCAGGACGTCGAAGAATGTGTGCAGGACCTTAGTAGGAGTGTGCAGGACATCATGGAACGTGTGCAGGACCTTAGTAGGAGTGCGCAGGACATCATGGAACGTGAGCAGGACCTCAGTAGGGGCGTGCAGGACATCATGGAACGTGCGCAGAACCCCACTAGGGATGAGAAGGACGTCATGGGATGCGAACAGGACCTCAGTAAAAGTGTGCAGGACATCATGAAGCTTGTGCAGGACCCCTGTAAGGATGAGCAGCACGTCATGGAATGTGTGTAGGACCTTAGTAGGAGTGTGCAGGACATCAAGGGACGTGCGCATGACCTCAGTTTAATGTCCAGGACACCATATGCAAGCCATGCCTCCGAATCAACAAGAACGAAAGTTAAGTGCGCCAGAACAGGGCTACCGTAATCTCACTAGAGTTGGCTCTAAAATTTTCTATTTTCTGACTCCAAATTTGCTACATCTTCACCACCGGTGGTGCTGTTTTCCTGCTTTGCAGTCCAGGCGGATCCTCAACTGCTGACCTCTGGAGGAGGACGGTGTGTGAATGAAGACACACCGCTCTTCACTTCTTTTACACTTTACCCTTGATCAATTGGGTATCACCAAATTTGTTTACGAGAGCCGAATAACATCATTCTTAAGATTACGGTAGTCCTCTTCTGGCGCACTTAAAGGCAGTGGTCGCGATAAAAGATGCTTGTCTTCTTTTCCTCTCTAAACTCTTTTCTAGGTTTAGAGTAGTAGAACCAATGAAGAAAAATTGCGAAAAAAACCGCTGTTTCGGGCCAAATTTGAAGCCTAAACTTTCTTGTCTTTTGATGGTGGACGAGCCCACTCCACATCATCGGCATCGATGACCTCTTATATCAAGAACATCAGCTGGCTTGAAATTGCATTTCAATCAACGAACATTATCCTTCAGACTCATCTAGTCAAAAACATTAACTAAAGTGCTTGCTTTCATTGGTAAACTCATTTTCATTACGTAAATTTGCATATATTTCTTCCTCTGAATGTCGATGATTTTTGACTGCTCGGCATGAGGCGGCGATCTTTTTTTGTTGCGCTGTGCACGTGTGCACGAACGGGCAGCTTTGGGCCCTAGAAACTCTAATTCTAGCCCGTTTTTCACCGCGCCACCTTCATAGTTTTTCAGCTGTTTTCCATCTGAGCTGGTTTTTATAGTTTTTTAGATAATGTTTTTCATCGCGACCACTGCCTTTAAAGGCAGTGTTCACGATGGAAAAAGTTTTCGAAATTCCACTAGGATTGGGTAGTGGAGGGACACTCTGTAACGTTAACGTCGAAAGAAAGCATGAAAACGAGCCAGGAAGAGCCCCAAAAGAGGCCGAAGTTGCAACTTCGAGCGCGTTGAAAACCCCAAAAGCGCATCACACGCCCACCGACGTTAAAGGCAGTGTTCAAGATGATTCTCGTTTCCAGGTTTTCCACTCGAAACAATGCGTTGGCAACCAAGTGTTACCAAAATCACGATGAAACGGCGAGAAACGCACTAATTCGTCTTATTTCAGTGAGATTATTCTATGACCTGGACTAGTTGTCTGGTTGGATGAACATGTTCACGGTGGTTGTCACCGGATAAAAATGGGACTAATCGAAAATTGAAGAATATTTTGGACAAAACAGTATTACCTAGGGCCCGAAGGAAAGAACGGAGCAACACAGAATGGAGAATTGCAAAAGACGGGTCCACAACAGATTTCATTGTCACAACGAACAGTTCCATTGATACTTAAGAGGCGGACTGATACTTGAGGATTTCGTGCCCTTCTGGTGCGTTTTTCTTGGTTTCTTCGTCATTTCAGTTCTACTCGGGGGCCAAACAATCGATATAGCGATTAATCTCAAAATCGAAGATTATCGTGAACACTGCCTTTAAGAAATGAATGCTCGAGATCGTGAGATGAACGACGATTTCCATTCATTCGCCCCGTTCTTCCTTTCATTTCCAACTTCTCTCCTTACTCAGGTCAGCTCGCATAGATCGGCTGCAAAAGACCGAAGTTACAAACCTTGGACAACTCGTCCACCATGTTTCCTTAGCTCAATCTTTGCGGGACCATAACTCCGTTCCCAGAAGGTCTTGTATGATTTTAGAGACACCATTGGAACCAGCATGGGGCCGTTTTCAAGATAGGCGGAGAAACAAGAAAACGATTTTCATCGTGAACACTGCCTTTAAAGGCAGTGTTCACGATAAAAATCGTTTTTCTGTTCTCCCGCCTATCTTGAAAACGGACCCATGCTGATTCCAATGATGTCTCTGAAATCGTACCAGATCTTCTGGGAACAAAGTTATGGTCTCTCAAAAATTGAGCTAAAGAAACATGGTGGACGAGTTGTCCGACGCTTGTAACTTCCGTCTTTCGCAGCCGATGTATGTGAGCTGACCCGAGTAAAGAGAGTAGTTGAGAATGAAGGAAAGAACGGGGGTAATGATTGGAAATCACCGATTATCTCACGATCTCGAGCATTCATTTGTTCACGTCGGTGGGCGTGTGTTGCGCTTTTCGGGTTTGCTTGCGCTCGAAATGGCAACTCCGGGCTCTTTTGGAGCTTTTCCTGGCTCATTTTCGTGCGCTCTATCGACGTCAACGTTACAGTGTGCCCCTCCACTACCCATTCCTAGTGGAAACTGAAGCACATTTTCTACCGTGAATACTGCCTGTAACTATCGTTCTTGTTCCGAATCAGACATATGGGCCGGCGCAGACGAGCCATATCAGCATGAACCGGTTAAGTTTGGCTAGAGCGGCTGACCTTGGGTCTATCCTAGACGTGGTGGGGCCACCCAAGATTTACTCATAGAAATCATGAAAAACTCTGATAAAAGATGCCTGATACTGCGCTATCAACCATTGTTCTTATAAGGGCTCTATGGAGATACTTCGACTGGTAGCCTTACCAATTGGCGGTTCATTCCATTTGTCTTGAATGGTTGGTGCCCCCCCCCCGTCTAGGATAGTGCCTAGACCCTGCACAATTGGGTCATTTTAAAGCTCATTTCTTCATTTTTTCGACTTTTAAATTCGAAAAGTATCTTTTTTGTAGGAAGCCGCGTTGCAACTATTATCTTGCAGTCTTAGCAGCGGAGCGGTTGTTTCTTCATTTCTACCACTATGTTTTCGAAAAAAAAACAACTTGACTTTTGGAGCTCGACGATATTGTAGAAGGGAAACCCTTGGAAAAAAGTTGTGAAATTTCTGAAAGTTGGGCTCCGCAGAAAAGGTCAAGGATTTGGCATTGCTCTAAAATGTCGTGAAATTTTTCCATTAGATTTGGCTATCAAAGTGATTTCCTAAATGTAGTGAAATTGTTGAATCGATTTGGCTGTTGTTGGTATATGCAGATTACATAATCATTAAATGTAGTGAAATTGTTGCAAACGGATTTGGCAGGAGCTCTATGAATTATCACAGTCAAATCACGCGTCAGAAGGGGTTTTTCTTGGAGCGCATATTGAATCAAATGAGAACAAGAATAAGTCTTGCAACAAAAACGTTTCCATACATTGTGAACCGTGAAAGCATCGAGGAGACGAAGACATAGCGTCAGTAGCTAATAAATTGTGTTAGAATTCGTTTTCATGATTTTTATCTAATTGGTGAGGGAAGGTCTGGTACCTTAGTGGGAGCTTCACTGAAAAGGCAGATTAACATTCGAAAACCTTATTTCTAGCCCATAAGGCGACATTTCGTTCAGCAGTAATTAAGAAGTAGTTTTTTTGTTTTTGTCTTTATTTGCTCGCCAGAGGACCTTCTGACGCGTGATTTGACTGTGATAATTCATAGAGCTCCTGCCAAATCTGCAATAATCTCGCTACATTAAATGATTATGTTGTCTGCATATACCAACAACAGCCAAATCGATTCAACTATTTCACTACATCTAGAAAATCAGTTTGATAGCCAAATCTAATGGAACAATTTCACGACATTTTAGAGCAATGCCAAATCCTTGACCTTTTCTGCGGGGCCCAACTTTCAGAAATCCTAGTGATACTTCGCGTCCCCCATTGGAGATGGGCGCAAGTTCTGTGCAATTATGTTATAGCATATGGCAATGAATTCGCGCCAACCTTTAGTAGGGAACGCAAGGTGTTACTAGGATCCAAGTCGACTGTATGTGTGTGTGCGCGCGTGTGCGTGCGCGTACGCGAATACGAAGTACGATATGGACGGAAGCATTGCGCTCTTCGTCAGTGGCAATGAGTTGGGAACCCGTACACAGCAGTGGATCATTTGATCAATAGCCACCTCGGCAAAGCCGGCCCATCGTTCGGCGGGCAAATTTTCTCGCCAAGCAGCGACGCGGCCTCTTGCTTTGAATATAGGGACCATAACTAGCCTAGCCTATGCTAAATGCCGTATTAACGATTCAAAAAACGTTTTACTGTTTTCGCAACGCGCTTGACGTTACTGTGATAAGCTTAAAGGCGAAGTTCGATCCATCAAGGGTGCAGCAAAAACGCTAGTTATAGTACACTATGCATTAAGAAAACATACCTGTGAGGAAGGTGCCGACGATTAAAGCCGTGCTCATGATGATATTGCACCAGAATGTGCTCAACCCGTGCATAACTACACCCATCGCCGAGGTGAGGGTTATGCCGAAAATCTTAACGAAGGTATAGGTAAACCTGGTCTTTATTCTCTATGATCCGCTTTCTTGAAGCCTTGGCATTTCCAGTATATCTTTCTATTACTTCTGTGTTCTCTAGGGTTTTGGCCAAACGGAGACTTGACATCGCGACATGACCGGAGCTATGGTAGATCCCTCCGAAACTATTTCCATTACACAGTTCGTTGCTGTTACCCTTCATTTCCGATCGAAAGAGGGCTGCGTGCGCTACTGCGTTCCGGAGGCAGATCTAGCTGACGACGTCGTCCTCGTAAAAAAGCTCTGGACGTGTTCTGGATACGTTCGAGATACCCTAGGTCAAACAAAGGAAATGAGTGCTTTGCCATAACCAGCGAATTCTCGACCTTCGTTTGTGAGCTGTGCGGAATTTACGCACTGCTCCCGCGACCTAATTTAATCCCTCATGCATGTGCCTCACTTGCTCCTTGCTTGTCACAACTGCGGGTGTGGAGCTTATCGCTGGTGCTACGGTATGAAGTGGGTTCGTCTTCGGGAGACTCGCTTCACTGAGAGTTCTCGGGTAGTCTCAAAACTAGTGAAAAAGGTGAAAAAGAGTGAGAGGCGTTTAACCGGACATGCTTCAAGTCAACGTTTCGCACAATTTCAGGTCTTAAAAACGAGGATTTGCTTGTAACTTCGGCCGAATAGACTCGTACCATTATCCAAAACCTTGCTGGCACGGAAGTAATAGAAAAAAATCTGATCATGGTCAGTTTAGCTACCAAAAATGTTCACCTGAGCGCTAGCGTTCAGTAGACCGCTAGTTGTTCCCTCGGCAGAAGGGAACGTGATCTCAGCGGCGAACTCAAATCCAATTGGAAGATATCCAGTCATAAAGAACCTAGAAACGACAACTTTTTATGATTTTTTCGAAATGGCAATACGAGATTGAGTTTTATACCCTCGATGTCCGAGCAGCTCACAGGGAGGAGATTGGCAGTCCGGTGCGTTCGTTGCGGCTCGTTTTGATAAGAGGTGAACTGGTAGCCGTGAGGTGCTCCGGCCTCATCCCGGGTACCTGTAATGGCCATCACGCATCGATTACCAGGTGCCCCGGCTAGGACCGGAAGACCACACGGCCACCCGTTCACCTGTTATCAAAACGAGCCGCAAAGCACGCAACGGGCTGCCAAGCTTCTACCTGCGAGCTGCTCGGACATCGAGGGTATGTGCAAGCGCCATTACCTCTTACTTTCCTCAGTTCAAAGCATCGTCTGCGCCAAAAATCCATGAGATACAGGATAATAGTGAAAATGACCCACAGAACGCTCAACGTTCGAAAAAAAAAACTCATTTAAAAACGTCCCACCCCCTCCGTGAATTTCGGTGTGTCAGGTGCAATACGACCGAAGTTTTTTTCTCAAACACCAGAAGTGTTTTTTTTCGTTTGAAACTGATAAAGTGGGTGAATTTCTCCTGTAATTCGTTTACCGATACCTATTTTCAAAGAAGGAAGAACCCATAGGGCAGGTTCGGATAGTAGGATTCTCCGAGACAAAATTTTTTGTATACTGGATCGATCGTCTGCGCCTGTGATGGGGTTTCTGTTCCTTGTGCTAGATGACTGGTGAGAACTGGTGGGGATACTCCTTTTTAACCATTCCAACTCCAAAACCGTACGTTTTGACGTGCAAAACTTCACCTTTATGGTCTATCGGCCTAATTTACGAAATTGAGGCTGAAAATGGAAAGTGGTTTTCAGCGCGAACGATGCCTTTATTAATGAGGAAATAGTACTCAAAAACAATATGCGATGCAAACCTGAAAATACGGCTACAAAAAAGTTATGACGTTAGCAAACAATTATCTCAGTTGTTCTACATGATTTACACTTTTCATGAAGGTTAATGGTCGGGCAAGTGTTATTGGAGGTGGTTAACAAGGGAACTACTTTTAGTCAGCCCGGCCATTCCGGATTAAGTGTACTTTTCGAGGACTTTTTTTTGGCGTAGATTCCAATTATGATATTCGCAGATGCCTAAAGCCGCTTTTTAATACAGTTTTTTTTAAACCTGACGGCAAGGTAAGAGAACCCCCTATGAAATTTTTAGGGTGTTTTGAAAAAAAAATCGGATTCGGCTCAAAACTTGTATGCGGAGGTAGTCTGGGGTGCTGTACACAAATCTGGAGTCCGTTTGTTCTGAAAAAAATCTGAAGTTTACTGTAGGTTACGGTGGGTACCACGCCACATAGGGGGCCAAACTTACCTTAGTATTTCAAAAATCGACAAATGAACAATAAATTCGCATTCACCGCCCCTCATAACCCCCGCATTCAAATTTTGAGTCAAATCTGAGGCTTTGACCGAACTACTGTATACCCACCGTAATCTAACGTAATCTGTCAAAAATCATTTATCGGACCTCAGAATTGTCTTCAGCACTCCAAAAAAAAAACTTCGGATTAACAATATGAACAATATCTCTCGTAGCACTTTGGGAATTTTCAAAAGTCGCGATTTCCCATCGAATTGTTCTCCGATGGGAAGCTTTGAATAAATCAAGTTCAAAACTTTGGAAATCGACAAATGAACCCAAGATTCCTGATCAGCGCCCCAAATAACCCCCCTAAGAAGATTTTTAGTCAATTATGGACATTCTTATGGTCATTCTTTTGAAACGCTTTCAGATCCCTCTAATTGGTATAAATAAACGCCCAACTAAAAATCCGCCAGTCCAAAACGCTATCATTATGGGCAATGTTTGGAAAATGTGCCTGATTCCTAATGTTGCTAAGGGGGGGGGAAGCTTAGGGCGCTGAACACAATTATGAGGTCCATTCCCAGATTTTCCATAAACTAATGCGCGTTTCGGAAGGTACAATAGGTATGGTTTCCGTAGTGGATTCAGTCTGACGCATGGACCAGGCGGCTGGCAGTGCGGTGGCCAACGGGGTTTCGATTCTCGAGCGGCGATCTACCGTCACAGCCGCATTCATTCATCAGACTATTACGTGAGCTCTACGAAAATCTGTCGAGAAACGCTCATAACTTTTTTCAGAGTGGGTATAGGTAGCCGCAAAGATCATAATCGGATTCTATGTACGTCAAAAACGGTAAGAGAGAAAAACTTTCCATCCGTAATGGCCAGGCTGAATAATAGTAGTTCCCTTGTAAGAACTGCCTGTGAGCAACAATTCTTCGAGATAATTCTTTGTGGAAGGCATTCCTGGCTGAGGTGTGAGAAATACTCTATTAATTCTTGAACTCAGCTTATTCCGGAAAATAATCTCACCCAAGTACGAAGGCGTTTACAAAGACCACCGCCAAAGATCCGAGATCCAACGTGAAAGTGAAAGCGACCATGGCGAAAAAAGCAAACAAGTAGTCGAGTACGGTGGTGAGCCTAAAAACGGAAACGCTTGATGGAATTCCGATTTTGAGGCGGTTCTCAATCAAGGCATTTTGACCTTGTTCCTGCGGGATCTTGGGGTCATATGCAGATATTGCTGCAAGTAGGACACCTAGGTCCTATCGAGACAAGATGTTAGCACGCCAAAAGGTCGTGATTACGTCTTCGTGAAGTGCATACCAACTTTCACGCTGTCTTTAAAGGCAGGGTTGATCAAATCTACATTCTCATGAAGACAGCTTAAAAGTAGTTTCTGAAAACCCTGTTTTCAACGCTAGAGGCATCGTCCAAGTAGCCTTATTCGCTTTCAGAAATTCATGGGGAAGTTCCCAAAAACGACAGCAGAATTTCCCTCAAAACAACTGGGAAACTTAACCCAAATGGAGGGGAGGAGGAGGGGGGGGAGGTCATGGGAACAACCGTGAAGCGAACTTCCCTTCTTTCCCCCCGAGTCGAATGTTTCAAACGTCATTCGTGGTGTATGATTCGAGGGGAGATCGAGGGGAGAGGGGCGAGACGTCCCCTTCCGGGGGCGACGTTTTTCTCCTCTCCCCTCGACCGAGTGATAACGACCAAATCAGGGGTGGTAGTAAATGGGGTGTTAAAGGCAAGGTCCGGTCAGATTTTGACACCTTCGAAATTCGGGTTAGATAGATTGGGCTGGTCAAGCTGGACACAGTCCAAAAAGTTTACAAACTCTAAGTCCGTATTTCTTTAGAAAACAGCCTGAAAGTCAGGGATTACGGTATTCACAGCATGATAATCATGGCTGGAATGACCGATAATTACACTGCACTTTTGAAGAATGCGTGGACAATCGCTAAAATATGGACGATGGCCACACTTTTCTAACTTTTCTGGATCATCGGCTAACGGAAGTGGCTGGAATAACTTGGAGAAGACCGGTTTTTACGCAGTTTTCGCATGTTCCTTCGGACTACCTGTACCATGAGCACAGATTCAGCGGAAAATCTCAGAATCGAAATTCTGCCCGGACCTTGCCTTTAAACGCGAACGGACCGCCACCTCCAAGCCGCCAACATACCGCGACATAGATGCCAAAGAGCCGCTAGTTTAACGCGAGCTGCCCCACGTAAGAGATGTCAGATTCACACGAGTCGTCAGGTTTACGCGACCTGCCTCACGTGAGAAGATGAATTGGACGCTTTCCGGATGGTAAAAATACAGGAGGTTCCAAACTTGAAGTGTAGCAAGGGATAGAGCAGATAGTAAGTTGAGAAGCTTTAAAACCGGAGGTCCAGCATTAGAGCTCTTTTTCAGTTACATATCGTTACATATCGTAGGTTAATATCGTTCAAATACATTGCACCGCATATTGAAAACGGTCGAAAATTACATTTCGGCAGTATTCACCAAATTTATTCATGAGCAAGAGCCTGCAAAGCGAACTTCTTGAAATTTCTATTGTTCGAAAAACGGTTAGAACGGAATTTTTGAATTTCCCTTCGCTTGGCAATCCAAACTCTCGTAATTTTTTTTGAGCTTTGCCAAATTTTAGAACTATCCTCGGAAACACATGCTAGGTTGATTAGAAGCTCTAATCACCAGATGTGTGTGATCTCACAAGATCTCACATTTGCAGTAACTTTTTTTGAACGTTACCTGAACAAATTTTCTCTTCCAAATAGAATTCCGAGCTAGCGAAAATTTTAAAATCCCTGTATGAATTAATTAAAAGGAGCACTTGGGAAGGTAACACTAAGTGAGACAAATACCTTCTGAAAAGCATCGAGTGAAGAGTAGATAAGGTGACCTACATTCAACTGAAATGGATAATCAAAAACCTATAAGAATGATTGAGAAAATAGCCGATTTTCGTTTTAGGAACGATTTCAAGTGTTTTTTTGCAAACGTGCAACTGAAGTCTTACGTTCAAGATTGGGGCGATTGAGCGGTTTCGGTCAATGGTGAAATTGAAGAAATGAAGTGTTTGCAGTCTTCTCAAATAGAAACTCATCACCAGCCCCCGGTTGTGGTTGAAAATTCATAGACAAGACTTATACGCTCATATGTGCATCATGCAAGAAAGAGATTCCGTGCAAATATTGCAAGGTAATAATTGAAACACTTCGAGTGGTTCCATCTATGCACCAAAGCAAGTGCGTCGCGGATCCTCAATAAAAAAAAGGGACCAACGATGGCACTGGTCCGGCAATGAATAGGGAGTTTTCCAATCTTGCAGTAAAAGGAGGACAAAAATAGTTGGCTTTGAAAACAAGTTCACATTGGTTTGCCACAAAACTCGCCCGAAACGCCCCGACTAATACAGAAACATTATTAGAGCACCAATATACATATAAAATACAGAAACATTACTGAAGCAGCAAATCACTTAAAAATCAGTCGCTTTGAAATTTTTAATTTTTCTGCACTAAAAATTATGGAAATCCTTCGGAAAAGCGAGCAAGCAATTAATTCTCTACACACCCATTATAGCCTAGGATAAGCAATGAATCATGAAGAGGAAAATAACCTGAAAATAGCAAAGCGGAAGAATTTCAGAAGGAAAATAGGAAAAAGGAGAGAAGTGTGTGCGTGTGCGTGTGCGTGTGCGTGTGCGTGTGCGTGTGCGTGTGCGTGTGCGTGTGCGTGTGCGTGTGCGTGTGCGTGTGCGCTAGCCAGAGCAACAGATGTACCTTCGTTATACACCTTACCCAAGGCTGGATAGCTAAGAGCTTCGATGCCAAAAGTAGTGTAATAGGTGTGGCGAGAAGCTTTGTCTTGGTCTCTTTGACGGGGTGTGACTCCTCATCTTTGTTTTTCTGGCTTCGTGTTCCGGGACTCCGAAGTTGAGAGCGCTTCATGGTTTTGCGACGTCGGTCTATCAAAGCCCCTACATGTCTTAGGATCATAACTAAACAGGCGCTCAGATATTGGGCCTCAAAAGAGGTATAGTACGGATCGAGAAACACTTTGGTCCCACTTTCGTATCTTGAGTTCAAGGGATTCTTAATTTTCAAAACGTTATTGTCTCTAAATAATCTTTCCGCAACATTTGCCATTTTGCCGCCGTTGTTTCCCATCATGTTGCCGAAATAGCGCCAGCGAAACACATTATCTACCAAGAGACTTTCTTCATAGTGTAGTTCTTCTGAGAAAGATGTCAGCTATGATAGTGTGTGGCGCACGTGGTCAAGAATTAGAGCGTGGGCCCATCGAGGAGTACACACGCAGCAGCCACAGCTCTTGCTTTGACACGTTCAGTTGTATCTTCCTCCGCCAAGGCTTGAAGGCACCTCATGAAAACGGGGTTGTTGCGTAGGATCTTTGCTAGCGCTTGCTGCATGCTGGCCGACCAGCGGACCTGATGTAGCACCCCCATTTTGAGGTACGAAAAGTTCATTTGTTCTTGAGCGAGCCTATATGCGTAGTTGTTCTGAGCTATGTGCTGCGTAGACGCTGAGAATAAACCCTAAAACAAAACTTAGTCAGATACCTAAAACTTCTTGTAATCATATTGGATTCACGCCTGCTCTCACAGTTCCATCGATCATGCGCTGAAGTTTTGCATGAACGCCGTTTATGTGCACTGTCATCACAGATGCACCGTCGGGAGACAGGGCTATCACCTTTCTTATGGCAAACGCGAAGGGCTTGTGAGAAAGACCATTCTGCATGTCTGCCCATGAATCCTCCTCAATGAGAAAGTTCTTGATTGCGTCGACGATGTCTTCGGACTTTTGCTTTCTGTTTCTACTAACGAGGAGTGGAAGTTACGGGTGTGCAGGAGGGTGAGATAAACCTTATCAGAAACACAATCCATTTGCAATCGGTGTCGGTAATGCCGTAGGTCAACAGAGAAAGGGGAGGTTGTTTTCCACTGAATATTTGAGCAAATCAAACCTCATGTGCTGTGCAAATTCTTGACCATACGCTTGGCATATGTGGGATCGTAATGCGATTAAGCAGGCGTCGCATCAGACTTCATTGTCATCACAATAAAAGAGAATTTTTTAGCGAACGATAGAGAAGTCATAGTCCGTGCTAAGAATATTTGCAGCATTCTGTGGTAAATCATGAGATTGACACGGTTTTCTGCGCGAACACCTCCTCACCCCTCGTGAAAATTATCTGGAGCTTTCAGAACTTTCGGCATTGCAAGTTCTATCTCATCTATCTCTGTTAGGCCCTACAAAGTTGTCACAAGCTGCAGCAACTGAGCTCTCATTGTGTGAATGTCCTCATACTGTTCCCACTTCCTTTTTTGCACCCTTTGCATAAGGTCTGCAAATATTTTCTGCATCAGGTCGAAGCTCTTCATCCGTATTCTGGGGCAGACCGTCACCAGAAATTCGGAGTCGGTAGCGAAACTAAAACTGTAGCTGAATCATCTGGAGCTTTGCTCTGTTTGGTTCACATAACACCCCAAACCTTTGGGTACTGAGGCTCTCAGAGGAGGAAAAGTATTCCGAACAATAACACACTAATGCCAATTCTTGCTCCGCAACTTTAAAAAGATAGCTCACAACATCTCCGTCATCGTTTAATACCTTAGCACTCGAGGTTCGAAACAAGTTCAAAATCGTGCAAACCGAAAATAAGCTAGTCTGGAAATGGCGGAATGTCAGTTTCAAAAAAAAGTACTCAAAACGACGGTACCAATCGACTGGAAATGTTCCAAAAATCATTGCCAGATAGGTGAAAAAATGACTTTTTTTCAAAAACTGAATTTCACCTACCCCCCTCCGGACATTGAAAAAATCGGCCCAAAAATCGAAAAAGGGTCGTCTAGATACATGACCTAGTGAAAGAGTGGAAACTGTAGACAGATGTAAGAAAATGTTAACTTCCCGAGATGAGCTTATAAAATCGATTTTGAGCCGAGTTATGGCCGTTCAAAAGTGCGGTGGTCCCAGGGTGGTCCGAAAGCTCCACCGGACCACCGTGGCCAAAAACGGAGGGCGAAGGTTTTTTCGGTTTCTGATATGCTTTCAGCTTTCCATCTGGCCGAATTGTTTGAATATCGGCAGCGCATGGAACGCTATTCATCCACTTTGGAAGGGTAAGGCCCCAAAAATTGAAAAAAACCTCTAAAATGAAAATAGTCAGTAATGTCTACCAATTTTTTCACTTTTCCTAGGGGGTCGTTTTTCAGCCGAAAAAATGTCCCTGTTAAGGGGGGTCGTTGTTCAGGACGACTCGGACCACCGCAGTGCCTGACCCTGACTGTAAGTGCGCCGACGCAGGGGAAAGTGTGTGGGATCGGACTGGGTTTCGAGGAACGATTATAACAAAGTTCTCATTTGACAATGATTCTATCATTTTACGCGTCAGAATACAAGCCTACAAATACGCCGCGAAGCGGCGTGGGTGTGCACCTTGTGTATGTATAGTGAGAATATACTCATTCACAAAATCGATAGAGTAGCCAGTTTCTCATTTAGTTACAACAGCTCTGCTGTAGGTTCTTCAAGATGGATCAAGATGGAAAGTACACATGGGAGTGTTTTCTGCGTTTTCCGCGTTAACTGGGGAAGGGGGGGGGGCTGCTGGTGAGTTTTCATTTAAAGAGGCACTGTTCACGATTAACTTCATACACGAATTTTCCATGACAAACGCTTCTCGTGGCTCTCAGGAGTAGAACAGCGTCGAAGAAACGGGACGAAAAGCTACTCGAGAGCCGCAGAATGGCTTAGAAAAATGAGCGAACCCCGCCGCTTTGGGCAAGTCGGACCCCTTTCCGCCCCTCGACGTAAACAAAGGAACACTCGGGATCGTGAGATGAGCGATGGTTTCTGATCAAAAGCCCCGTTCTTCCTTTCATTCTCAACTTCTCTCTTTACTCAGGTCAACTCGCATACATTGGCTGCAAAAGACGGAAGTTACAAGCCTCGGACAACTCGTCCACCATGCTTCCCTAGCTCAATTTTTGAGGGACCATAACTCCGTTCCCAGAAGGTCTTGTACAACTCCAGAAGCATCATTGGAATCAGAATGTGACCGTTTTAAAGATAGGCAAAACACAGAGAAGTGATTTTTGTCGTGAACACTGCCTTTAAGATGACCGCAAACACTTCATTCTTCATGTTTCACCAATGACAGGAATTGCACCATCTCCCTAATCTCGGAAGTCAGACTTCAGTAGCACAATCTCAAAAAACATGAATTCTTTTTGAAAAAACGAAGTTTGACTAAATACTCGATCGCTCGGATATTGATTATCGATTTTAATTGGTTGGAGGACTTCCTTCGAATTTAGTCCCCACTCGTCAAATTTCGCAAGATTTTTTTCGCATCTGTAGTTAGCATCCCAAGAAAGCCTTTCGATTCATTCATCCGCACCGAAGGATTCTAAATTTTTCGTTCGCTCGTAAAATTATTAGAAAACAATATTTGTTTAGGGAAGCTTCAAAAAAAGTTACTACAAATGTGAAATCTTGTAAGATCACACACATTTGGTGATTGAAATTACTGATTAGCCTTGCAAGTGCTTTCGAGAAAGAGTTTTAAAATAGACGAAGCTAACGAAAAAAAATAGAGAATTCGGGATTCAAATGAGGAAAAATCTGAAATTTTCGTTCTGATCATGTTTCAAATAAGCAAATTTAAAAGCGTTTTGCTTGGGAAGCTCCTCCGCATGAATAAGTTTGATGATATAGAAAATCAAAACATTACTTTATATGCATACAAGTTTACAATTTGCAATCGGCACAAAATTCTCACGGAAGTGTGGAAGTATTTCTTTGCAGTTTTCTATGTTCCAGGCTCGATATCGTGATATCTTTATCACCATTGAGACTGTTTTCCTACAACCCAGTTCAGAGCTTCAGCAGCTCACCTATAACGGTGTGTGAATAAAGAAACACCGCACTCCATCTCTTTTATACCCTACCCTTCATCAATTGGGTATCTTCAATTTTGTTTACCGCTCTACCTTCATGATAAAGCAATCATAGCAGCGTAGCGGTTTCCCCCCATCCAGCGATCGACGATATAAACTTTCCAATAAACACCGTAAACATTGTTTGGTTTCAAGTTTAGAAAATACTCATGCAGAGGACAGTCACGCATAGTGTATGGGTAAGAACAACGGCTGAATCAGATGTAGGCGTTTTAATCAATTCCGCTAGATACTCTGGTTGCGATAATGTTTTGCACATCATAATTATTAGAAGGGAGTGTTCCACAGTGACTGGTCGCACAAATGGCGCAGTGGTTGTGTGCGCCGTCGACGCGATCAGCACCGCAACACAACTGTACGGAATGCCTCTGGATTCTGCTACCGTGTTTGTCTTGGACAATATTTCTCTTCACGTTGGTGGCCTTACTAGGGAAACTCGCTAGTAGGTATGAGCTTTTGAGAGACTGTGAATGTTTCTTGGTCAACTCGGATACGCTTCGATTTTGCACTCGGATTTTGCTACGGACATCTGCGAAAAAAGTTATAGCTGGTCAAAGTTCGTATTTCACGCTTTTTTTCTATCAAAAACGCGCATTAGGGTTTGCGAAATCGGACCTCATGCTTGTGTTCAGCCCCCAAAACTACCCCACTGAGCAAATTTTGAGTGAAACTTAGCGCCAGACGCTTGGCTTCAGGTGAGACTTGACCACCACTACCCCTTTCTGGGGAAGTGACCAAGCGCCGAGACCCTAGCGCCGCTCTCAAGAGGCTCTACAAAGTATGCCAAATAGCGGGCTAAAAGAGAGATCTCTCGATCCTGATTCCAAATATTTCTTTAGATTCTCAAGTTGACCATCATGAACAGCGTTATGACAAAAGGGAAAAAAAACGCTTATCTGCGTTTTTTCGCCGAAAACGCAATACTTTTGGCAAAGTTAGGGCCCATTTCAATCCGCTCCGCCATAGCGTGGCCGCTGGAGTATTCATAGTCTCCACAAGCGGATCACGCGCGTTTAGCACCATACACTTGGCTTCAGGCGAGACTTGACCACCATTACCCCTTTCTGGGAAAGTTCCTTATCGCACCCAAGCGCCGAGACCCTAGCGCCGCTCTCAATACCTACAACTACACCACGGCGCGGCCTAGGCAAACTTGCTCCGCCGAGCTTGCACGACTTCAGGTGGGGGGGGGGGGCAGAGCTGAACACGCGAGCTTGGAACCCTTACACTTAAGCCGTTTTGCCACCGCGGAAAATGCCGCTTTTGAGCTACAATGAAGTGTTTTTGATTGCTAGAAAATGAGCCGGAAGTTGGCAACTAGCTCCTTTCCATATGAGAATTTTCTAAACTTCGCACAGACTGATCGCGTTTTGGACTTTGCGGATTTTCGGTTGGGCGCTTATTTATACCTCTGAAAGCGTTAAAACAAATGTTGCAGATTTCACTCAAGATCCTTCCAGGTGGTAATTGGGGCGCTGATCCCGAATCCATGGTTTATGTGACGATTTTCGAAGCTTATCGACATGATTCGTTCAAAGCTTCCCATCGGGGGGGGGGGGACCTTGATGGCAAATCGCGACGTTTGCCAATTTCCGGAGTGCTATATATGGCTCAAATTGTTGCTGTGGGGGTTATTTGCAGTGCTAAACAAGAATCTGCAATCCGTTTGTCGATTTCTGATAGATTACGGTAGGTTATGGTATATACGGTAGCTTGGTCAAACTCTCAGATTTGACTCAAAATTTCACTGTGGGTGTTATTTGGGACGCCGAAAATGACGCAATACTTTTGGCAAAGTTAGGGCCCATTTCAATCCGCTCCGCCATAGCGTGGCCGCTGGAGTATTCATAGTCTCCACAAGCGGATCACGCGCGTTTAGCACCATACACTTGGCTTCAGGCGAGACTTGACCACCATTACCCCTTTCTGGGAAAGTTCCTTATCGCACCCAAGCGCCGAGACCCTAGCGCCGCTCTCAATACCTACAACTACACCACGGCGCGGCCTACGCAAACTTGCTGCCGCCGAGCTTGCACGACTTCAGGTGGGGGGGGGGGGGCAGAGCTGAACACGCGAGCTTGGAACCCTTACACTTAAGCCGTTTTGCCACCGCGGAAAATGCCGCTTTTGAGCTACAATGAAGTGTTTTGGATTGCTAGAAAATGAGCCGGAAGTTGGCAACTAGCTCCTTTCCATATGAGAATTTTCTAAACTTCGCACAGACTGATGGCGTTTTGGACTTTGCGGATTTTCGGTTAGGCGCTTATTTATACCTCTGAAAGCGTTAAAACAAATGTTGCAGATTTCACTCAAGATCCTTCCAGGTGGTAATTGGGGCGCTGATCCCGAATCCATGGTTTGTGTGACGGTTTTCGGAGCTTATCGACATGATTCGTTCAAAGCTTCCCATAGGAGGGGGACCTTGATGGCAAATCGCGACGTTTGCCAATTTCCGGAGTGCTATATATGGCTCAAATTGTTGCTGTGGGGGTTATTTGCAGTGCTAAACAAGAATCTGCAATCCGTTTGTCGATTTCTGATAGATTACGGTAGGTTATGGTATATACGGTAGCTTTGTCAAACTCTCAGATTTGACTCAAAATTTCACTGTGGGTGTTATTTGGGACGCCGAACACGAATTTGAGGTCCATTTTTTGATTTTCAAAATTTTAAGGTAGGTAAAGTCAGTTAAAAGGCATAATGTCTACCGTAACCTACAGTAACCATAAGTCTAGCGACAAACAGACTCCAGAATCGCGTTCAGCTCCCTGAATAACCCCCAGTTGAAAGTTTTGAGCCGAATCCGAAAATGTTTTTCCAAACACCCTAAAAATTGGCTGATGGGTACCCTTACCTTTTCACGAAGCTTCAGAAACGCTTATAATTTCGTTCAGAGATGTCCGTAGCAAAATCCGAGTTCAGATTCGAAGAGAGAGTATCCGAGTTGACCAAGCAACATTCACAGTCTCTCAAAAGCTCATATCTGACTAGCGAGGTTCCCTAGTTCGCTGTTAAATGTACACCCTCAGACATGAATTTTGTGATTTTTATTTGATTGTGTAGCAGACCTTTCCTGTGTAACACGTGCCAAGTACGGGATCTCAATTCCTCCAAATAAGGCCCGACCTCCTTCGCTCACCACCACAAGGCCAGTCCCCCCCCCTACCAGATTTCCGAACTCGATAGCGGCTAGATGGATGGATTAATTTCAACAAGTCTCCGTTCTTCTGTCCATTGCCGGGCTCTCTCCTTATCTAGGCTCGCTATCGCACAACGATTGCGAATGAAGAGAAATACAGGTCTGAGGCAACTCGTCCACCAATTTTTCACCCTCAAAATATAGGCATTTCTAAGGGCTAATAACTCTGTTTATAGGGGATGTTCGACGATTTCAGAGATACTGTTGTGATCAGCTTGACACTCTCTCCAACATCAGCTTGAAAACTGAAAAATAGTTTTCACGGTGTTCTATGACTTCAAGGGGGGACGAAACCATGACATTGCACACGAAACAGAGATTACCAAAAAATCGAAATAGGCCATCAGCAAAGCATTCGCTAGTTTAGTTCCGACCGATCACTGCAGTTGGGCCATGTTTTTTTCTCGGCCTTATGCAACTTTTTCGTCTCTGAAGACAACGATATCGTCATGATGCCGGGAATGAATCTATTGACGACTGAATAACTGAACTTCTCAATTCTCACCTAAAGGCAGGGTTCTCGATAAAATCGGTAGTTGTGCTATCCCCATGGGATGGTAGATCTCGTCATGACAAAAGTGAAAATGAGTGAAACGTTGGAGAAAAAACGCTCAGGAACAAGTTATCGCTCGGTGTTCTCCCGCTCCCTATTATCGAGATTTGTGTAAACGCCTGTTTAGTCGACTTTTATTCTGCTTCTGAAGTAATTTCTGAGCACTTATGGAGACTGCTGTACACACCGCGCCCAGCCGTCTACGACGTCGGAAGGTATGGCAACCGGTGAGGGGCGATCAAATCTCGGAGTACAGGGATCTACCTCCTCGTTGGTGTACGGTGGGAGCGTTCACAGACCCTGCAGGGTTGCCTGGCAAGCCTTGGTGTGAACGGCGAACAGATCCGATCTGTCTCCCTCCTAGAATGTCAGCGTCAAGCCAGCGCTGAAGCATTCATGCATTCACGCCCTTGCCCGGCTAAGGACAAGATCTAGGAGACGAATGCCTTTACGCATCGACATCCAATCAGCTGCCCCAGTCCTCCGCACACCGCGCCCAGCCGTCTACGACGTCGGAAGGTATGGCAACCGGTGGGGAGCGATCAAATCTCGGAATACGCAGGACGTTTTATGGAAACGGACAAACTGGACCGGACAAACACAGGCATCACGACTGTGTACGATGTTGCTCTTTCAACGCCCGAACTCTTTCAACTGAAGCGGATCAGAAAGTCTTTCTGCGAGCTGCGGATCGAATGCTTTACGATGGTATAGCAGTACAGGAGACAAAGACTAACAAAGATTCCGTGCAGAAATTGAAAGATGGAAGATTGTTTATTCTCGGAAAAAAAGTGGAGGGACGGGACGTTGGCGGTGTTGGCTTCTTACTCAGCAGCACCATAGCACACACTATGAATTCGCACTTCATCTACTCCCCGCGCCTGGCCGTTTTACGACTCAAGCCCAATGGACACCCAGCAATGTCTATCATCAACGCATATTCACCAATATCAGCTGCTGCGGATGATGAGCTCGATGAGTTCTACGGACAACTCGAGGATGTAGTAGCTGAAGAAAGAAGCTTTTACAAGATTTGTCTGGGCCACTTCAATGCTGTCCTCGGAAGAGCAGTAGATGGAGAAGGAAGAATCGGATCGCATGGAGGCAACATCAGAAACGATAACGGTTCTCGCCTGGCAGACTTTTTGTATAGCGCACGTATGTTCCACGGTAATTCGTTTTACAAGAAGGCCGAAAGTCGAAGATGGACCTGGAAGTCACCGAACGGAACGACGACCAATGAAATTGACCATATTCTCGTTAATCGGCGATGGGCCCTCCTAGACGTCGGCACTGTTCTATCATTCTTGGCAGGCTCTGACCACAGAATGCTTCGTGCAAAGCTTCGACTTCACAACGACTTTACGAGGAAACATCTTAGTCAGAGATTTTGCAGCAAAGTCCAACCCGTGGATTCAGAAGTGATGCAGCGCAGTGTAGCCGATACGCGATGGAATGTTTTTGATGATCCTACAGACGATTACGGGGATCTGTGTCGCAAGATAAGGACGCCGAAAAAATTCATTGGTTGGAGCAGCGGAACCAATTGAGAGGTTGCGCAAGGAGACTAAACTGTTGCTGGAAAAACGCCGCCTATAACATCTCGATCCGAATACCAGTCACTTGGAACGTGTTACGATCAGCAAAGTTTGCAGAGCTGAGGTATCGAGCGATTTGAAGCAATATCGAGTGCGGAAGTTGTTGGACACCGTGAACCAGAGGAAAAGCATCAGCGTTTGTCGGAAGCAGCTGTCAGATCGCAGAGAACAAGTGTCAGCCCTTCGGGATTCCTCGGGTTGCATTTGCACGTCCCGCGCTGGTATGGAAAAATATTTGTGGTGGATTTCTACACACTCTCTTCAACTCAACACTGTCCGTGCCGCGTAGCCCACTACCTGAAATAGCAGATGGCCTACCTCCAACCCTTGAGAGTGAAATTGCTTCTGCTGTCAAAGGTCTGAAGAAAAACACAGCTCATGGACCAGAAGGCATTACCACCGAGTCCCTCTGAGCGGGTCGTTCACCTTTATGGAAAGTTCTGGCGGAACACTTCTCCAGATACCTCGCGCAAGGAGTCGTTCCCGCGCAGTGGAAGTCGTCAAGAACGATACGCCTATTCAAAAAGGGTGATCGTGATGACATCAACAACTACAGGCCAATCGCTCTACTCTCAGTGCCGTACAAGGTCTTTACGAAGATTCTGCTGAACAGGATAGAGAAGGCTCTGGATGACTTCCAGCCCAGAGAACAGGCCGGCTTCCGTAAAGGTTACTGCTGTCTTGATCACATTCAGGCGCTATCGCAAGTCATTGAACGGACAAGGGAGTACCATCTACCTCTAGCGCTCGTCTTCGTGGACTATACCGAGGCATTCGATTCGGTTGAAGTCCCGGCTGTTCTTAACGCTCTCATTCACGCTGGTGTTGACGCCCAGTACATCAGAATATTGGAAGAGTGCAACCACGGAAGCAACACCATTATTCAACTATTCGAGAGGAAACTGAAGGTGTCGATTGGAAAGGGTCCCAGACAGAGAGATACCATCTCGCCGAAGCTGTTCACGACCGCGTTACAAGACGTGATGCGCCACATCGACTGGGATAGCAAAGGTATCCGCATAGACGGGAGCAAACTATCCAACTCGCGCTTCGCTGACGACATTGTGCTGCTGGGTTCGTCTGACGCAGAAGTCTGAGTAATACTTAACGAACTGGACGCTGCAGGCAAAGCGATCGGCCTTACAATGAATCTGAGGAAAACCCAAGTGATGCGCAACCAGTGGTGCGACGACAGCACCATTCGTCTCTCTGGCATTCGCCTACCCACTACGAACAGCTACGTCTATCTCGGAAGAGAGGTGAACATGCAAAACGACTTGTCTAAGGAGATCGGACGGAGACGACGAGCTGCCTGGTCTGCACTTGGATCGATAGTGGAAGTGACAGACAAATTGCGGGATGTGAAGACACGAGCACGTTTGTTCGACACCCCGGTGCTACCTGCGTTGTGCTATGGAACCAAGACATGGGCAGAAACGAAGGCGACAACACAGGCCGATAAGGACAGCTCACATTGCCTGGGAACGCAGACTACTGAAGACTACTCGTCGTGCCCAGCGAGCTGGTGGCCTACGCAGTGCCGATCCTCGAAAGCAGTCGCAGTTTATGAACCCTCTTCTGTTCATGGCCCACTCCAAACACCGATGGGCAGGACACGTGCTGCGCCGCATGGATGACCGATTGAGTCTCCGTACAACAGTCTGGTTACCACGTGATTGCTGCCGGCCTCTAGGCCGTCCTCCCACAAGATGGAACTCTGTAATTTCAGGCAGAGTCAAGACGTTCTGCACCGAGCGAGGGCTTCCTGAAAATCACCATCACTGGATGTTCCTTGCTCGGGATCGGTCGAGCTGGTTGAGATGTTGTCCACACGGCGGCGACGCGCAGTGAAGATGGATCATCAAGGTATCAAGGTAAGGTATAAAGACTACTGACAACTTCAACAGCAAAATAAAAGACGGATAAGCAAGCATGAAAGGCATTGTTCACGATAAAAATCAATTATCTGCTTTTTCGCCTATCTTGAAGACGGTCCCATGCTGATTTCAATGATGTTTTTGGAATCGCACAAAACCTTATAGGAATGGAGTTATGGTCCCTCAAAAATTGAGCTAGGGAAGCATGGTGGACGAGTTGTCCGAGGCTTGCAACATCCGCCTTTTGCAGCCGATGTATGCGAGCTGACCTGAGTAAAGAGAGAAGTTGAGAATGAAGGGAAGAACGGGGCTTTTGATCGGAAACCATCGCTCATCTCACAATCTCGAGCATTCACTTGTTCACGTCGGGGGGCCTGAAGAGGCGGGACTTGCCCACAATGGCGGGGTTTTCCCACTTTTCTAAGCCGTTTTGTGGCTCCTGGGTAGCTTTTCGTCCCGTTTTTTCGACGCTGTTCTGCTTCTGAGAGCCACGAGAAGCATTTGTCATGGAAAATTCGAGGATGAAGTTTATCGCGAACAGTGCCTTCAAAAGAGCTAGGAAGTCGTTTTTATCGCGAATCCGGCCTTTAACCCATTCACGACCACGTGCCCCACCGGTTTTGGAAAATCGATTTCTCTGCCACAAGGATGGATTTCCAAACCTTCTCGTGTTCAATATATTAACCTATCCTAGACAACTACGGAAGTCGTGGTCCATCAGCAGCTCCACTGTAGCACTATTTTCAAACTTTCGGAATATAGCTGGGGCCCGATACGAAAAAATCGCTGCAAATTTTTTTTCGAGCGCATTGTGGGCTGTTTTTTTACTGTCATTTATTGGCTTTATTAGCAGGAAACCTCACTTAGAATCACTTCCTGTTAACCTGGAAACGTGGCACTACCATGACTACACCTACCATGACCCAGAAACTAAGATTTTCTTCAATTCAAACTTTTTTACCCACTATGACCAAACCTACGCCATACAAATTTTGGAAACAGCAGGTTTCTGAATCGCATTCAAAGAAACTTCTTTGAGTGAATATCACCAAAGCAGTGGTGGCGAAGTAATACTCCCGCTTGACCCTGCCGTGACTTCAGTTCATTCATAGCTTCAATATGAACATGAAAAACGAAAAACGATTTTTGGTGGCGTGCCGTATTGCGTTGCCGTATACCGTGTCCCACCGGTGGAACACGGTCTACGGCAACGCAATATTGTACGCTGTCCGAACGTGCAGTCACCCAAAATTAGGCGTGGTCGTGAATGGATTAAAGGCAGTGTTCACGATAAATTTGACTTCCAATATCTCCACTGTTTACGGAAGGTCTGGTGCCCTATATAGCGAAGCACGCTTGAAAAGGACGAAATAGGCCCTTCTTTGTTTACGTTGATTTTTGAGCGTGGAGGAATTGACCGCTAGAAGTATGATTCCTATCAGTGCAATGAAGCGATCAGCTCACTTATCAGCACTTCCTTGACTTGATCATTCCTGTAATCTGAGTCTTCATTTGTTCATTCCGAGGGGAGGATCTGGGGCACCAGGCGTGTCTGGGGCACCAAAACGCTTGTTTGCAGCCGTTATTTTGCCGCTCCTGGATAGCGGTGTCTAACGTACAGGGCGTGGACGAGCTTACGGCCCCTTCTGGAAGCGCTCGCTAATGGCAAAATGTGCGCGAATCGATCAGGTCGGACGCGGTAGAGTTTCTTGGCAATTTTTCCACCGAAAACGTGCGCGGCGCCAAAAGCTCGTCAGAATGGGGGGCGGGCTAACAAGGGAGGGTTGCACACATAAGATGGAGTTTCGCGATATCATTTTAATATGTTCTAGGTGGAGGACAGTGCTCCAATATTCCATACTCAAAATCGGCTAAATACCTCAGAGCTCTACAGGAAATTTCCACATATGGTCATTTCCGTAGCTTCGCAAAGAGAAAATGGGTACACGAATGACAATTTTTAGGGCGTTCAAAAAATTGCCTCGGATGAGCTTAAAACTTGTTTCTAGAGGTTGTCTTGCGTGCTGATTACGAATCTGAGGTTCATTTGTCAATAATTGAAAAATTCCATCTGATTTAGTCCAAAGCTTTGAAATGGGGAAAAGTTTGCTGCTCAAAGGCTACTTCTGACGATTTCGAGAATCCTACGATCAAATGGCCCCAAAACTTGTACATGAGGGCTATTCGGGCTGCTTAACAAGAACCTGCAACCTGCTTATCGATTTTTGATAAATTATGGTAGGTTACGGTAGGTATGCCGCGGCTCGGTCAAAGTCTCCGATTTGACTCAAAATTTCGAAACATTAAGGTAGGTAAGGCCGGTTAAAAGGCATTATGCCTACCGTAACCTACAGTGATCCTAAGCCTGGTGACGAATAGACCCCAGATTCGGGTTCAGCGCCTCAAATAACACTCAGTTGAAAGTTTTGAGCCGAATCCGAAGAAAATTTGATGAACGCCCCGAAAAATCCCTGAAGTTCCTTTTTTTGAAGCAATAAAAATGCCGTTTTTGGAATTCTCGCAGCCATTTAGACAATTTCAAGCGCAGGTCATTCAAATACTCTCACAGAGCTACAGCAACGACAACATGATTTTCCAAATCGCCACCGGAAGGTAACACGCCTCCCTTGTAAGAGCAGGCGTACTGGGCTAACGAAGTCTTTACTTCACCGTCGTTTTTATCGATTTCTGAACCGTTTTCAATGCTTTCTTCGACCCTATACTCTCCAGAATCTGCCAGCGTAGTGTTTCACCTTGAAATTTCGAAAACGAGATAAATCGGGAACACTTCCTCTAATAACAAGATTATTGTTGGCTTTCGCTCGACTGGTCGGAATGTACATAAGCTTTGGTACAGCCGTAGTGACCTGTTAATTCCGATTATCACCAGCAGCGGACCGGTGGGCCTCGGTGAAATATAACTAGTGATAAGGAGGTTTCGACGAAAAAGCCAGCGCTCCGCGCTGTGATAACCGAAAACATGAGTTCACTTGGAATGAAACAGAGTCTACTTCCCTCCCACTAGTCCCGCAGGAACACATCCACGCAAGTATGTCGGCAAGAATCTAGGTAACAGCATACTTGAATTTTTTGAATCTGTCGAGTAGAAATCCGCCGACAACTGATCCTAGCATGCCGGCGACAACCATCACGACCCCAATCTGGCCTATGGCTACGGATTCGGTGGGGTAGAACGGCAGCACCATCTGCGAGAGTAGCGTTGACACCGCATAGAACACTCCAGTGTTGATTCCTAAGTGAACCCTGAATTAGAGTATCTGCTGGATTCATCCTAGCCGATCAACAGCTGCGATTAGATGTTTTCTTGAACCGCTACAATTTGATAGCTCATTTCGAGGTGTTAAGTGGAATTTGATGGCTAATGTTACACATTTGCTCGTTTATCAGCCCGTTTGTTCATGCGGCTTTCGGTGGTAAACCATCGTAACTCTCCTGTGAGCTTTGAGCGATAAAATAAGAGGAAAAAAGAGGTTGGAGAGTAATGAATAATGATTTTCTAGGAGAAGTATCTGTAAGTTACATAGGTGAGATCAACAAAATCGACTTACCGTAGGTCACAAATAAGAGCAGGAAATCTCTGCTGGTCATGAGTTTTGCGAGCGTTTTCCAGAAATTGCTATCTATTGACTTTTCCTCTAGAGCACAAATTTGAGCCAAACTTGGCGGAGTTGGCGGACGAGCGGAGAAGACTGCAATAGAAAAATTTATTATCCCTCAAAGTTGAACTTTCAGAGATGGAGTAAAACATACAGCAGAAAATGAACGTGAATACGATAGTGTTCACAACGGCAGAACAGAGGAATAACCGGTTCAAGTCGGACGAAACTTCTTCCTGAGTACCATTTTGTACAAGCAATGGAGGCACGAGGAATCCCAGAGCGATACCCAACTGAAACCAGTGGGCAATCTATTGTGTTACTCGTCACAAACCAACCAGCCACATTGCCGAAAACAAAAAGTGACACGAGTTCATTTTTCCTTAGTTCCCAAAGTGCACGTTATACTAAATTCTGATAGAAGTGAACTTGAACAACGGCAAATAGAAACTGATAGCCGATTTAGCCCAAGTATACAGACCAGCACGCACGCCGACCGCGTGGGCGGATATTCGCTTTCGGACAGACTTGATAAATGTACCGGCCGCTTCACGAGAGTGTGCCGCCCACTCACTATCTGTCTGTATGGCTGAGCTCTACTCCACGTGGTTCCCTCAAATACCATAATCTGGGAAATAAGTTGAGCGTGCGCTGGCAGCAGCGGCCATTGGTTTGCCTTCAAAGAAATCGAGTAAATACTTGAGTGTACGATGTTTTCAAGAGAATAGGAGAACTCCTAGTTTTGGAACGCATCAATTTGAGCAGGTGAAATTCTGAAGTTGGGAGATACGCCGTGATCCGGAATTCTGTGCCGCTAGTTGTAAACATTGGGGTGGTCAGTCTTGTCGTAATGGTCAAAAGATCGGATCGAACATACTATGCCCTAAGTCTCTGGCAGACGCTCTACATATTAGAATTTGTCAACGATTGTCCGGATAACTAACGAGTATTCGAATAATTCGATTGATCGGAAAAGTAAATTTTTCGAATTATCCGTTCATTCGAATTTTCGAAAAAAATATTCGTTTGATATACTCTACTACATATGTGGCACTTTCCATTAAGAAGTTAAGCTGATTGTTTTTTCTCACCTGGTTACCGAAAACCCCAGCGGCACAGGCAGTGGAGACCTCATTTGGGCCGAACCAGACAGCAGCTAGACGGGGCGGAATACCAAGGGTAAACATTTGCGAGGCACCGACGATGGCCTGACCAACGAAAGTGATCCAAAAACCGCCTGAAAGTTTTGTAGTCAAGATTATCATCTTTTCCGCTCCGAGAGACTCCAACCTGGATTCGTGGAGAATATGCGAATCCATGCTCCGACAGCGTTTCCTGTTGCACCGAGCAGAACCGACATACGGAGGCCATACTTGTCGAGTAGATAACTGAAGTTAAGGTTCGAGTTGCGTTGAATTTTTTGAGATTTTGCCAACAAGAAGTGCACAAAAGAATTATAGAAGAAGCGAACCCAAGGCGAAATCGCACAAAAAAGGTAATATGCGCCCCTATTGATACCATTTTGGGCCACCGAGGGCTCATATGGGACTGGCTCCCAGAGTTTTATGGTGTGCTGACATGAGTGTGTAAAAACCTTGAAGGCAGAGTCCAGCCCCAGGTATGAAATCTGAGATTCCAATATATGTTTTTGTGAAGTGGACTCATTCTTTACAATTCCTGCCAAGTGAGAGCTCTCAAATTTCCCGATTAGGCGAGACACAAAAAGAAGCCACCTTGGCTCATCCACGGCATGAAATCACTTTTCCACGCCCCCACACTATACTTAGCGTCCGAATCACTCCTTTTAGGATATCCGACCGGATATCCGAGATTCGGATAATCCGATATCCGAAAATTCGAAAAAACGCATTATCTGAATCAAACCAATATCCGGGAATTTTAAAATCGGCATTATCTGAATCGAACCATTATCCGGAGGGTCCGAAATTCGGATAAAGTCGGATAAATTTTGGATAAAATCGATAAAATTGAACTAGGCTACGCCCATTTTCCGTACCGCCTTCTATTCAGTACATCACGAAATAGGAGGCGGTACGGATTTTCCTCCTCCTCCGACCCAGGATTCTCCTCCTCCTTCCAAAATCGGAAGAGTCGTTGCGGCGCCGAAAAAAGGGCGTGTTCAAGTGAGATGACCAAGTGGCTAGTTACTCAGTTTAGAAGTTTCTTGTATAGTCGCTTTGCATACTTTTTACTTGCTAGTTGTCCTGAAAAACCTGTTTATGGATAACAGTGTGCCTCTAGACGACGATAGAGTAATTGAAGATTTGTTTTCATATTTTTATTAATATGCATACATGAAGATTGAAGTGTGTATGTTAACATGTTGCAAATGCAATGAAGTACTACTGTTCGTTCAATTATGGATGTTTTCAAAGTCTTGCCATGAGTACCTGGTTTATTTTCCACCGTTTTGCCTCAACTTTGTTCCGAAAATATCCGAAGTTATCCAGAATTATCCGACCGGATATCCGTATCCGAATCATTGGAAAAATGACATTATCTGAATCGATCCATTATCCGGAAATTTGAAAAAGCGCATTATCTGAATCGAACCAATATCCGGAAAATTTAAAAGCGGTATTATCCGAATCGATCCATTATCCGAAAAATTATCTTCGGATAACAAGTATACCCCACACCCCTCAGACGATCTTTTGAGCTCAATAAAGGCGAGATGGGCGAGGTTGTCTGAACAAAGAGCCCATTCTTCCCTTCATTCTCAGCCTCTCTCTTCATTAAAGGCAGTGTCCACGATAAAAACCATGTCTGTTTTTTTTGGTGGAGATCGGCACCTGCGGGGCCTAGCTCAACCCTAACGTTAAAAAAACTAAGAAAAATGAGCTCGGAACGGTCCCCTACGGGCCCAAAGTTGGACACTCGTCAGCTCGTCACCCCCAGATGCACTTTCCACGCCCACTGACGTGAAAAAATGAATGCTCGAGAATGTGAGATGAGCGATAGTTTCCGAACAATAGCCCCGTTCTTCCCTTTATTCCCACTCTGGTCTCTTTACTCAGGTCAGCTGGCATACATCGGCAGCAAGAGACGGAAGTTACAAGCCTCAGACAACTCGTCCACAATGCTTCCTTAGCGCAACTTTTGAGGGACCATAACTCCGTTCCCAGAAGGTATTGTACGATTTCAAAAACACCATTGGAATCAGCATTGGACCGTCTTCAAGATAGGAGGAGAAACAGAAAAACGATTCTTATCGTGAACACTGCCTTCAAGGCCTGCTCGCATACACCGATTGCTAATTACGACATATGCAATCCTAGGAAAACTTGTTCACCACTCTTCCGACTAACAGTTTTAATCAATTTCTGAAAGTTCACAACTCCGTTCACAAAGAGTTCTGCGCTCATTCCAAACAAGCGCTCTCAATGAATCGCATTTGATAGCGCGATCGCAATCAGGAATGAGCGGAACAAAAATATAAGAATTCGGAAATTGGTTTTCGGGTTTCGGAACAGAATTGGAAGGCTTTGGAAATCGGACGCAAAACGCCGAAAACGCACGGAAATGCGGTTGTCGGAACGCGGAACGCGGAAAAGATTGAAAATCTGTTGTTTTCTTTCTCCCGGATGACCCGATATTTTCGCATTCCGCAGCGTTTCCTGCCGTTTTCGGAAAGCGGAATGCAAAAAATGTGCGAAACTGCGAGTTTCGGACGCAAAACGCGGAACTCCGCTCATCCCTGATCACAATTAAAGATTGAACGTCCTATATGCCACTGTTTGATGAGGTCAGCTGCGCCATTTTTTTCGTAGACCTATATAGTTATTATAGTTGTGCCATTCGAATAGATTCGAATCGATATATTCGAATAACTGTCATTCGAATACGTATTCATTATACTTCGAACCGAATTAGGTATATTATTCGAAAAATATTCGAATGAATTTTCGAATTTCGAATCATTCAAAATTCGAAATTCGAAAATTTTGGTTTTTGAGTACTATTCGAAATTCGAATATTTCAAAAGCAGACTTTCGAATATTATTCGAAATTCGAATACTTTAGTGAGCATATTCGAATTTGTGAAAATTCGAATAATCGAAATGCACAATCGTCACTTTATGAGTAACTCTTTTTTTCTGATCAACCTTTGACAGCACGCTCTATCAAAGCATCATCTTGGCCTATTTACCCCACCCCCGATCTGGTTATACCACACGCTTGGATTGCGTGAGTTATCCGGGCGTGTGGTATCCCCAAATCGGGCGTGGGGTGAATAGGTGCTCCAATGGTGGGAGAGGCTGGCTCGAATAGCTCGCCAACGCAAACCGTATTTCTTTTTTTTCGCTCTTAACATGTGGCTGTGGGCCAGATGTAGACAGTCTGGGGCTTTAGCTTTTGAAACTCTCTCTTTGAAGAGAAAAATTTACTTGAAAAAGAGGCTGGAGCAATTGAGCGCACTAATCTACAACGGCTACTCCTAAAACAATAGCTTCAAAAAATTATCGCCGAAAAGCGGCTGGAGAGGTTTGGTTCTTCCCGGGCCTTAAGATCTTTTCGAATTTTGTAATTTGGTTAAGAAAACCGCTAAAAGCAATTTTCTAGGGATTCCCTTCTGGATATAAGGGAGAGGGTCCAGGAGACACTTGCTGACGAAACTTGAGCCAAATCGGCTCAAAAATAAAAAAGTTAGATAGGGCGATGCTTAGCGAAAATCCGTGTTGTGCGCGTATAACGTGTACATATGGTTTCCGTTTTCATTTTAGTCTGATGCATGGACTAGGCGGCTGCCCGTGCGGGGTTGGCGGCCTCACTGGAGAATGGGGTTCGATTCGCGCGGGGTGATCTACCGCCGCAGCCCCGTCCATTCATCAGACTAAAATGATTGCGCGAACTCTATCTCGTGTCCCGTATCTCGTTCGTCGTACATATCTCGTGCGTTATGCACCCTTTGTAGTAGCCACTATATGTACATTCTATCGCAAAGTTTTCGGATAAAATCTAAACCGCAGTTTTCTCTCACTCATTTGGCTTATTTGGTATGCAAGAAGTACACTTTCTAATGCATTAGAATTGAAATATCAGCAGATCACTCATCGCAATTCAAATAAATCTTCTGTTGCCGATCAAATTAAAATTACGGCACAGATTCAAATTTCGGGTCGGATAATCGGATAATTTTGGATAAAATTAAATATACGAATACTGAACAGTAAATTGACCCCAAAATTCATGTCATACGAATGGTTCAATGACTCTAGATTGGAAAAGGTTCTCTTGTTGTGAAATGAAACTGAGGTCAAAGAGAGAGAGAGAGGGATAGAGAGCTCTTTTTGTTTTTATCCGAAAATGATAGGGGAGAATGTATGGTAACCACTGCCAATGTTCGCAGGCGACCTGGCAGGCAGGTAAGTTGGTATGTGGGTACCTAGGCAGGTTGGTGAGAAATCGATTTGTAGATGCGTGGCCTTCAGATTACGTCATCACGACGTCGTTGAAAGAGGGTAGAGTTTCAGAGGGCGTTCGCAGGACGTCGTGGAAAGCGCATTGGGCCTCTGATGGCGCCACGAGGACGCCGTGTAAAGTGCACGGGGCATCTGATGAAACCAACGTTTTGGAATACTGAGAAACTAAGTGGAAGTTGATGACTAACTCCTCTGCACATGAGAATGTCGCCACAATGCCCAGATCGGCAAAACTGCCACAAAAATGTTAAAACGCGACATACGCAGCGGTGCCGGCGAAAATGTTTTCGATTAATATCGCCGCTATTGCGGCGTTGGCCGTCTTCTCTGTCTTGTTTACGGTTCCATCGCGAACTGATTGTAGATCTAGGCACTTCGCAGGTAACTCTCATGTGCAAGGAATTTAGTTGACAACTTCCGGCTAATTTTCTAGTATTCCAAAGCACTGGCTTCATCGCAGCTCGAAAAGCAACATTTTGCGCAATGGCAAAATGTAAAAATGGCGTAAGGGTTTTAAGCGCACGCGCTTTGCTCTGCCCCACCCCCTCCTCAATCCGAAGTCAAGCAAGCTCGGCGGCAGCGTAGTCGCATAGGCCGCGCCGTCACATGTGGTAGGTCTTGAGAGCGTCGCTAAGGTCTCGGCGGTTGGGTGCGATAAAGCGCTTCCCTAGGGAAGGATAGTGCTGTTCAAGTCTCGCCTGTAGCCAAGCGTCTTCTCTTAACATTGCGATAGATTTTTCAACCAGTTCCGACACAGTCCAACCCCAGGGACAAACTCGATTGCCATCCTGATGAGTGGTTCGAGATTAAGAGTAAGTATAACCCAAAAATATTTCTACTCAGTAATAGTCACAGTAAACGACAGCTCAAAAACAATCTTCAAAATTGAAGCTATCATTTGTAAGCTCGAAAAAAAATTATTCGGGAAACTCGAAAAATCATTCGAAAAATCGAAAAAATTGATTTTCGAATATATTCGAAAATTCGAAAAATATGATTTTCGAGTTTATTCGAAATTTTGAAATTCAAAAAACTAGATTTTCGAATACATTCGAAAATTTGAAATTCGAAAAACAGATTTTCGAATTTATTCGAAAATTTGAAATTTGAAAAATTGGATTTTCGAATATATTCGAAAATTTTATAACTGTTGCCCAAGTATAGTATTCATTATCGGAATTTCTAAAATCGCATCACTTGAATACTATTCGAAAACAGGAATTCAAAAAAGAGGCCATTCGAGTCTATTCAAAATCGAACCTCAAAAAACAGGGTCATTCGAATCTATTTGAAATTCGGACATCAAAAAAGAGGCAATTCGAATGTATTCAAAAATCGGACTTTAAAAAAGGGGGTCATCCGAATCTATTCGATATTCGGTGTTTTCTTCCAGGGCACAAGTACATATAATAGTTATGAAACGGAGTGAACTGAAGAAGGATCACGATTCCTACGCGTCTAGATTCAAAAAAAAAAGACGTCATATTGGCTGAACAACCATTGATTTTGGTTACTTCCCACACACAACTCGCTACTTTTTGTGTCTGCGGTATCAAGGGAAAATGAGTGGAGCCGCTGCAGACGGCTGATAAAAGCGTAATCGGAAGTCAGAACAGGAAGGGACAGTCTAAATTTCAGATCGCTCCCATGCAATCAATGCTTTAAAAAAATGAGCTCCTTGTTTGAATATCTTTTAAGTGCCTCCAATGTTACTGAATATTTCCACCCATCAAGGAGTACTTTGGCTTTTTGCCTGCCAGTGTAAACTGAAAATATTAGCTGGAGCCCTTCCATGATAGAGTTCCGCTAACACGCTCTCCCTTTCGACGGGACACTTGTTCACGCCAGCGGGTATACACATCCAAAACAAACAGATACAGAAGTCGCTCTCTCTCTTCGAGGCGTTCTGTAAATCAATAGACAAAAGTTCAGCGAGGATGCTCACTTGAGACTCGGTCAGAACAACAATAGAAAAATCTGCCCCAATGGATTCAAAAATAAAAAGAAATGGTCGATTCTCCTTGCAGTAGACGCGTAGAAAATTATAGATATTGGTGAAAGGGCTTCTTCTGAATACCTTCCAACCTTCTCCGATAGATATGGTGTCTCCAAATCGAACTGGCAA
Organism: Aplectana chamaeleonis; assembly: GCA_029168955.1. Taxonomy (NCBI): domain Eukaryota; kingdom Metazoa; phylum Nematoda; class Chromadorea; order Rhabditida; family Cosmocercidae; genus Aplectana; species Aplectana chamaeleonis. Next base: position 774,778 of record JAPDOI010000138.1, on the reverse strand, counting down.
TTCAGTTCTCCAGCTCACAGGTATCCAAAATTAGAGAGTAAGAAAAGAAATAGAAGAAATTGGGAAGAAAGGGTTTCTCTAGAACCAGCAGACAAGTTCGAAAAAAATTGTTCAGATTACTACTTTACTGGGGTCGTATGGCTCCACTTAGGCCTGTTTCAGAGTTCGATCGCTGTGCGACGCGATCGTGTGCACTGACCGTCGCGTCGCCGTTGAAATCGCAGGCTTCGAGGGCAATGGTCGCGATAGAACAGGCTTGTGTTCTTTTCCTCTCTAAACCCTTTTCTGGGTTTGGAGTAGTAGAACCAATGAGGAAAAAATCGCGAAAAAACCGCTGTTTCGGGCCAAATTTGAAGCCTGAACTTGCTTGTCTTTTGATTGTGGACGAGCCCACTCCACATCATCGGCAGCGCTGATCTCTGATATTAAGAACATCAACTGCCTTGAAATTAACGAGTCTTGACTGTGGTTTGGCATCGAGCGGTCGGTCTTTACAAGAGCTCTCGACATCACCAAGAAGATGAAAGAAGCAACGGTCGAAGAATGCATCCAAACTATCCACATGTTGACCAGGAAGGTGGATAACCTGACAGCGGATGTGATTGCTATTCTTCTTGAGAACCTTACTCTACAGAACAATTTTGACTCTATTGAATCTACTTTGCGAGACCCGCAAAATGGTCTGATAGAATTGATGGCAAGGCTCCTTTCACATTTCGGTGGTAGCGATTCCGTTAGAAAGACATATGCTGCTGCAGCTAGTAAGGGACTGCCGCCAAATAGCTCACAAATTTTGATCGTACGCTCAGCCATGAAAGAGGAGAAAATAGCTTCAGAACGGGAAAAAAATCTTTTTATCACTCGATTCCGCAAAACTGATGGGGAACTGATCCAGAAAGAAATTGATCGCCAACTTGTTGATGACCTGTGCATGGCCGCCGAGATCAAAAAAGAAGATGTGTCGGTTTTTCGTCAAAATCAAGGTTTGAAGCTTTGCACGCTGGACAAATCCCAAGCGAAACAGCTTCTACGCACTTACCCGTTGTTCAGAGCCAATTCATCATTAAAAGGGATGAAGGAAACGACAGCGCGGCCAGATTTCTCCCCATCCGAGTTGGAACAGTATCGTCAATTGTGGAAGAAGTGCATGGAGAAGAACGAGAAATCAGGGAAGATGGAATGGGTCGTCAAAGAACTCGAAGCAGTTCAAGTGAACAGCATGCGCGAATGGAAACGAAGAAGACGGAAAAGAAAACCATGCGGAACGAGCAGGAAAAAAAAGCGTCGCAGATCATCGGAACCCACGTAGAGAAGTTAAATGCGACAGGAGAACACGATCATCAAGTAACATTGTATCGTTTTCTTCAACCCCAACCTTTCACAATCACACAGTCACAATCCACAACCCCTTCTTAATTTCCGTAGATGTGACTACAGGCAGGCTAACTTCCTTCTTGCCAATATCGACTGGTTGGGCCTCTTCAATGACGATGATGACGTGAACTCGTGCTATTACGAATTCACAAAAGCTGTCTATTCTATTATCAGTGTCTGCGCTCCTGTTCAAACTCGAAGACGAAGACATCATCCTGTTCATATCCGCCGCCTTCTATCAGAGAAGGCTCGTCTCTGGCGACGTGAGGGAAACAGTTCAACTTACAAACACCTCCTTCAGCGATGCCGTAAAGCAGCCACAGAGCACGAGCTTCAATATAAGCGCAAAGTATTACAATCTGGCAATTCCAAATACTTTTTCTCATTTGTCAATCGACCCATGCACGACACCGAATCAGTTTCTCCATAAGATGACTCAAATGGAATTTTACACATGGAAGATGCACAGAAGTGCGAGATACTGTCAAGACAATACCAATCTGTCTTCATCGTTGATGACGGGAACAATGCTCCTTTCGCACCACGAACCGACACTCCCATGCTGGATATCGACTTTTCTCCCTATATTTTCGAAAGGCATATCCAAGCCTTACCCGCAAAGCTCTCCAGATCTCCAGACAACCTTCCATCATCCTTTCTCCGACGCGTAGCCACTGCTATTGCTCTTCCCTTCTCCCACATCTTCAAACTGTCCTATCAAACCCACGCTCTACCAGGAATCTGGAAGGAAGCCATCATCCACCCAATTTTCAAGAAGAGTCGAAAGGATCAAGCCGTAAACTATCGCCCAGTGAGCCTCGCCAGCAACGTGTGCAAGGTGATGGAATCAATAATCAGGTGTAACATGCTGGATCACCTTACTTTCTACCTCCTCATATCCCCTAATCAGTTCGGCTTTCTTCATCGTAAATCAACAACAACTCAACTGCTGGCCTTCTGCAATTACCTCTTCTCATCGATCAATAAATCAATCCCTGTGGATGTACTCTACCTGGACTTCTCGAAGGCGTTCGACCGAGTCTCCCACCCGAAGCTCTTTCTCAAATTGTCACATTACGGAATACAAGGAGACACTCTTGCATGGCTATCTAGCTTCCTGACCGAACGTTGGCAGTATGTCTGTTCAGCAAACCCTCGAAATCAGGCGAAGTATAATCGATATGAAAATGATATACCCACTGTACAATGGACTCACGGACTTGCATCTGGACTCAATATTCGATCGAGCCAACACAATTACCCGTGGACATCCGCTCCGACTGCGACCGAAAGAAATTCCGAAAAGTTCGAAGTGCTGTGGATTCTTCCCCCACCGCACATATTCGATTTGGAACGGCCTCCCGACGGAGTGCGTTCTTCAACCATCCCTGGAGTCTTTCGAAAGATATAATCTGATCCCGGGAAAACTCGTTCCGGTTTCGAAACTACGCAACTTCAACTACAACTGCTGATTGCATATATCTCATTTTCCTCGGCATTCAGCGACAGCATAGCCGCTCGTTTTGCTTATCTCATGGTACCCTACATGTCCTCGACAGTCACCGACAGCATGGCCAGTCTTGTGTATATCTCATGGTTCCCGGAAATCAGCGACTAACCTATCAATTTTATCCACTGCAGCCACTCATTGGCCACTCAATGCAAATATCTAGTGATCCTTGACAGTTAGGGACAGCATGACTTATCATCTATGTACTATCCACTACAACCCCTCACTTCGTATATTTCATGGTTATCGGCGGTCTGCGATAGCATGACTTATCATCTTCTAACAATCAACTACAGCAACGTATTTGGTATACCTGATGATCCTCAGCAGTCAGCGACAGAATCATGTACCATCTGCTATCAACTACATCCACTTATTGCGTGATTATCATGGTTTTCGACAGTCTAGCAGCAAAATCCGTCATCTTTTTATCGTCATGATATCAGCGCACGCATGCCTTTCATGAATAAACATAAATGAATGAATGAAATTGAATTTCAATCAATGAACATTATCCTTCGGACTCATCTAGTCTAAAACATTGACTGAAATGCTTCCTTTCGTTGGTTATCTCTTTCCAATACGTAAATTTGAATTTATTTCTTCCTCTGAATGTCCATGATTTTTGACTGCTCGGCATAAGGCTGCGATCTTTTTTTGCGGCGCTGTGCACTTGTGCACGAACTGGCATCTTTTGGAACTAGTAATTCTAATTTTAGCCCGTTTTTCACCGCGCTATCTTCATAGTTTTTCAGCTGCTATCTATCTAAGCTGGTTTTTATAGTTTTTAGATAATGTTTTTCTTCGCGAGCACTGCCTTTCAAAGTGTGAAGGCCCAATCGCGCAAATTGGCGATCATGGATTTTTACGTACACATTCTAATCGACGCCTAATCAGCATTCTACTATATATTTTTTAGTAAATTTGTATATGCGTGTGTGTATCCTTCATTTCCGAGCATCACATATATGTACGTATTTATGTATGTGTGTGTATTCCTGGCTTGTGGCCAAAGACTCCATGAACTCCTTAGGTACGGATCCTGAGGTGTTATGGACCAGAGGCCCTTGGGCTGTTTGCTGAAGAACGATGGTAGTTATGCAGCGGATATTCGACAACGATGAGCGAAAGCTACGTCTGCATTCACTTCTCTAACCAAGTGTTTCTGGTCTACCACCATCGCGAAGGAAGTCAAGTTGCGCGTCTACCTATCCGCTATTCGCCCTATCATGATGTACGGATCGGAGACGTGGGCAGCACCGAAGACGCAGATGGAAAGGTTGGATTGCACGGAGAGGAAGCTTTTTAGGCGTTTGCTTGGATGGTTCTGGCCGCGTGTATGCCATAACGAAGGTCTCTGCAACGAGATTGACGCCTTACATAAACGTTTGACACGAGGGAGGTGCCAGCATCTCCCGACGCCATCTTAAGCAGCAATGGAAAGTCGACTTCGACTGCTAGGGCATATACTAAGAAGAACACCGGATCGTCTCGTACAACACGCTTTAGGAATGCTTCCAAATCCTGTCTGGAAACGGCCACCTGGGCGTAGGCTAAAGTTCTGGACGGATGTGGTCTCGTTTCGCAGGAAATGGAATAGTGACAGCTGGATGGAATGTGTTCAAATTGTGGCTGAAGTCCGTGAAAAATGGACACGGCTGACTACTAGGCCGGCACACCTCGGTGAAGATGCGGAATGACCGCGTCAGGCGAAAGCCAACCGATTAAGTTAGTAAGTAAGTAAGTGTGTGTATTCCTGTGCGTTTGTTTGACCGTTTATCGGGCATGGCTTTCAAGGCTGGCAACCTCACGGGTACGGGCTCCGAGAGTGCGCTGGACGCCGTAGAAAGCGGGTGTGTCCCAAGAGGGGGTTTGCATGAAGCCGTAGAAAGTGTGCGTGACTCAAGTGAGAGTGCGCCAGACGCCGTCTAAAATGGGCGGGACCCAAGCAGGAGTGCGCCGAACGCCGTTGAAAGTGTGCGGTACCCAAGTGGGAGTGCGGCGGATGCCGTAGAATGTGTGCGTGACCTAAGTTGGATTGCGCCGCACGCCGTAAAGCATATGCGGGACCGAAGTGGAAGTGCGTCAGACGCCGTAGAAGCCGACGATAGCCGGTAAGCTGCCGCTGATTTTTGTAAGGGAAGACAATTCTAAGAACGAGAGCTAGGCGTGAAAACTTCTGTACACCATCTCAAAAAGAATTAGCGGATTTCGATTTATTTGCCTTATACTAAATATGCCAGCGAAGCCGGCCGACGCCGTTGGTAGAAGATTACAGCAATCAAACACAGCTTACTGCAGATGTTATGAGATTCATAATTGGCAAACTTATCTGTTAGACAGTTGACAAGCCGAGAAGATTGGAAAAAAGGACACAGCAAAAAAATCCACCCCCAAAACAAGTCCAACACCGCCCATGTACGCTTAAAGGCAGCGGTCACGATGGAAAACGTTATCGAAAAAACTGCAGAAATCGGCTCAGATCGAAAATAGCTGAAAAACTATGAAGGTAGCGCAAGTTTCTAGGGCCCAAGGACGCCAGTTTGTGCACACGTGCACAGCGCCGCCTAAAATGATCGCAGTCTCATGGCGAGCCGTCAAAAATTATCGACATTCAGAGGAAGAAAAAAATGCAATTTTACCCAATAAAAACAGTTGAACAATGAAAGCAAGCGCTTGAATCAATGTTTTTGACTAAATTGTGGTGAGCGCGAAGCGCTCACCAGGATTTGGCTTTGATCTCTTCCCGCGCGGATGCCCTACAATGAGATCACCTATTCATACCGTCAACAGAGGTATGAGCTGTACACTATTCGACGCGCTGCAAGAAATTACATATGTGTGCAACTTTTCATCCCAACTGGTCCCCGCTTTCTAAAGTTATGACCTCTCAAAGTACGCAAAAACGTTCTCCACCACCGCCTCCGCCTCCGCCTCCGCCTCCGCCACCGCCTCCGCCTCCGCCTCCGCCTCCGCCTCCACCTCCACCTCCGTCCGTCGAAAACCATTTTTTTGGAAGGCGTGGACCAAATCGCTCGAAATTTGTGGCTAGAGGTAATCGGCCACGGGAGTGCCGAAAATAATTGAGAGAACTCACCATAATGACTTCTGGGCCTTAACGGGCGTTTGAAACTCGGAAACCGGCCTCTCAAGAATAGTTTATGAAAATGGTGGGTTTTTCGTTATCAGTCATTGTTTTCTTAGACTACATATAAACACCTTGCTCTCCAGGGTGGTGTACTTTGAACGTCCGGCTCGGAAGAGGACGCTGTGCGGGTTGATGTACTTGACCGCGGCGCGTATTCGTTCAAAGCGCACCATCGATAAGAAGGCGTCGCGGGATGTGCTGAAGTGTCGGTTGATTATGTGAGACCTCAGTAGGGGTGTGCAGGACGTCGTAGAATATGGGCAGGGCCTCAGTAGGAGTATGCAGGACATCATCGGACGTGTGCAGGACCTTAGTAGGAGTGTGCAGGACATCATGGAACGTGTGCAGGACCCCAGTAGGGGTGTGCAGGACGTCGTAGAATGTGTGCAGGACCTCAGTAGGAGTGGGCAGGACATCATGGAACGTGTGCAAGACCTCAGTAGGAGTGTGCAGGACATGGAACGTGTGCAAGACCTTAGTAAGTGTGCAGGACATCATGGGACCTGTGCAGGACCTCAGTAGGAGTGTGCAGGACATCATTGTACCTGCGCAGGACCTTAGTAAGTGTGCAGGACATCATTGTACCTGCGCAGGACCTCAGTAGGAGTGTGCAGGACATCATGGAACGTGTGCAGGACCTCAGTAAGAGTGTGCACGACATCATGGAACGTGCAGGACCGTAGTAGGAGTGGGCAGGACATCATGGGACGTGTGCAGGACCCCAGTAGGGTGTGCAGGACGTCGTGGAATGTGCAGGGCCTCAGTAGGAGTATGCAGGACATCACCGAACGTGTGCAGGACCTTAGTAGGAGTGTGCAGGACATATTGGGACCTGTTCAGGACCTCAGTAGGAGTGTGCAGGACATCATGGAACGTGTGCAAGACCTTAGTAGGGTGTGCAGGACATCATGGAACGTGTGCAAGACCTTAGTGAAGTGTAGAACATCATGGAACGTGTGCGAGACCTCAGTAGGAGTGTGCAGTACATCATGGAACCTGTGCAGGATCCCAGTAGGGTGTGCAGGACGTCGTAGAATGTGTGCAGGACCTCAGTAGGAGTGTGCAGGACATCATGGAACGTAGGCAGGACCGTAGTAGGAGTGGGCAGGACATCATGGGACGTGTGCAAGACCCCAGGGGTGTGCAGGACGTCGAATGGAATGTGCAGGGCCTCGGTAGGAGTATGCAGGACATCACCGAACGTGTGCAGGACCGTAGTAGGAGTGGGCAGGACATCATGGGACGTGTGCAGGACCCCAGTAGGGGTGTGCAGGACGTCGTGGAATGTGTGCAGGACCTCAGTAGGAGTGTGCAGGACATCATGGAACGTGTGAAAGACCTTAGTAGGAGTGTACGGGAACATCATGGGACCTGTGCAGGACCCCAGTAGGAGTGTGCAGGACATCATGGAACGTGTGCAGGACCGTAGTAGGAGTGGGAGGACATCATGGGACGTGTGCAGGACCCCAGTAGGGGTGTGCAGGACGTCGTGGAATGTGTGCAGGACCTCAGTAGGAGTGTGCAGGACATCATGGAACGTGTGCAAGGCCTTAGTAGGAGTGTGCAGGACATCATGGGACCTGTGCAGGACCTCGGTAGGAGTGTGCAGGACATCATGGAACGTGTGCAAGACCTTAGTAGGAGTGTGCAGGACATCATGGGACCTGTGCAAAACCTCAGTAGGAGTGTGCAGGACATCATGGGACCTGTGCAGGACCTCAGTAAGGAGTGTGCAGGACATCATTGTACGTGTGCAGGACCGTAGTAGAAGTGGGCAGGACATCATGGGACGTGTGCAGGACCCCAGTAGGGGTGTGCAGGATGTGGTAGAATGTGTGCAGGACCTCAGTAGGAGTGTGCAGGACATTATGGGACCTGTGCAGCATCCCATTAGGGGTGTGCAGGACGTCGTATAATGTGTGCAGGACCTCAGTAGGAGTGTTCAGGACATTATGGGACCTGTGCAGGACCCCAGAAGGGGTGTGCAGGACATCGTAGAATGTGTGCAGGGCCTCAGTAGGAGTATGCAGGACATCATCGGACGTGTGCAGGACCTTAGTAGGAGTGTGCAGGACATCATGGAACGTGTGCAGGACCCCAGTAGGGGTGTGCAGGACGTCGTAGAATGTGTGCAGGACCTCAGTAGGAGTGGGCAGGACATCATGGAACGTGTGCAAGACCTCAGTAGGAGTGTGCAGGACATGGAACGTGTGCAAGACCTTAGTAGGAGTGTGCAGGACATCATGGGACCTGTGCAGGACCTCAGTAGGAGTGTGCAGGACATCATTGTACCTGCGCAGGACCTTAGTAGGAGTGTGCAGGACATCATTGTACCTGCGCAGGACCTCAGTAGGAGTGTGCAGGACATCATGGAACGTGTGCAGGACCTCAGTAAGAGTGTGCACGACATCATGGAACGTGTGCAGGACCGTAGTAGGAGTGGGCAGGACATCATGGGACGTGTGCAGGACCCCAGTAGGGGTGTGCAGGACGTCGTGGAATGTGTGCAGGGCCTCAGTAGGAGTATGCAGGACATCACCGAACGTGTGCAGGACCTTAGTAGGAGTGTGCAGGACATATTGGGACCTGTTCAGGACCTCAGTAGGAGTGTGCAGGACATCATGGAACGTGTGCAAGACCTTAGTAGGAGTGTGCAGGACATCATGGAACGTGTGCAAGACCTTAGTAGGAGTGTGCAGAACATCATGGAACGTGTGCGAGACCTTAGTAGGAGTGTGCAGCACATCATGGAACCTGTGCAGGATCCCAGTAGGGGTGTGCAGGACGTCGTAGAATGTGTGCAGGACCTCAGTAGGAGTGTGCAGGACATCATGGAACGTGTGCAGGACCGTAGTAGGAGTGGGCAGGACATCATGGGACGTGTGCAGGACCCCAGTAGGGGTGTGCAGGACGTCGTGGAATGTGTGCAGGGCCTCAGTAGGAGTATGCAGGACATCACCGAACGTGTGCAGGACCGTAGTAGGAGTGGGCAGGACATCATGGGACGTGTGCAGGACCCCAGTAGGGGTGTGCAGGACGTCGTGGAATGTGTGCAGGACCTCAGTAGGAGTGTGCAGGACATCATGGAACGTGTGCAAGACCTTAGTAGGAGTGTGCAGGACATCATGGGACCTGTGCAGGACCTCAGTAGGAGTGTGCAGGACATCATGGAACGTGTGCAGGACCGTAGTAGGAGTGGGAGGACATCATGGGACGTGTGCAGGACCCCAGTAGGGGTGTGCAGGACGTCGTGGAATGTGTGCAGGACCTCAGTAGGAGTGTGCAGGACATCATGGGACCTGTGCAGGACCTTAGTAGGAGTGTGCAGGACATCATGGAACGTTTGCAAGACCTTAGTAGGAGTGTGCAGCACATCATGGAACCTGTGCAAAACCTCAGTAGGAGTGTGCAGGTCATCATGGGACCTGTGCAGGACCTCAGTAAGTGTGCAGGACATCATTGTACGTGTGCAGGACCGTAGTAGAAGTGGGCAGGACATCATGGGACGTGTGCAGGACCCCAGTAGGGGTGTGCAGGATGTGGTAGAATGTGTGCAGGACCTCAGGTAGGAGTGTGCAGGACATTATGGGACCTGTGCAGCATCCCATTAGGGTGTGCAGGACGTCGTATAATGTGTGCAGGACCTCAGTAGGAGTGTTCAGGACATTATGGGACCTCCGTGCAGGACCCCCAGAAGGGGTGTGCAGGACGTCGTAGAATATGTGTGCAGGATCTCAGTAGGAGAGTGCAGGACATCATGGAACGTGTGCAGGACCTTAGTAGGAGTGTGCAGAACATCAAAGGACGTGCGCAGGACCTCCGTTTAATGTCCAGGACACCGTATGCAAGTCATGCCCCCGAATCAACAAGAGCGATAGGAAAGTGCGCCAGAACAAGGCTATCGTAATCTCACTCGAGTTGGCTCTAAAATTTTCTAAGTTCTGACTCCGAATTCGCTACATCTTCACCACCGGTGGTGTTGTTTTTCTGCTTTGTAGTCCAGGCAGATCCTCAACTGCTGAACTCTGGAGAAGGACTGTGACACACCGCTCTTCACTTCTTTTATCTTTATCATTGATCAATTGGGTATCATCAAATTTGTTTAAGAGAGCCGAATAACATCATTCCTAAGGTTACGGTAGTCCTCTTCTAGCGCACTTAACTATCGTTCGTGCTGGAAATCAATTTCCATTTTCAGGCTCAATTTTATGATTGAGCCCGGTAGACCACACTGGTAAACTTTGGCGCGTCAAAAATGTTGGACGATGAGGTTGGAAGGCGTCAAAGATTAATATCCGCCACCAATTCTCACCAGTCATCTAGCACTTTTTCCTAGAATGTTGGTGCGACCGTAAGACAACAGGAAAAATAGTTACGGCACGAACTCCACATGCAGAAAAACTCCGAAAATGATTTTGGCGCGAAATTCAAATTCATATTTACAATGTGTTCCGATTGACTTTTCTTTAATGAAGAAGGAGTTGAAAGAAGAATGAAGGTTTTTCATGGGCCCTTCAACATTTTCGTTCACTAGAGAGGCCAAGCTACCCAAAAACATGAAAAAATAATATACGGTTTTCTGCGCGTACGATGTCTTTAACTCTCGTTCTTGTTCCGAATCAGACATATGGGCCGGCGCAGACGAGCCACGTCAGCAGAACCGGTGAAGTTTGGCTAGAGCGACTGAGCCTGGGTCTATCTAGACAGGTGAGGCCACCCAAGACTCATAGAAATGATGGAAAATTCTGATAAAGATGTCTGATACTGCTATCAATCATTGTTTTTATAGAAACGTCATGAAAATACTCCGACTGGTTGCCTTACCAATCGGTGGTTCATTTCACTTCTGTCTTGAATGGCGGGTGCCCCCTCTCCCCGTCTGGATTGTGCCCCAACCCTGTGCATTTGGGTCATTTTAAAACTCATTTCTTCATTTTCTCGACTTTTAAATTCAAAAAGTATATGCCTTGTATCTTGTCTGTAGGAAGCCGCGTTGCAACTATTATCTTGCAATCCTAGCAGCTCTTTCTTCATTTCTACCACCATGTCTTGAAGAAAAACAACATGCCTTTTAGAGCTTGACGATATTGTAGAAGGAAACCCTTGTAAAAAGTTGTGAAATTTCTGAAAGTTGGGCTCCGCAGAAAAGGTCAAGGATTTGGCATTGCTCTAAAATGTCGTGAAATTGTTTTATTGGATTTGGCTCTCAACTTGATTTTTCAAATGTAGTGAAATTGTCGAATTGATTCGGCTGTGACGGTACTATACGCAGATAACATAAGCATTAAATGTAGTGAAATTGTTGCAATATCACTGTCAAATCACGCGTCAGAAGGGCCTCTGGAGAGCGAATGAAGACAAAGAAAAATAATAATCCTCAGTCAACAATGCTGAACGAAACGTGGCCTTATGGACTAGAATTAAGGTTTCCGAATGCTATTCTGCCTTTTCAGTGTAGCTCCCACTAACAATAAGGTACCAGACCTTCCCTCACCGATGAGATAAAAATCATGAAAACGAAATCTAACGCAATTTACTCGCTACTGACTCTATGTCTTCGTGTCCTCAACGCTTTCACGGTTCGCATTGTATAGAAACGTTTTTGCTGCTAGGTTTATTCCTGTTCTCATTCGATTCAATATGCGCTCCAAGGAAAACCCCTTCTGACGCGTGATTTGACTGTGATAATTCATAGAGCTCCTGCCAAATCCGTTTGCAACAATTTCACTACATTTAATGCTTATGTTATCTGCATATAGTATCATCACAGCCAAATCAATTCGACAATTTCACTACATTTGAAAAATCAAGTTGAGAGCCAAATCCAATAAAACAATTTCACAACATTTAGGAGCAATGCCAAATCCTTGACCTTTTCTGCGGAGCCCAACTTTCAGAAATGAGTACATAAATATTTTCAAATTCAATTTCAAGCCAGCTGATGTTATTGATATTAGAGATCATCGATGCCGATGATGTGGAGTGGGCTCGTCCACAATCAAAAGACAAGCAAGTTCAGGCTTGAAATTTGGCCCGAAACAGCTGTTTTTTCCCGATTTTTTCTTATAGATCCTACTACTGTAAACCCAGAGAAGGGTTTAGTGAGCAAGACAAGACCAGCATATTTTATCGTGACCACTGCCATTTGTTATTACAAATAATTAATGAAAAGTTTGATTCAGAAAAAGCGCTGATTTTAGAATTGCGAGAAGGGAATAATATAGATGAATTAGGCGAATAAACTTCTTTGAATTACCCAAAGTGAAACAAAGAATTAATTTCGAAAATGAACTCTACTGAGAAATAAAAGATCTTCCGACATGCGAATCACCTAGGCTGTCGAGAATGAAGGTTAGCTACCTGAAAGACCAGCACTAATATAAAAAACTGAAACAACGCACAAGAAATCCAGAAATTTGTGTGAAGGAACATGAAACAGTCGCCACGACCGGTCGTGTCGCCGTGCGGTCGACGCGATCTGGCAATGACAGCCGCCCAACCGCGCCATTGGGCGACTTTTCCGGTGATCTTGTCTGAAAGGCCTGCGACCTGATTGAGCGACGAGACCAGATTGATACGCAGGGTTTTCATTCGGCCGCGTCGCACAGCGATCAAACTCTTAAAGGCAGTGTTCACGATGAAAAATGTATTACAGTTTCCACTAGGAATGGGTAGTGGAAGGGGACACTGTAACGTTGACGTCGAAAGAACGCATGAAAACGAGCCAGGCAACGCTCCAAAAGAGCCCGAAGTTGCCAATTCGAGCGCAAGGCAAACCCAAAACGCGCAATACACGCCCACCGATGTGAACAAATGAATGCTGTAGATCGTGAGATGAGCGATGATTTCCAGTTATTAGCCCCGTTCTTCCCTTCATTCTCAGCTTCTCTCTTTACTCAGGTCAGCTCGCATACATCGGCTGGAAAAGACGGAAGTTACAAGCCTTGAACAACTCGTCCACGATGTTTCCGTAGCTCAATTTTTGAGGGACCATAACTCCGTTCCCAGAAGGTCTTGTACGATTTCAGAGACATCATTGGAATCAGCATGGTGCCGTTTTCAAGATAGGCAAAAAAACAGAAAAACGGTTCTCATCGTGAACACTGCCTTTAAAGAGACCTTAGAACGCTCACGCCGTTGGCATCATTAAAGACGAGTCCAGACTACCGAATTTGAGGGCCACAAATGTCATACACTCCGCTCATGAGTACGCGGACTCCACTTCAAGACGAATTCGTCTTTATCGATTGCTTGAATAATGTCACTGCAGCTAGTTTTCAAAGCTTCCAACTGCGCGTGCGTTTCAATACAGGCCGTACAAGTCTACAAGCCTCGCAACCACAAACACTTTTACCGCTAACTCCGCTAGTTCAGCCGTGTTGACATGCTGCGGTGTAACTCGTCCAACACAAGAGCAACTCATTGTTCCTCTATTTGCAATCGGTTTTCGTCCGATTTTTTTTTAGTTCTCCATGCTACCAGCTCCAAAACTTCGATTTATGTCATAAATTCGAACCAGTTTTGACCGTTTGTACTGCCTTTAAAGGCACTGTTCGCGATAGAAATCGCTTTTTTGTTTTTTCGCCTATCTTCAAATCGGTTTCATTCTGATTCTACAAGACCTTCTGGGAATGGAGTTATGGTCCCTCAAAATTGAGCTAGGGAAAATGGTGGACGAGTTGTCCGAGGCTTGTAACTTCCGTCTTTTGCAGCCAATGTGTGCGAGCTGACCTGGGTAAAGAGAGAAGTTGAGAATGAAGGGAAGAACGGGGCTTTTGATCGGAAACCATCGCTCAAATCACGATTTCGAGTCTTCCTCTGTCCACGTCGAGCGGCGGGAATGGGCGGGACTTGCCCACAGCGGCGGGGTTTGCCCACTTTTTCTGAGCCGTTTTGGGGCTCCTGGGTAGCTTTTCTTCCCGTTTTTTCGACGCTGTTCTGCTTCTGAGAGCCACGAGAAGCGTTTGCCATGGAAAATTCGAGGATGAAGTTTATCGCGAACAGTGCCTTTAAGTATAAACTACGGCGAAATGCTTAGATCTCAAAGGGAGAGTGTCAACTAAGAGGTAAGTCTTCAATAGGCAAAAATTGTGGATTACTGGCAATACTCTGAGAAGGATCACCAAGGGGAACTCACGCTGCTGGAATGAAAAACACGATGTAAGTGGCCATGTAGATCATACTCGTCCAGTCGACAGCCGTGTAACTGAAACCATGCGTCAGAAAATGAAATTGGAAAGGGTCGACTTCACCACCACCACCTCGAAGCCCTGTTCATACTTCTCGTAGCCGCGATTCATTAATTCGAGCTGAGCATGCCACGAATTGCAAGTGTGAAAATTGGTGTACAGTAAGGCGAGTTTGCTCAAGTCACTACATACACCGGAGGTAACAGAGCATCCGCACGCTTTCTTGGCAGACCACATCCCTCATGATTCCGAGGCCAGTGAGCTCGTCCATTCCAGAAATGCTACTATAAGGAAAGTCACGACCTACTATAAGGAAAATCCGGAAATCTTTTTCAAGATTTTCGGAAACGAAAACGGACGAAAAGTGGTCAAAAAACACCGGAAACGGAAATTCGGAAACGGAAGAGAAGGGAATATTTAATTCGCACGTTTCGTAGCTGCTCATTGCCTGCAGGTCTCATTCAATAACCATAAAATTCCAGTCAGTAAACTAATATTTATTCAAAATAAAGTCACTTGAAGGTGTTCCACGGTTTCGAATTTTAGCTTCTGGGAATCCGCCAAGGTAATTTCGAAAAATACTTATCATATTTAGCCGCCCTCCGAAACAGTGCTTAACAGGAATGTGCGGTAACTGCCGTTTGCCGATTGCGGTTTACCGACCGTTTTAGGGGTTCGCCGTTTGCCGAAATTTAATTTTTCGTTGCCGCACACCGCCGGTGTACGGTCTTTCCCTCAGAATACAGTCCAAGCGGCACCAAGTGCTTTTCGAGACTATCAGTGACAACTTTTTAGTTTTTCTCTCGACTTTTAATTGCTTATTGAAGTGGATATCGAACGTCTGATTAAAAAAAAATTTTGGCTAGATGGGGAAATTCTCTTATGATCTTCCTCAAACGAGTTGCGCCACTGCCCATTGCCACGTACACTTGTCTCCGCCGAGACTCCTTTCTGGAGGACAGGCTGGACAGGCAAAAAAACTATCTTGATTTCTATTGCAGTTGTGCCGGTAAATAAACAAAAGTGGAATCGAGAGGGAAAACTCCAGGAAGTCTTCTATTTCAGAGAAAAAGCTAAACATTCAAAAAAAGCTCCCAAAGGGCGTGTAGATTCCCGCCCCGACAATTTCGCGTCATTATTTTATAGGGTCGCAATATCACGACCTCAAACTTCGTGAATGATCTCAGCCAAGCTCAGACATTCGTTGAATACATGAAGTCGTATATAATTTTCAACGTCTCATGATGCGTTCAAAAAACCTTGCATAGACCCACTGTCACAAATCGCGTGGCACTAGTTTATTCCGAACGTTGTATCGAGTCGCACGTCGCTTGGAGCATGTTTGAGACCTGACCCTATCGGCTCGATTCAATCGTGGAGACGAGGAATACGAATAATCGAAGCGTCAACTCAACAACTCCGAAGCCAAGCGATAGTATATAGCAAAATCGAGCGCGACTGCATTCGAAATTCAATCTCAGTCTATCTGTTGGTCAATAATTCTCGCTACGCGCTTTCTCGCATCAAATCTGAGTATCAGAGGCTGATTCCGAACAGGCTAAAGTCCTAATGAACTAAACTTCTTACCTTCAAACTGAACACAATGGGAGGTCTATTTCTCATTCATTCCAAAATATCACAATAATCATACAAAAAGCTAACGAGGGAATTATGCAAAGCGTATGTCGGATCCGCGGAAACGATTTCTATTGCTAGTATCTCTCGGGCATCTATAGTAAAACTGCGCAGTACTCCGAGCCGCAGGTTCCGAGAAGTGATAAGCCCAAAAGGGTCGCTTGTTGTGGTTTTCGTACCTTCCGAAACTCGCATTACTCTTTTAAATCCTGAAACGGACCTCATAATTGTGTTCAGCGCCCAAAACAACCCCTCTCAGCAAAGGTGGAGTAAAGGTACATTTTCCAAACTTTGTGCAGATTGATAGCGTTTTGGATTTGTACGGATTTTCGGTAGAGCGGTTACTTCTATCAAATATGGGTTCTGAAAGCGCTTCAGAAAAATGTTCCAGATCTGACTTACAATTCTCACAGTGGTTTTTTTTGAGACGCTAATCACGAATCGGAAGTTCATTTGTCGATTTTCCGAAATTTTCGGCTTAATTCGTTCGAAGCATCCCAGCGGGGGAAAATTTTTGAAACAAAACTCCACCTTCGAGATTTCCCGATTTCTCCGATAGATTTGTCTCAAATAATTATCTAAGGGTAAGCTGATGTGCTTAACATGAACCTGAGGTCCGTTTGCCGAATTTCTTTAGATTACAGTAGATTATGTTGGGTGTACGAAAGATTGATCCAAGTCTCACAGTTGACTGAAATTTTGTATGCGGGGGTTACTTGGGGTGATGAATACGAGAATTTCATGTCAGTTTTTCGAACTATCAAGGTAGGTTTTGCCCACTAAATGGCATATTACTTACCGTAATCCACAGTAAAGCTTAGAATTTAGACAAACAGTACCCAGCTTCGTTTTCAGAACCCAAGATTACCCCTACATAACAAGTTTGAGCTAAATCCAAATTTTTTTGAAAACACCTCAAAAAACCTCTGATGAGGACCTTTATCTTTTTGCGGAACTTTGAAAACGCTCATAACTTTCTGGAACCAGCGGCTGGGAATGTAGTACTGCAAAGCTTTACTATAGATGCTGAAGAGATACTGATAATACAATCCGTTTCCGCAGATCCGACCTACGCTTCAAAACCCTTGTAAAAGCGAACTTTCATTTTTTTGTGGCGGATAGAGAGATCACGTTCTATGTGCGTCTGAATGCGAATGTCCACCCAGGCGGTTTGCGAGCGTGTCAGGCGGCCACCGCGCCGGGCAACTCTGGACGAGTTCCACTGTGTGGAAAACAGCGAACTACAGAAATTATTTCTTAAGTGTTCCGGATAACCATTTGTGAGATTTTGTTAGCCAGGTATGTGGATGATATTTTTTTCGATGGCGAGGGGTAAAGAGGATATCATTCTGCTTCTTTCTCGGCTTGGATTTCTTTGTTTTGTTTGTTATTTCCTTTTTTGTGGTTAGCATTAGACAACATAATCCGCTCGTTTGGATTTTTTGCTTCTTGAATCCAACCCCAATCCTAAAAAACCAATTTTGCTTACAATTTGGGCTTGCTTTTCTAATTCAAAACCCGGAAAACAAAACCTTCATTTTTGCATATAAAACTCGGCCATTCAGCACCTGGCAACTCGCAAAAGCGAGTTACTGAAACATTCGTTGCGGCATCCAATGCCACTGGTCGGCAAACCTTTGGCTTTCGATTTTCGGAATTCTAGAGTCACCGGAGCTTCACTCATTGAATAACTGACGGACGCTCTTGCGGATTTTTGATCTGAAGCCACTCTATGTACTTACAAGTTTATGTTGAATGCTCGCCCTTTGCCTATAGTATTGTTTTTTTAAGTTAAAACTGACAAGAGCTCCTAAATATAGTGGGTATGAAGTACACACACACAGTAATCCGCATCAAACAAATCACAAATAGAGCTTGAAGGGATAGAGGCTCTTCACACACCGAGGGAGTTGTTTCGCCTTCTGCGGCTCTAACTCCACTCGGGACCCCTTCGTTGGAATTGAGCAGCGCGACGCGTCGAATTGCAAAAAAGGGACAACTCTCCCTCTCTGTGTAGGGAACCCTTATTTCGAGCTAGAAGAATGTTATAACACGGAAAATCCAAGAAAGTTATAAAGTTATAGTTAGTTGTCAAGCTGCATCCTAAAAGCTATCAACACCACAAATTTGTAGAATCGTGCGATCGTTTCGTTCTTTTCCATGTTTATTGGGGTTACGGAGCCCGAAATTCCAAGAATAATTCACGCTCTACCAAATATGGAATTAAGAACTGTAAAGATCAAACATGTCAGTAGGTCCCGTCACGACTGCCACCGTAGGTCATTGTTAGGAATTGAAAGGTCTAGCTCCATAAGGAGCTAATCATACCCCTCAACGCCAGCTATCTTCAAGATAAGCATGAAATCTGAAAAATAACTTTTTGGGTGTTTTGTGTCTTTAAAACAAAGACCACTCGACACGCACACCGGCTGTGTGGGCGGAAATTCGCATTCGGAACGCTTTAGCTACATTAGTCAAAAAATAACTTAAAGGCAGTGTTCACGATAAAATGTGTTTCAGTTTCCACTAGGAATAGGTGGTGGAGGGGTACACTGTAACATTGTCGTCGAAAGAACGCATGAAAACAAACCAGGAAAAGCTCCAAAAGAGCCCGAAGTTGCCACTTCGAGCGCAAGGCAAACCTCAAAAGCGCAACACACGCCCACCGACGTGAACAAATGAATGCTCGAGATCGTGAGATGAGCGATGATTTCCAATTATTAGCCCCGTTCTTCCCTTCATTCTCAACTTCTCTCTTTACTCAGGTCAGCTCGCATACATCGTCTGCGAAGGACGGAAGTTACAAGCCTCGGACAACTCGTCCACCATGCTTCCTCAGCCCAATTTTTGAGGGACCATAACTCCGTTCGGAGAAGGTCTTGTACGATTTCAGAGACATCATTGGAATCAGCATGCGACCGTCTTTAAGATCTTCGAAAAAGCAGGAAAACGATTCCTATCGTGAACACTGCCTTTAAAGATCAACAAACCAGTGTTGCAACGCAAACAATGTGTCTGTTTATGAGCGATTAGAAATGGCGGGTACCTGACAGAGTAGAATTCTGCGACGATTTGAGCGATGACCGAGTACATTATCCATTGCGCCCCATTTGAGGCACTGAGTACAATAAACATCACAAGAATCGCCCATCGTTTTGCGTAGACCTGCGGCTCAAGGCTCATCTTCTCCATCTGAAAACTGCAGATTAAGACTCAGGTTGTGGGAGAAGGAGAAGCGCCCGCACGGAAAGAATATGAGCAGTAGCTGTCCAGTTCGCGAAACTTCAATGTAAACAAAGAAAAAAGTCTTAAGAGACCTCAGTCAGATGTACTCAAGTAGGTGGGCAACGATGGGCTCTCTTTGCGTACTTGGCCATTAATTGGAACACTAAATCAAAGGAGCACGCCACAGCTCTAAGAGGTTAGCAACACGTTCTCCGTTCTTCTCGTGTGAAACAATAGGACAGGAAAAACATAGTAGCGAAAAGGATTGCTCACATAATATTTTTACTTGACCCACTTGAGGCTTTCCTGGATGAGGAACGGTATACAGCTTCGGGGTACCAAACGGCTCATCCTTGTTTAAACATGATGACAAGTCGCAACAGTGTGATAAGCATTACAGCGTAGCTTGATACGATGGCTATCAATATGTGGCTTATCATGTTCACTTAGATTGATCATTTCGATTCTTCAGCTACTAGCGAAGGGTGCGCTTCTCGTTAGCAAATATGCGTCGCACGCTTGCTACCAACTATACTTCGGACCGAATTTTATTATTCGAAAAAACATTCGAATGATTTTTCGAATTTCGAATCATTCCAAATTCGAATTTCGCAAATTTTGGTTTTCGAATAATATTCGAAATTCGAATATTTCGAAAACGGGCTTTCGAATACTATTCTAAATTCGAATACTTCGTAAAAAGTGGTTTCGAATATATTCGAAAATTTGAAATTCGAAAAGAATGATTTTCGAAAATATTCGAAAATTCGAGGATTTCTACAGTTTTGCCCAAGTATACTACCAACTGCTACTCACTCCCCAAGACTCTGGGCAGGCCCCAAAAAAACACTTCTCCCTTTCGCTACTGATTCGCGCAGTACTTTAACTGCTGAGAGCCACTCACTGTCCACAAGACGCGCTCGCTCCCCAGCGATGCGCTATCCCGATCTCAATGATACGGCGTTGGCTTCCCATGTTACGCTAATCACCTTCAAAGACTCTGCGCACATTCTGAAAGGAACGCTACTTCCTAAAAAGGGCACACGTACTGGACAGAGCATTGCTTATTCTCGACGACGCTGCACTCGCTGCTCGTTGAGCGCTTCCCACTTCTTATGGCTCGGTGCGCGCTTCCTGTGAAACGCTACCGTTGTGACACGGCACACAATATCATGAAGTACTACACACTTGACGACGCGGCGAATTTCAGTTTCGGCGGCGCACAAATGAGCGAAAATTCGCCGATTTCTTCAATATGGAGAATATATCATAATTAGCACACTTCGATCATACAAATTCGGCTTGATTCAACTTCGACACAACCAGAATTATTGCTGCTTAGGGGCTACTCAAACTCCTCAACGCCAGCGCGTGACGCGCTGGCGTGGCGTTGGAGTATGAGTGGCCTGAAGACACGCCCACGCTGCACGCACCTGACGCCCGCTCTGCTGTAGCTTATTGATACACCATCAATTTCATTCCGTTTCATAATATTCGTTTTCAGTACTATCCTTTGCTACCACAATGGTGAACGCGTGCATAGAATTCTCTTGCTTGAAGAAGTTAAGGTCTACTTTTTTTCCGCTCCGCCATGGCGCCTCCGCGTGAGTACCCATAGTCTCCGCAAGCGCGTGACGCGCGTATGAAGTATGAATAGGAGTATGAACAGGGCCTTACGAAGACTCGTCGGAACCAGGGGTGTGCGTAATTACGATTTACGATTTACGATTTCACGATTTACGGTGTTTTTTAGACTGGTAAATACGGTTTACGATTTACGACATTTTGGACCGTAAATCGTAATTTTTCGTAAATAAAAATACATGCAATGGAAGTGAATCATAAGATATCTCGGCTCTATTCTAAGGGGAGGGCACTCAAGTAAATTCAGAAATGAAATGAACCACACCTGATAAAAGATGCTTGATACTGCTACCAGTCATTATTGTTGATCGAATTCAATTACACGATCCCATTATCATTCTTTGATGCGATTCTATCATTTCAACGCGGGACACACGTACGAAGTTGGAGGCGCTGGACAACAGACCCTCGTTGCGTGCCGCGCACGTCTATTTGGCTGCCGCCTACGACGCGATGCAGTCTAAAACCCCTCTTCACGAAGAACTTTGTTTTCGAGTTTTTCATGAAGATCAACTGTCCTGATTCCTACAACTAGATTAGCGTCAAAACATCGAACGAAGCAGACTGAGCTATCCAAAAATTGCTTCAAATACTGCTCCTGGCCCGCCTTTTGAGTAGATTATGTTTACTCAGAGTCCACAAAAATCAACAAGAGGAGCTTCCGTTTTTACCCTAAAAGTTTGACGCTCAAAATCGTTTCCTCCAGTTAACCTCTCTTCGTCCGCAGCAAGCGGACACTCGGAAAATGCGTGGGCGCTAGTTTAAACGCTCATCTTCGCTCTTTTTCTGAGACGGTTATCTCTCACAAATGCGAACGTTTGGTGGGGCGCCTTGGCTACATTGTATAATAACCATACTGAGAAAAAAGCTGTCGAGTCAAGTGATAAACATTCCTTTTTCAGATTTATCAACTCTAAACTCCGGGAAAAACCTGGTGTTGGAGTTCTCAAAAACCCCAATGGGGCATTGGTGAGGAATGCTAGTGATAGAGCTGAGTTGTTGGCGGACGTATTTCAAAAGTCGTTTTCTGACGTCTCTTCTATGGACAGTCTACCTGTCTCCAATTCTTTCGCTGTTATGGCTGATTCATGTTGGTTCTTCAAGGATGAAATTATCAAGGAACTTCTTGCCTGCCCTTCGTCCAACTCTATCACTCCCGACGCCATACCACTCAGTTTTGTCAAGCAAATCACTCTTGATATAGCAGGTCCCCTGGAGTATATTTTCAATCTGAGGTTCATGTCTGGCGAAGTCCCCATCAAATGGAGGCAATCATTTGTTACCCCCATTCCAAAAAAGCCCCCTTTCACAGACCCTGCTAATTTCGGGCCAATCAGTATAACATCTATTTTCTCACGGCTGTTTGAAAAAATTTTGAAAAGAGAATCGTTTGTCACTTGGAAGCAAATCAGGTTATCTCTCCCTTCCAACATGGTTTCCAGGGAGGGAAGTCCACTGCGACGGCAACCATAGAAGCGCTTAACAATTGGACGGCTTTTCTAGATGTTGGGAAGAGTGTTGATGTTGTGTATTTTGATTTTGCTAAGGCTTTTGATAAGGTTCCTCATTACAAATTGTTACAAAAACTCGCAATGGTTGGTATCCATCCGCGAAAAGTTTCATGGATGCGTTCGTTCCTAACTGACAGGACTTTCTCGGTCTGTGTTGACTCTTCTCACTCAACTCCTAGGCCAGTCCTGAGTGGAGTACCACAAGGCGGGGTATTGTCGCCCTTCCTTTTCAACATATACACTCACGAAATCGCCGGTCTCGTCAGTTCCTATGGCACCGGTTTCAGTGCATTTGCGGATGATATCAAGATCTATCGGGACGTTTCTCAAACGGAGAACTGTATCTTGCTACAACAGTCTATTGACATTGTTAGTACTTGGTCTCGCGATTGGAATCTCCCGTGGGCAAAAGAAAAAACGAAGGTTCTCCATTTGAGTAGCAGCAATGCTAACAGTAAGTATACTGTCAGTGGCTGTCCGATTCAAGAAGTTGACCAAATAACTGATTTAGGGTTCACTATTACTATAAGTCTGAGTTTTAATAAGCACTGTGAATCTATCTCGGATAAAGCAACTTTTGCTATGAATAATATTTTCAGGGGTTTGTCAGCTTGCAATCCCTCTGTGCTTATCAGAGCTAACACCACGTGTGTAAGGCCTCTACTCGAGTACGGTACCCCGGTATTCAACCCCGCCAAACTCAAGAACATAAATAGATTGGAAAAGATACAGAACAACTTTACTAGAAGAGTTCTTATCAGACAGCATGGCTTCATTTATGGGCAATTGCCCTCCGCTGCTGACAGAAGAGCACTCTTTTACCTTGAGCCTTTGGCTCTCAGAAGGAAGAAGAATGATTTGTTTTTGTTCCATCATATCCTTTTCAATGGCAAGTTTGGTCTTAGGCCTGGGGATTTCGTGAGAACGAGAGATTCGGTAACCCGGGGGGTCCGATTAAATTCCACCGTACCGTGTCGAATCTTGAGTGTCGGCGCCGCTTTTTCACTAATAGGGTTGTTCCGGTATTCGAAGATCTCAGTAGGAACGATACTATTCCTATAAACTTCGGCGCTCATAAGAACTTAGTGCACGTGAAACTGGCTTCCGGGGAGCGGCGGAGTGAACCTCCGTAGTGCTGGGTTCCTCGTTTCCCTGTGCTATTCTTCGGGCTGATCTATCGTTGTTCTCGTTTTCACTGGTTTACAGTATATTTGCTTTGAATATTCCGTTTGAGGTTGGTTGTTCGTTTTCCTGTTCTCTCTTTTTTTTCCACACGAGACACAAAGCGACAAAAATTAGACAGCGTTTTTTGTGCTTACCTTGCCCTTAACAATCTACAGTGGCGTCACCATAAAGCTATGAATCTGCAATTGATTTAGAAGATACAGGAAAAAAATAACTTGCGCTGGGCGACCGATACTGAGCTCTAGATAATACAGAGTTGCCACGGATCGGACCGATACTTTGCTATCTCTATTGAAGGTTGGAGCAAGCTCGGTGCCATATTTTTCGACGTACGTGCACCAAGTTTGAGCCAACCTTCAGCAGGGAACTCGAAGTACATATCAGTGCAATCCTTACCGAATGTATAGTCGGTGTTGCCGTTCCGCTAGCAAATTGTAGGAGTTCTCAAACTCGGTCGTAGAGAATCGCTCAGTTACGGTCACTTCGGCTCGTTTTACGCTTACAACGGCGTTAGCGTTTCGAGAGGGGAATTAAGAGTATAAATGTGACCCTGTTGCCCAGCAGATTCTTGGACAGCTTAATCGGACAGGCGGATTTCTCAAGGCAGGGGAAGAAGGTGTGGAATGAGTGATAAGGGAAAGCAGAGAAATGCGGGTAAGACGACCCCATTAAACGTATGGTATGCTTTCACGAGACACGGTCGCGTCGCTCTACACAACGACAGCAACCGCCTGTCGTGGAGCTTCCGACTTCTAAACCTGTCGCATTCGCAGTGCGCTGAGCAGCGACAGGCTTCGGCTCGCTTGCAGTATGTCAGCCCTCCGCGACATTTCGCTGCGGCTCACACGCGATAACTGTTCCTACGACAACCGATGCCGTTTCTCCGATGCGGGTCCCACCGCGATTTGTGCAAGATATTATGCCTGCTGCTCATGACAGCGACAATGTATACCATACCCTTCAAACGTGGTTAGCTGTCAAATACTGAACGCAACCTAATATGTATGTGCTTAATACGTCAAACGGTGGACAGTAGGACGGTAGGTAGTTTCTCTTGTTTCACCATAGTAATAATATTTTTAGTGGTTATTGTTATTATTTGCTGTTTACGATTTACGATTTACGGCTTACGATTTACGGTGGTTTTGTCGTAATTACGTTTTACGATCTACGAAATTTGAAATTTCATTTACGCACACCCCTGGTCGGAACATTGTTATCTACTATTGCTGCAGAGCTCGTTCAATCACTGAGCTGACCAAACTTGTCAACGATCTCGTGTTTGCACAAGAATGAGCCTTTTGATCCCCTAAGCTCTGCACCGAGCGTCCTTTTCTGGATTGTACCTCTGTTAAGAATCTATCGACAAGGGCAACGACATGAGGGATCACCGCACCTGCGTAAATGGACCGAAAGGCTCAATTTCCCAAACGACTGAACAACCGTTCACTCGATAACGTAGAAATAGAGTAGGAAAATCATAGTTTAGTTTAACAAAAGCTGCACATCTGCCTATCAATGAGAAATGATCGGATGGGAATCGATAAGCATGAAGTTCATTGCATCACGACGACTTTTTCTCTCAGAACTTTTTTAACTCAGTGCGAGCACCTTGCTTAACATGTTACGCAAGTCTTCGGTAACATGTTGTGACGGCTGCGGAAAGGTGTGCGGGTGCATGTCCGATAGCTGTTCGTTAAAAGCGTGGTCCGGGCCAAATTCAAATTTTGAGATTCTTCGCTAAATCGGAACACATGCCGCAGTTATTTCCAGAACACGTGCAAAAACCGCAGGAGAGACGGTTTTCTTTGAGTTATTTTGCGCGATCGCAAAAGTGATCATCCGTCGTCCATGTCTTTAACTATCATTTGCACTTTTTCACCGCGCGTGCGGTGGAAGCCGTCTCCGAGCAGCGCAGTAGCTGCCGTAATTGCGGTGACCCCGCCGAGAGGCGGCGAAACCACCCAGATGCTGTAGAAATATCGACATTTTGCTGGGCTGATCATACTGGGAGTATCGTAGGTAGTTTTTTACTTACAGTCCACTTTTGCCAAAGTAGTGGCTTTTAACTTGCAAGACCAAGACTTCTAGATGGGGTTCACCTAGTCCAAGTCGACCCTAAACTAGCACCAATTTCGGAAAGGAGAAAATGTGACCGAAATTTGCGTTTAAGATGGAGGAAGGTCTTGAGCAGCATCTCGCGCTGGTGAGGGCCTCCTTGAACTTCGGTGTTTTTACTGCCTTTGGCTCCTTCGGCATATCTGCAGTTCATGAGCTTTCTACGCTGAGCAATAGCAGACCTTCCGTTGTGAGCAGCGGTAGCGAAATGCCGGGGTAGAACGGGACTCGAGCTTGCTCTCGCGGAAAAATTCATGTTGTGCTGTTGGGAAAAGACTTGGAGAGCCATTCAGAGAGCAGATCCACTTTGAAGCGTAGAAAAGATCACAAATCAAGAGCAAAGTGGGGTCTATTAGCAATGCTCAGCGAAGGCGTGCTTGTCCGTGATCAAGGCTTTGGAAGGGTTCCATAATCGAGTAACTTCAGTAACTGCAGTAACACATTCTTTCGATCATGATTGTCAAATCAGCCATCGTTCTCGCAACTCCCTGAGCATGAAAACAGAGCGAGTTGATCCAAATACTCGTGTCTAGTGAGGATTTATTTTTCCAACTTCTCAGGCAAACCATCGCTCCGAGCGGGACCGGCTCCTCCCAATTATGACGTCATCGCCCGGACAGCGGCCGAGGGACCAACTGGCACCGCGGTCCCTGTCCGGTGCCAGTTCGCCCCTCGGTCGCTCTCGGAGCCACAGCGGTGCCATCGCCAGAGATTGAGAGAAGCGGGATTGGTTGTTCTTTGAGTGATAACGTGCGAGCCACGTTATCACTCAAAGAACTAACCAATCCTGCGAATATAAAAGGCGAGCTCGCCTCGTGTAGACGGGTAGTTGGCCTTTCGAGGCCACTCTTGAGAGGTGACCTCGGATCACTCTCAGGATGACAATTTTTGGCGGCCGAGGGGATCCTCATGGCCCGCGGTGGGAAGGCTTCCTCATTGCGGACCATGCTGGGATGGTATCCTTGTTGCGGCCTGTGGCAGGATTAACCTCCTGGCCCGCAGGCTGTGACAGGTACCTTACCCTCTTAAAGGCTTAATCCTCTCCAGAAGAGGCGGAAATAAAGAAAAATAGCAATTAGGAAATTTTTGAAAATCGCCCGAACAGAGACCGCAGTGCCAGTTGGGACCGAAGATCGCTCCGAGCGATACTGCTGTGGCCCGGAGAGCGGCTGCTGTGGCCCGAGTAGATGGCTAATTTTCGCTCGGAGCGGAGAGGCAGCGCCGCTCGAGTAGCTCTCCGGCACCGCTCGGAGCGATGGTTTGCCTGAGTTAGAATTGCCAACAAGAGCTAGGGGATAGGTAGAACAAAGGGAGGTTTGCGGAGTTGCAGATTTAGAACTTCAATAAGAGAATAAAGTTTCTTGTCATATTGACCAGTTCAGCACAATCACAACTTAAGATTTCTTGAAATTGGTATGACGAGTAAAATAATGAAGAATGAGGAACCGAAGATTCTCTGTAATTTTCCTTTCTTCTAGTTCTCTTATCCTGACGATGGTGTGTGCTTTAATGCCGTTCATAAGAATGAGGTGAGGTGTGGGACAGTTAATTCATTACTCGCATATATCTTAGTTTTTCTTCCTTGCTACATAGGCAAACATATTTGGCCGAAAACGGCGTTTCAACCAAAATTATTCCATTTGATGCACCTACAATGACGTCTCCAAATCTGTTTTCGTAGCTGCTCAAAACTTCTCTCAACCGAGTTATGCAGAGTTTCTCTAGTTGGGAGAAAAGGTGAGGGCACTCACCAGACGATTTTAAGGGTGCTTAAAATTGTGATGTCACTAAAATATGGTGTTTCAGTGCGTTTTTTCGCCGTTTCTTCTTATTTTTGGTAACCCGTTGTTGGCCAAGGCTTCGTTTGAAAGACACTGTTCCCGATGAAAAAATTGCCCGTTTTTTTTTGGTGGAAAAGTAAGCTTTGGGTCCTTCTAAGAAGATTAAGTACGAAAGTACGACGGAAAACGACCAGGAAGTAGGCGAAAATCTCGTGGTCCAGCCAACGCATTGGATCATCCAACCGACGTCATGTAACTGTTGTCCTGCTTTCCTTTCACGAGGGGGACAGAGACCAAATTTTTGAATACTTTTTTTTGCTGAAGATTCTAAAATTAAAGCATGTACATTGACCCATCTTATTCTGTAAAAGGTTTCGGTACAGAAAACAGAAAACAAAGAAGCCACTCACCTAAGAATTCCGAAGCTCAAAACATTTGCTGCGTTTGTTTTGATGTTTCGTCCGCAGTGCACAAAACACACCAGCAGGCGTAAACAGATGTTTAATAAGTTTTTTAAACTGTTTGTTCTCCGATAGTTGAGGGTTTCATAGAGGCTTTCCCTTATTATCCACTACTCCGTAAACTTGCCTACTCAGACACATAGGAAACTACAATACGTTCTTTATCGTGAACAATGCCTCCTAGTGAAAAACTCTGGAACGAAAATCACCGTGAACATGCCTTCAAGAGTAAGCAAATCAAAATACGGCAAAATAAGCATTCATTAGAATCGTTTTGTTCATTCATTTCCACATTTGGCGTAACCTACCTTCACATGAGGAGAACTCAGCAACCGCTTTCACCGCGAAGTTTTTATTTGAAGGCAGTGTTCACGGAGATTTTCGTTTGCGAATATCGTACTCAAAACATTGCGTTGGTTACCTCTCAGGCAAACCATCGCTCCGAGCGGTACCGGAGAGCTACTCGAGCGGCGCTGCCTCTCCGCTCCGAGCGAAAATTGGCCATCTACTCGGGCCACAGCAGCCACTCTCCGGGCCACAGCAGTATCGCTCGGAGCGATCTTCGGTCCCAACTGGCACTGCGGTCTCTGTTCGGGCGATTTTCAAAAATTTCCTAATTGCTATTTTTTTCTTTATTTCCGCCTCTTCTGGAGAGGATTAGGCCTGTTAAGAGGATAAGGTACCTGTTACAGCCTGTGGGTCAGGAGGTTAATCCTGCCACAGGCCGCAACAAGGATACCATCCCAGCATGGTCCGCAACGAGGAAGCCTTCCTCACCGCGGGCCATGGGGGATCCCCTCGGCCGCCAAAAATTGTCATCCTGAGAGTGATCCGAAGTCACCTCTCAAGAGTGGCCTCGAAAGGCCAACTACCCGTCTACACGAGGCGAGCCGCCTTTTATACCAGCCGGATTGGTTGTTTTCTGAGTGATAACGTGGCTCGCACGTTATCACTCAAAGAACAACCAATTCCGCGTCTCTCTATCTCTGGCGATGGCACCGCTGTGGCCCCGAGAGCGACCGGAGAGCGAACGAGGGGCGAACTGGCACCGGACAGGGACCGCGGTGCCAGTTGGCCCCTCGGCCGTTGTCCGGGCGATGACGTCATAATTGGGAGGAGCCGGTCCCGCTCGGAGCGATGGTTTGCCTGAGCTTGTGTTACTAAAATCACGAAGAACGGCGAAAAAGGCACTAAAAAGCTTTATTTTAGTAAGAGAAATTCCGGGCCTGGACGATTTGTCCAGTATGATCAACGATTTCTCGGTGGTTGTGACCGAAAAATAATGGGGTCAAACGAAGATGGATGTTTTATGCAAAATAGCACCGGTTAGAGTCGGAAGGGGCTAATGGAGCAACAGGGGGTTGAGAATTCGAAGGGATGGGTACACAAGGAATTCCATCGTCCCAACAAACAGTTCTATACAGAGAACTGGGCGGAGTGAGAGAACAGCATTCCGTGTACTTCTGGTGCATTTTTTCCATTTCTTCGTCATTTCAGTTCTACCCCGGGGCCAAGTAACCGACTTAGCGAATGATCTCACAATTTAAGATTATCTTGAACGCTGCCTATAAAGGCAGTGTCACGATAAAAACCAATTCCGAGTTTTCATAAAAATTCGAAAGGTTCGGGGCCTATGACAACAGCAATGTCAAAAAAAGGGCAAAAAAGAGCCTCAATTAGCCCTACACGACTCAAAACTTCTGTGTACATAAGCGCAATTCCCGCCCACTCCACTCTCTACGGCCATTGATCGAAACAAACAATTGAAAAATTGACTTCAACAAAACATACGATTATCAAGTGGTCAAACCACTCCCCATGATGTGCGGATTGAGTCGCCCCACTCAAACATTGTTTTTCCTCGGAGTCGATTTTTCAGTAGTTTGTTAGGATCAGTGGCCGTAAAGTGGAGTGGGCGGGGATTGCGCTTTACACAGAAGTTCAGGGCCGTCTAGGGCTCTTTGGTGCTATTTTTAGCTGTTTTTCGATTTTGCTGCTGCCATTAGCCCCGCTCCTTCCGATTTCCGGTGAGTACTCCAAGATGGTCTCCATCGCGGATCTTCCGATTTCCGGTGAAAACTCCAGGATAGTTTCCAGTAAGAGAAATTGGTCGTCGAGTTGTTTCAGGCTAATACATATTTCTCTTGAATCGCTGACGCTGCCCGAGAGCGAGCCAGGGTTAGGAGATGCATCGGAAATCAACTGAAGAACATTGTTGCGGTTGGAATTTATCCATCCATCAAGCGGGTATCGAGTTCGAATATCAAGAAGGAGGTGTGGCCCGCGGTGGTGAGTCACAAGAAACATGTCTGAGGGTGTACTGTACCGTTAAGGGCAGTGTTCACAATAAATTTCGCTTCCAATATCTCCACGGTTAAAGGCATCGTGCGCGCTGAAAACCAATTTCCATTTTTCTGGCTCAATTTCATGAATGAGTTCGGTAGACCACACTGGTAAACTCCGGCGCGTCAAAAACTTAGGGTCATGAAGTTGGAAGGGGTTAAAGATGGAGATCCGCCACCAGTTCTCACCAGTCATCTAGCACTTTTTCGTAGAATGCTGATGCGACCGTCAAACAACATGAAAAACAGTTACGGCACAAACTCGACATGCAGAAAAACCCAGAAAATGACAGTGACAAGGCCTCCAAACGCAGAAAAACTTCAAAAACGATTTTGGCGCGAATTTTTAATTCATATTTACAATGTGTTCCGAATGAATTTTGTTCACAAATGAAGGTTTTTCATGGGCCCATTCGACGTTTTCGTTCACTGGAGAGGCCAATCTACACAAAAACATTGAAAAATAATATACGGTTTTCTGCGCGTACGATGCCTTTAACGTGAGGTCTGGGGCCCTATGAAGCAAGGATTGCTCAAAATGACGTGAAAGCCGCGTTTTTGAGCCAAAAGAGGACCTCCCCACATTGCGTTGAGTTTTGAGCGTCAAGGAATAGACCGCTATGAAGGATGATGCCAATCAGTGCAACCAAGCGATCAGCTCACTTATTTGTTTTTGTTTGACTTGGTTATTTCTGTAATCTGAGTGTTCATTTGTTCACATGGCCGTGTCTAAAAGCAGGCCACGTCAGGGTAACAACCTTAGGGGCTGAGCAGAGTGCCACCTCGGCGCGGCGCGACCTGATAATTGAGAGCCGTATTGATAGATCGCGGCGATCTATCAATACGGCTCTCCATCATCAGACCGCGCCGCGCCGCGGTGGCACTCTGCTCAGCCCCTTACGCGACTTTAACCTTTCCGCGTTTGTCGGCCAACGTGAGTAGTGGCATTGCTTTGCTGGAAAGCACTGCCTTCTCGAGCTGGAGGTGTCGGATAAGATAGCAGATGAGTTTGTAGTGTTGTCAGATAGTCAGCTTTTCGTTTTTAGGGGTGATCTAGTAGTTATGAAACGCACTGTATCTATTCTCACCAAAATCTTAAATGATTTTTTTGGACCCAGAGAAATTAATGTGAAAGGAGTTAATAGAAAGGGACGCTAAAGACGTAAACACGCCCTCGCGCCCTCTGAACTACAATGAAACGCTTACGTCCTCGTCTAAAGACACTTTCCGCACCTATGGAGGGGAAATTCTATTTTGACGTAAAAAAGTGGTCCTATATTTCATTTATAATGACCGCCTTGTCCAAGTATCCTTCACTTGTCAGGGGAACTGTTCGAAGAAATGTTAAGTTCGTTTGTAACCCCTTCATTGGAACCTTCGAAACTGCAGACATTTTTTATGACAATTTTTCCTGTTATGTTCGATTTTTGTCCCTCTGGCACCAGCGCATTTTTTCAGATTTTTTCTTTTTTGTGCTCCACACGATTGAGGTGGAATAAATAATTGGCCTAATTTCCGACAATTTTGTCGTTCTCAAGGTCTAAAAGGTTTGAAATTATATTGTTGAAAGCAATTCCAGTCATGCTCAAAGTACTTAGCGATCCGCACTAGGAGCACCCAGGGGTGGTAGTAAACCAGCCAAACTATGATGTTAACCAAGACTTTTAACATCGATGTTGATTATGAGGTTATTAGTCAGGTCAAAAAAACAGTGTTTCAACATTCAAGGCCGAAATAAGCTTCTGTGGAAATCCTAGAACTAAACTTCGATGTTATTACCCGTTAACTATCATGTTACCCCCTCGAAACACTCAATCGCGAACATTAATGTTCGCTCATTAATCGGCGCTCGCCACAGATTAGCGGTGAGACACTGCGCCTATTGAGGAGTGCACTAGACAACGATGGTGGGTTAGGGTGAAAAGTCCTTGAGAGGACTTTTCAGCGTAACCCGCCAACTCGGAGTTCTTCATCCATCATCATTGCAACCGCAGTTGAGCCAAGAACAATCTAAATACACGTCAATTCCCGAACTGCTGGCGTACCATTCGCCATGTGCAGTGATAATGGGATTGATGCAGCAATATTTTCCTTCGTTGATTGATCAGAGAAGGACAGTGCAGCTGATTGTTCCACCTCTGATTGCTCTTTCTTTGTCCAGGTTTCTTGTACTGTGTTTCCGATTTTTCTTGTTAATGTTTTTGGTCCAGAAGAACATCAAAAATAGCTATAACTGGCCGAGAGACCTGTCAAAGGGATAGCTGCTTCAGAATGCGCTAAAATGGGGATTTTAAAGTTATTATTTTAGAATTTTGTGTTTGCTTTGTTTTTTTTCTTTCGTCTCTGTTTATGTTTAGTTTACTAATCACTTTTGTCGTGACCCTGTACCTTCCTTTTTCTCACGTAATCTTGAGAAAAAACAAAACACTCATTGCCATTATCACCTTCGTAATCGATACATTACCACTTTCAAAAAGCATCCTGGAACTATAGTGGAGTCCACCAAGAGTGTCTCATTTACTTATCAATGAGAAGCGGTCGATTTAAGATCAATGAACATGAAACCCGTTTGCCTTTAACCGCTCTCTCGCTCAATCGGTATCAGAGCGTGCTGGTATGGGATTCATGCACATTGATCCCAGCCGACCGCTTCTTGATGATAAGTAAATGGTACTCTATAATGAACTCCACTATATGTTTCTTGAGATAAACACATGGAAGAATAACATCTCGCTGTTAAAATCTATACGAATAACGCGTTCGTTATAAACACAGCCGAAAATGAAATTATTTCTCACTCTTGCTGATATATTCGATTTATTATGTAGTTTAGACGTGATGTTCAATTTTCGAAAATTCGGCCAACCTCGGGGCATGGAATCAGGATACTCAGCAGTCGAAAAATCTGCCCTCCAAAATAAGTGAACTTATTGCTTTGGGAATTTTTCCAAAATTTCTCTCTGATTATTGCAAGAATTCTCCTAATATTCATCTGAATCCAGTCGAGGACAGTTTTTCAAAGGAAAAATCCTATCGTTCTGAAATAGTGCTTGGACGGCTAGTTTCCTTATGTATCTTTGGCTTCCAGGCTCTGACGAAGGCGTGATTGCCGAAACGTAAGCCGAATGAAGCTGTATATTCTCGGTCTACTGCTCAAGAATACCGATACGATATACTATTATGCCGAGATTCATGGAAAGTCGAACGTGGAGTTTTTTGAATTTATTCATCCATCCGGGAGAATTGAATATCAGCTTTTTCGTCCTTAACTGCGAGGTTCTATTCTTCCAGTGTATTTTTCCTAATTTTTTTAGACAACTTTCGGATTTGGTAAAATGTGGATTTTGCAAAGGTGAAAACGACAACTTGTGTTTTATTTCTCATTTTTGTTTTAGTCGCCTAAAAAAACAAATGCTACAGGGCCAATACAAAGGTGAATAGTAGAGTCCCTATGAGAATAGAAAAACCATGCAGACCTGCAATTCCGAAAAGAAGACTTTGAAAATAAGCTTTTAAGAGTTCTCGGCCAGCTACTCGTCTGACGGAATATTCGGCCGATTTAACCTCAATTCGTAATTTTAGTTCAATCCAAAAACATTATCAAGAAAAATGGGGAACACAGAACATCAAACTAGAGAAAGAGAGAACAATTAGAGGAAAAACAATTAGCTGAACGGATCAGTCAATGAAAGCACGAATATCATATCTGACAAAATAATGTGACTTTCATTATATACGGAACATAACGTGGACTGAAGAAGAAAGAGTGCACGCAAATCAAAAACTGATTTCAACTCTCGTCGCTGCAAGAGCTAATATTTATCTTGAAAGTTGCGACGGGTGGTTTATATGATCGACGGGTAAAGAACCCAGGAGAGCCTATCAGGGATTGTATGCATGAAGGTTTCTAATAGGGTTAGGCTATCCTATCAGTCACCACAAAAGTTGGTAACAATGAGCAGTTACATGATTGGAGAGACTTATACGTTGGCCTGTCCCCATTTTAAACGCCAACGTATACGACCCCAGTAGTCAATGACTCCGTGGCTGTACGGTGTAGCGCAATGTCGCGCTGCTGCTAACGGCACGGTCACTGGTTCAACTCCGTGCACAATCACTTTTTAACATGCATGTGCAATACTTTAAGATGTCAGTCATCTCGCGTACATTGCAATTAACGCAGCATGGAGCAAAGAGATGTATCGCTGAGGATGAAACAGAGCTTGCGAGATCGCTTTCAGTGGGGGTGTAAGTTTTGCACGATGTCTCGAACATCAATTCCTCCTCGCAACTCTGAAATGATCATGGTTCTCAACTCTCAGTTCTGTCTAGTTTACTACCGCCCCAGAATCTCGGACGATTTTAGTAGAGTACGGCGAGTATGAACTCTGAGCCCTTTTCCACTGCCATCTCGTGTCCTGCTTCGTCGCAATACTCGTACGAGATTCTAGGTACTTGGACTGTGGATAGCTACTAACATATTCTGTGCTTGGCGGTGTTCAATTCGATTGGAACCCTTAATGCCTTGAAAACGACGAATTTTTCAACGGCGAGTATTTTGTCGAACCCTAACAATCTGTGGGCACAGAGGCAAGGACAGAGCTTTGTTCTGTTTTTGCGTTTACCTGAATTTGTTTCACGTATTATAGCCAGGCGATTCCAATGAGGCCTGATCACTTGTCAATCACGATGGCCGGTGAATGGCTGTTGACAACGAAGGACTCAGGCTTCCGTCATATCCAGCCGAAGGCCGCACTGAGCCGCCCTCTCCTGTCACTAGTTGTCGGCTGAATGCCAACCGATCAGGGGTCGTTTGGACTACCACCGCTAAGCGGCGCAACAAAGTGTTTGTCTATAGTATTCATCGTGCCGCGCCGCGTGATCAATATGTATTACAGATATGCAGTGCCGCGCCGCTCGGCAACGCGACTATGAGGGGCATGGTATTCTTTGTCGCAGTCATGAGAGACAGGCATGCAATCCAGCACAAATCGCGGCGGGACCCGCATCGGAGCAATGGTATCGGTAGTTGAAGGAACAGTTGTCACGCGTCTGTCGCAGCGACGCTTCGCGGAGGGCTGACTTACGGCAAATGAGCCAAACCTTGTCGCTGCCGCTGTCGCTGTCGCTGTGCAGCGCACTGCGACAGCGACAGGCTTAAAGGACGGAAGTTGCGCTACAGGCGGTCCCTGTGGCTGTGCAGAGCGACGCGACCGTGTGTCGCAAAAGTATACCAATCCCCAAACGACCCCTTACGTAGGCGCACTCGAGCGCACAGTGATCGGCTCAGTCTGGCCACAAAGAGGTATCGACCGGGACGGCTACGGACGGCACAGGCGTGCTCAGTCCGGATACAACCACGGGATTTTTCCATGTGAGTGAGCAATGTATTACATGGATATCGACCGGGCTGGCTACAGCGGATAGGCTGACTGTGCTGGGGCATTATGACTCAAATCAGTTATTTTCTTGGAGCTGCAGTTACGAAGACCACCCAAGATGTCTACTCATCAGAGAAACTCATCAAGATGCTTACCGTCAAACCTGTCTGTAAAAGCAGCATATGCGCTCGCAACGATGGTCGAGATAACAGCATAAATAGGCCCCCTACCATGTCGTGAACGACGTTTGAAGCGCTGGAAACCATCCAGAACGATAATATTTGAGCGATTCTGTCTCTCACGCCCGTATTTTCCCACCCCTTCGAGAAAGAGAATGAAATTTAAACTTGAGAAAAGATGTGATAGCGTAGCGTGATAGCACTATCAAAAGGGATTGCACGAGAGAAGCAGATCGATTTCCCTGGATATTAAATGTTTGCGCACCGATGAAGTCCTCCATTTTAAAAGTCAGCCGGAGTAGAGCGGCATTCTCGAAAGTGGACGACAGGTACATAATCGGTATGTAGACATGTTTTATTCAACTAAATCAACCTGTTTCTCTCGTGCACTCCCTTTTGATAGTTCTATCACTCCCAATTATCACATGTTTTCTCAAGTTTGACTGTTCATTCTGTTACTCGAAGGGGCGGGAAAATACAGGCGTGCGAGACGGTTATGGTCGAATACTGTCATTCTGGATGGTTTTCAGGGCTTCAAACGCCGCTGATGACATGGTGGAGGCCATGTGAGCATATTCATTCTTTATCTCGACCATGTTTGTGAGCGTGTATTCTGCCTTTAACAGACTTCATTTGAAGGCAGCATACACGCTCGTAAAAGTAGTTTAGATAACTACGGAAATAGCATGGTATGGCTCAGAACACAATGCCTACGCATTTCGAAGCGTCAAAAACGACCCAAAAAGACGCTACATGAATGAAAAGTTGGCCCCGCCCCTGTATTTCTCCGCCCCTTGTATTTGCGTCCTCAAAAACAGAGGTGGTGGGCCGTTCCCACCGTCGGCTACGTTTGTAGGTGGTATAATAGGTACAATAGGTAAACCACACACATCGACGATGGTGGGAGTGGCCCAGCACCCCCGTTTTCGAAGAGTACAGCAAATACAGGGGCGGAGAAATATAGGGACGGGCCAACTTCTTATTTATGTAGCGTCATTGTGGGTCGTTTTCACGCTTCGAAATGAGTATGCGCTGTATTCTGAGCCATACCATTCTATTTCCATAGTTATCTCAACCACGTTTACGAGCGTGTATGCTGCCTTTAATGGTGGCCAAGTTGTCGATGCTCAGGAACTAACCGAAGGAGAGATGACCTAATTCTGAACCAAATACGTGTTTTGCGCAGTTTTCTCAACGGTGAATCTTTCTAGAGGTCCATCGCTCCGTAAAAAATTTATTACCTGACAAGGAAGTTCCTTTATTTGTAGTGTCGTCAAGATTCTGAGCTCAAAATTCATGAGCTGGGTAACATTGGCTGTCACCGCTGTTCTGCCTAGTCTATTCGGAACTAATCGCCAAGTTAGGAGTAGCAGTGACGCAGTAGGTAATAAAACGAAATGGTTACAATATAGCAAGAGTTGGATTTTCCTATAAATATTTTTCTTCAAAGTCTGATACGTCTTTAATACATATTACGCGCAATAGCCTCCTCATAAGTAATGCTTTTCACCATTTGGTAGCGCAATATAACCTTGTAATTAATGGTATAGACTCAAGAACGTAAACTTCATTTTTACATTCTCTCATGCTTCATGTATTCAGGGACGGCATGAATATACGCGGTGTGGGGAATCGCATCGCGTCGTGCTGCGTGCGAGAGAGTGAACGTCGAGCGCCGAGGTTCATGCGTGGAGCCAAGAGCGAGAGTGAACGTGAAGCGCAGAGAGACCCAAGCAGGAGGT
The DNA here is from genome assembly GCA_029168955.1 of Aplectana chamaeleonis. Classification (NCBI taxonomy): domain Eukaryota; kingdom Metazoa; phylum Nematoda; class Chromadorea; order Rhabditida; family Cosmocercidae; genus Aplectana; species Aplectana chamaeleonis. The sequence goes on along the minus strand of JAPDOI010000138.1, from coordinate 737,353 downwards.
CTCCAAACCCCGTCTCAGCCGCCCCAGTACACGAAAAAAATGAAGCCGCCGTTTCGCCGCCTGCAGGGACGCGCGTGGTAGGAAAACGCTGCGTTCACATTTTTTTCAAGAGTTCAAAGCCTTAATTTCAACGGGTAGTGTAGATCCATAGCTGAGGAGAGCACTTGCTCTTATTCACCGCGACTGGTTGTGGGGTGTCCCAATTTGAATAATTCCGGGACACAGTCCGCGATCGAGGAAGATAATTGTCTGTTGTACTGGGCCACTGCTCTTGCAGCGATCCTCAACAGTCGCTGCTAATCACCTCGAGTGTTCCTAAAATTGCGAAGAAATGGTGAACAACGTACTGAAACGTCTTGTTTCGGTAGAACACTTTCTTGCCCTGGACTATGTTCAGTCGGATGAACGACTTTTCGGTGATATTGGCCGGCTAATTATGGGGTCAAGCAAAAATATATTGTGCAAAACGGTATTTGTTAGGGTCGAAAGGAAAGAACGGGATAACAGAGAGTAGAGAATTCTAAAGGAAGGGCCCACAAAAGGGTTCTACGTCACAACAAGCATATTCTTTTTCAGTAAAGAGGCGATGTGATGATGCACCTTATCACCGACTTGTGGTGCATTTTGCCGTTTTCTCAGTCAGCTCTGCCCAGGGGCCATGCGATCTTTTTGTCAAATAATCTCATAATTAAAGATGATCGTGTGCATTGCTCCTAAAGGTGGAGTTCGCGACAAAAACGGTTGTCGTGCTATCTCATTAGAAGGTAGATTTAGCCAATCCGAGAGTGAAAAGAAATGAAAAATCGGTGAGAAAACCAGCAGGAATAAGTTAGAACATCTATTGCTCGGTGTACGCCCGCCCAGAATCACTAGATTTCTGTGAATGCTTGTTTTGCCGCCTTCTGTTCTGCTCCTAAAGCAGTTACCATCCATATCACGACACCAGTCACAATTTTGAGAGCGATACAAAAGATGACAAAACAAGCATTCACGGAAATTTCTTTGAATGGGGGCGGCCGGGCTCCGAGAAATTAGCCGGCCGTTGTAATCTGTTTTTGTGCCTTTTACTCCGATTTTCCATTTATTCTCGCTTTTGGGACGGCGAGTTTTACTTTCTCAGGAGAAAACTCAACAACCGTTTTTATTGAGAGCCCTGTTTTTAATTGAGCCTTGAATGGAATGAAGGTTCCACAGTGTCGGAATTTTGGATTGTCACAAAGTGAACGATGATTTTTGTTTGCGAGACTTCGGGTTGAAAGAAAGAACTCGGAAAATATGCGCACATAGTCGCCTAATAATTTCTAGTTTAGCCAATGAAATGCGTTTGCGGCAGTCATTACGGGCACGCATTGCGTGGCCTCGCAAACGAATACGACGGCGCTAAATCACTCGCATTGAGTGGACTAGAAATTTTGAGGAGACCATACATACCCTAAGTTCGAAATTCCGAAGGACATGAGCGACTGGCTCGCGTCAGGGAACCGCGGCTGCGCTGCGGGTCTTCTCGTCCAGCCAAGTGGGCGAGAGTAAAAAAAAGTAAAAAAAGTGAAACTCGAGCTTAATCTCGCTTTGGCGCCGCCACTTCACGTACTGTGCAACAAAAAACGCGCAACGCAGCCGCGAGTCTGTAAGCCAGCCACCCTGGGCCTGTGAGCTTCCAAACAGAGAATATGTGACGCGATTACCCCGAACAAAATGTGAAAAGTGCCACAGGGTCATCAGTATTCGGTGCAATGGTTAATCGCAGCTGGCGGGTGGGTTATTCATGACGATAGAAAAGTCAGCGCCGGCTGCCACTACCAAAGAAGAGAGAATATTGGAGAAAAATCTCTTGCAACTACGCAGAAGTACTACGGGCAAAACTACAATACCGGCCATAATTTCTGTCCCAAAGCGCGTCGGCGACGCGAAATCGCGTCGAAAACGCCGTTTTCGTTCGGAGTGGACTTTTTGAGAACCTGAAAAAACCATTCGATTCCTCTCGATGGGGAGATTGCGATTATATGTTCAGACTTGAGAAAAACTCAAGTCTTCACATAGCTATGGCCTATTTTCCTTAAAAGGAGTCAAAATCTTTGTGAGTGGTTACTTTCTGAATCTGAAAACAGTGATCGCTTCCTCTCGTCGTCCTGATTCCAAAAATCCTTTCAAGTTCAGAAAAATGTTACTTCTTGACCTAGTTATGGCTTACTTCGTCCACCCAAAGAGTAGGAATACTCTATCAACGGCGAAACTTGAACGTGAGCATCACCAGTATATTTGTATCGTAATTCTGACTTCTAAGCTGTCTCTGTACCTGCAAAAGTGCGAGATTTGACTCTTAATCTTCCTTAGTTTTATATGAACTCGGTTTTGGCGATGGTCTCCCTTCAATTTCTCGGTTCACCGCGCTCTCCACGCTATTGCTCTTCTCTCTCTGACGCACTCCTCGCTGCCTATACTGCCTCGCTTGAAGACAGTCCCCCGAAACCGAATAGAATTCGAGGAACGGAGACGGACTGGAGAGTCAGTGTTATGAAAGCCCGGTATCTGAAAGACCAAAGGTCGAAATGGGAGAGGAGTACATGGGTGTTCTCTGAGATATTGCTATAGCGAGACGGAACGCTGGTCGACTCAGAAAAGAAAGCAGTTATCTGAACAGGTGGTCCGTATTGAATCAGCATCAAGAGACAATCGGAACAGGAGTTAGCGTTATGGGTGGTTTGTCCTTGGTTTACTAAATCCTATTCTCACAACAAAACCAAACCTCTCCAGCCGCTTCGCGGCTGGAGCGATACGGTGAGTAATTCAGTGGCTATAGACCACCCCGCCAGCGCGCGCGGCTGCGGCGCGCGCAGCATTTATTCGTTTCCCGGAGAAGGGTGTGACTCATCTTTCTGCACTCTTCGGCCATCATTCAGTACCAGTAAAGTATTGAATCCACGTTTTATTAGCAAAAATCACAATTGTACCAAGGTAGAAAAAATACTTCAACAGACATAACAAAATCCGCTGAAGTTTGTGAGAAAACTAGAAGAAATGATCTAAGAAGATCAAACGGACGAGCTGGACAAAGCACTGGATGACCGCGTGAAGTCCGCGGATAAAGTGCAATTCATGCAGAAGGTGAGATTGAAAATTTCATATGGATTTCCTTGTATGCATTCCCGGAAGATTGCTCAATGATGATTCACACAATTCGCGTGGGAAACGAATAAATGCTGCGCGCGCCGCGGCCGCGCGCGCTGGCTGGGTGGTCTATAGCTGCGGAATGTTGGATATTTCTTTTTAAATTGAGCTAATACGGAGAATTTTTCTCAACTAGGTGAAAATGCATTTTTCTCATTAAACGAGGATGCGATAGTTTTCTTTTATGACATGATTTTACATCCGCATTCCCGAATGAGTGCTCAATGATGAGTGGGATATGAATCAATGCTGTGCGCGCCGCGACCGCGCGCGCTGGCTGGGTGGTCTATAGCCACTGAATTATTCACCGTAGTGTGAGAATAGGATTTAGTAAACCACGGACAAACCACCCATAACGCTAAATCCTGTTCCGATTGTCTCCTGATGCTGATTCAATACGGACCACCTGTTCAGATAACTGCTTTCTTTTCTGAGTCGACCAGCGTTCCGTCTCGCTATAGCAATATCTCAGAGAACACCCATGATGTTTACTTCTCTCCCATTTCGACCTTTGGTCTTTCAGATACCGGGCTTTCATAACACTGACTCTCCAGTCCGTCTCCGTTCCTCGAATTCTATTCGGTTTTGGGGGACTGTCTTCGAGCGAGGCAGTACAGGCAGCGAGGAGTGCGTCAGAGAGAGAGAGAAGGGCAATAGCGTGGAGAGCGCGGAGAACCGAGAAATTGAAGGGAGACCATCGCCAAAACCGAGTTCATATAAAACTAAGAAAGATTAAGAGTCAAATCTCACACTTTTGCAGGTACAGAGACAGCTTAGAAGTCAGAATTACGACACAAATATACTGGTGATGCTCACGTTCAAGTTTCGCCGTTGATAGAGTATTCCTACTCTTTGGGTGGACGAAGTAAGCCATAACTAGGTCAAGAAGTAACATTTTTCTGAACTTGAAAGGATTTTTGGAATCAGGACGACGAGAGGAAGCGATCAGTGTTTTCAGATTCAGAAAGTAACCATTCACAAAGATTTTGACTCCTTTTAGGGAAAATAGGCCATAACTATGTGAAGACTTGAGTTTTTCTCAAGTTCGAACATGTAATCGCAATCTCCTCATCGAGAGGAATCGAATGGTTTTTTCAGGTTCTCAAAAAGTCCACTCCGAACGAAAACGGCGTTTTCGACGCGATTTCGCGTCGCCGACGCGCTTTGGGACAGAAGTTATGGCCGGTATTGTATCCCTGATTGAGAGCTTAGGTTGGTTCTGAAGATTTAGAGATGCATTCAATATTCCTCAGGAAAACACTCCAATTTCGAACCATCAAATCGCTGGGCTGTTATAGATGATTTTATTGATCAATAGACCCTAAACTTTTTCAAAAAAACGTTTCAGAATATATAGCATAGTGAATACAAGGGTGACCAGATCCAGATAGTGTATTTTCAAATGATCGCGATTGGGTAAGAGTGCATGATTCAGATTTTGTGTAGTCGTCCAAAGATGATTGATTAATAGAAAAACGTGTTAAAATAATCTCCAGTTCCCTTGACTCGCATTCCCTCGTTTTCAATGAACTCGCCCAAGACCAGTTTACCTAAAAGGCATCGTTCGCGATAAAATTCGCTTCCGAGATTTCTATTCGTGATGAAAACTCTTGCACCCTATATAACAACTACGTTGAAGAAAGGGCCGAAAAAACATTGAAAACTGTTGTTTCCATCCGATTTTTCCTGAATCGACTTTCAAGAAAGAAAGAGTGGATCGCCAGAAATCGCAGTGTTGACCAGTGATCTCTCGAATAAATGAAGTTCATCCTTCCTTTAGGTGGTTTGCGAGGAAGGAAAGGTTAACCAATATGTATGTGTAGGAAAGATATTCTTCACGGAATCGTATAATATGTTTCGTCAACTTCCCCTCATTTGTACTTTATCAGTTGTTGATCAGTTACTTATACGATGGTTGACAGCAAAATATGCCAGATCACTGACGGAGGGCCGCCTCTTTTGACCGAAGTTGAGACATTGAACTTCATATATCTTCACAACGAAACGTTGATCACCCATCAAACTCTCCCTACGTTCTTAGGTGGGCCAAGCCAATCATTCAAACCGTAAAAAACGGTGAGTGGTTTTCAGCGCGTACGATGCCTTTGAAGCAGTTCCGACAAAACCCATGAACATCTCTGGTCACTACCTGAGCCATTTTGCGACTTTTTTGCAGATAAAGTCCGAGCCGAGGCTGAAAATGAAATATAACGCTCACCTGGAGGTCGTTACCGGTTCCCATTTCGCTGCGACCGCTGTCAGAGGAGGACGAAGTCTTGTCCGCTGGCAAGGGCGGAACTTCACGAACACGCCCACTTCCTGGCTGAAATCATTGGAGTCACATGTGAGGAAAGGAAGCATTCAAGGAGGGCAAAAGTCGAAGAAATTATCCAAGCTAAGATCGACACTCAAACAAAGATCGTTTAGTCGAGAGTAACAGTCAAAAGAATTCCACGATCTTTACTCGGTCATATTGTTATGCAGCACAATACTACTTAATTTCTCCTTATTCACGCGCACCTGTTTTCTGCCCCTGACATGCAACGCCTATCTGGCATTATTACGCAAAAATTAGTACGTACAACTTGTGAGTACCAATTGCTGAAGAGCGCCACAAAGTAGAACAATTAACTGAAAGAAGAGGAAGACAACCGGTGAATACATTTGACTACCTTCTATCGCCCTCCCGGTATTAATATACGCCGAGAGCTTTTCACTTTATACTTTTTACTCAGATCGCAATCCTAAAATACCGCCGCTATCCAAGGGAAAAAATGGGCGAAATGGGCAAAGTGGGCAACTAAAGCTTCTTTTGACAACAACTCGCTTCAAAATGCTCCGTTTTCAAATTCGAAAACGCCGAAATGTACAGCATGTCGTGGTCTAGTCGATCAAGTAAAAACATTTTGCGAAATTTGAGAGTACCATTATTTTTTAAGGCGTAATACGTTTCCAGTTTGACCATGCTAGAGATCGCGTACGGTTGTTTTTGACCGAATGAGCTCGGTATCTTATGATAACATTTTCAATTTCATAACTAAATCCATCCTAAAAGAGCGTTTTCATAGGTGAATTCCAATTTTGTCTCATATGTTTAGATAGATTGCGGCACGGTGAACATTTTGGTTCTTTCGAAATTGAAAACGGAGCACTTTGAGGCGTGTTGTGGTCGAAAGACGCTTTAGTTGCCCACTTTGCCCATTTTTTCCCTTGGATAGCGGCGGTATTGTACTAAATATACATGAATCGCTTAATATGTGGGCACACTTGTCTGGGAATTCATGGAATAGCTCAGAACTTTCTGTATAAATGTAGAATGGCTGTCTAAGTTGAAGGCAGTATACACGCCCAAAGTGATCTCAGGCACCAGTTCGATTCGACCGATGGCCGAACCGCTTTTTTCTGCCACGTCGGGGCGAACGAAAGACTCAGGCACCAGTTCGATTCGACCGATGGCCGAACCGCTTTTTTCTGCCACGTCGGGGCGAACGAAAGACGTTTCGGCAAAGCTCCGCCTTCCCGTTTTCCACGAGAGAAACGGGAGACGTCGGGGGTTGGCGCCGTACTAATCAATCAGCTCGATTGGACCGACAGCGAAACGGAACATTGCGAAATTTGGGAAGGGTTGCCAACACATTTTGAACAGATGCAGCTGTCACTGGCTTCTCTTGTCTCCTGCAATACGAAATGTGCTCAAATCCTTGAAAAAAAATTTCACTATTCTCTTTCTCTACCGTTAGTCAGTCAGCCTCATCAGATCGGCCAATCTTTATCTCTTTTTCTAATTTCTACTGTAAATAAAGAAAATTGGATCTGTTCGGTGAATATAAACCCGCCCCGGATGATATTGCTCCAAGATCTTCTTGAAACATGTTTGCCAACTTCTGTTTTGCTCCTTGATGTAAGAAACCACGAAATAAGAGGAAAGTAATCGAACACCAGGGTGCAGGTCTACGGGGTGTGAAGCATGGCAATTTCGCTCAGACTCCCCACCAGGGGTGTGCACCTACCGTTTACCGCCTTACCGATTTACCGGTCGTTTTCGGTAAATTTTGATTTACCCATTTACCGAAATTTATTCCGATCAAACTTGAGCAATTTTGTTCGCTAAACCGAACCATTTCTCGCCTTAATTGCATGAATAAATCCTATTTCGACTCGCATAAGGGACCAAATAGAGTCCTGCCGCTGAAAGGGGCGGCAGCATGCAAAGGAGGGGAATCGATCGAGCGGCGCCGCATGATCGATACTCCTTCATTGCATGCTGCCGCGTCTTTCAGCGGCGGGACTCTATTTGGCCCCTAAAACCACCTTTTTTTAGCATTCTCGTACTACTGGTTAACTTGTATTTTTTCGTGGAACTTTTCATGTTTCCTTTTGGTGTTCTAGCGTTTGGCTTTTGAAAAATAGATCTTGATGATTTCATTAGTGCGAAGTCATTCTCTTCTATCAGGGCGGTTAAGAGTATGATTTGAGTCAAATCCATTCCAGCCAAAAAAAGTCTACTTTTGTGCATCAGAGAAGCGGAAAGAATGTTCTTCTGACCCGGTTTAAGGCAGGGCCGCGATGAAAAAAATCCTGAGTTTTTTTTCTGAAAGAAGATCCAGATCTGATCCTTAATGTAGCAAAAATTTGGAAAGGATTGCTGCAAAAGTGTCGAAACTAATTAAAACCTCCTGTCAATTTTGGCATTACACCTTTCTGAAAGTGTTACTCCACAACCAAACTTCAAGTTTTCGTGAATGCTACTTGCACTTCAAATGGTAGGTACTGGGTGGAAAAGAGAGACCGTGTTTTAAAATAGATGTGAGCTTTATCACTCTCAAAATTAGGACCTTTCATATTTTGCTCACCAGTTTCTTGCTGATTTTTCCCAATACTGTTGTCAAGAAGATTAATCAAAGTGGTCTTCTATCCGAAAAAAAAACTTTCCACAGCGAACCCCGTCTCAAAAATTAAAGAATTATCGAGAATCGAGCATTTCGGGACGTCATTTCTTGTATTAAATTGACATTACGTTGCTAGGAGTCAGTGATTAAGAGGTCTGTCGGCATGGACACTAGTGATACTTTGCGTTCCCTAATGGAGGCTGGGGCGAATTTGGGGCACCTACAGTTTATTTGCAAAGAAAGCGTTTTGCGGCGTATTTTGAGCTCACAAAGCGCCGCATTGCCATAACTTGCTTGAAAGTGATCCGATTTCAATTTTGAAGTCGTTTATGGATTGCCTTGACTGAGTCGTATCCGATGGTGTTACAAAATAACAGATTCAACCCCAGAAGTTCACCGAAAAACGCATATTTGCACCACAGAATCCCTCGTGATGAACTGATCAGACGGTCATGATCGCAGAAATCTGTCATGTTTTGACCTGTGGTCAATCTAAGTTTGAGAAGGAAAAACACATTTTTAGACCAAACATCGAACATGAAAAGTCTTCCTTCACATACCATTGCATTCGCCTCACTGAGAGGAACACGAAAACTACCAGAAAAACTCATTTGGTCAATATTGAAGTGAGTTATGGCGATGCGGCGCTTTATGAGCGCGAAAAACGCCGCAAACGCTTTTTTTGCAAAGAATTTGCTCGGTACTGTATGTGATAGCATATGACACCGAGTTTGTGCCAACTTTAATTAGGGAACACAAAGTATCACTAGGATTCATTCGGACTGTACAAATGTGATACTCATCTCATGGCGTGATGCAACAGCCGTTGTCCGCAAGTGCCAACCGGAATGTGGTTGCGAGAACAACAGTACATAATTGAAAATATGAATAAAGGCCTACTACTCGAAAGTGTGTGTTAGTCGATTTTGTCCTTTCTTCGGTGAGAAAAGAAGCAATATGGGGAAGCAAGGAAACCTCGAGCTCTTCGCTTTTTTTCAGTGCAAAATTTGCCGCTCTGCGCTATTTGATGTTATATGGGATTTAGCCCATGGTGACAACGCAATGAACTGCACCAATTTCGCCCTAATTGTTCTTTGCTCAGCATCGCTAATTGACCGCGTCGTTTTGAGCTTGTTCCAATCATGGGGAAAAGGTCGGAAGAAATCAGCACCCAAGTGAAAATTTCACCCATTGGGAGGACCCAGCATCACTCCCGTCAATGCGCAGTTGTGACCTTCAGGCACCCCTAAGTATGTTGTGCTCAGCGCTCAAAACTACCCTCTGAGCTAGTAGTAAGTTTGGGTGAAATCGCATTTTCTGAATTTTGTGCAGACTGATAGCGTTTTTGACTTCGACGGATTTTTTGTTGGATGTTCGGTTATTCCAATTACAAGGCTCTGTGTTCAGGAAAATGTTCCAGATTTAACTTGAAATCCTCCCAGGTGGATTATTTGTGGCGCTGACCACACATCTGTGGTTTACTTGTCGATTTTCCGAAGTTTTCGACTAGATTCGTTCAAAGCTTCCCATCGTGGGAAAACTTTATGTCAAATCGCGACTTTTTACGATTTCCGGAATGCTACGATAGGTTTGGCTCAAATTGTTTCTCTGAGGGTTATTTTGAGTGCTGAGCACGAATCTGAGGTCCGTCTATTGATTTTCGGCAGAATACGGTAGATTACGAATGGGTGTTCGGTAGTTCGATCAAAGTCTCAGATTTGACTCAAAATTTGTGTGCGGTGATTTTCCGGGGAGGCGAATACGGATTTAGTGTCCTGTTGTCGATCTTCGAAATACTAAGGTAGGCTTGCCGCCTAAATGGCATGGTACCTACCGTAACCTTTAAAAAACTTCAGAATTTAGACAAGCGGACTCCAGATTCGTGTTCAGCACCCTAGACTGTCCCTGCGTACGAGCTTCGAGCCGAATCCGGAATTTTTTGCAAAACACCCTTAAAATTTCATAGTGTCGCGCCTTACCTTGCCCCCAGGCTTTGACGAACACATATTACTTTTTTCAGAGTGTTTTTAGGCAGCTGCGAACATCGTAATCGGATTCTATGCCAAAAACGGTTTAGAAATGTACATTTTATCCGGAATGGCCAGGCTGACTAAAAATAATTCCCTTGTTAATCCCGGCACGATTCACCTTTTTTCCAGCACGATTATCGTACTGTTGCATGATGCAAGAGCGGCAATCCGCATTTGCGGACCGGAATTTAGCTCCGAAAATGGCAGTATGAGTAGAAAAACAGGGCAAGAGTGAACAAAAGTCTGAACTATAAATCAGTGGAAACAATTCACTAGAAAACTGATTGTCGAGTGTTAATAAGTTAACAATATTTGTTGAAGTGTAGGATTCTCATGGTCAAAACCAGGATGATGACGTCAGTATCTTGTTAGCATCGATTCTACGCCCTACACCCTTTATAGCGATCACGGCGAGGATGTCATGCTTGATTTTCCGAGCATGGTGGCAAAGCCATATTGCCACCATGCTTCAAAAATCAAGGATGACGTCATTGCGATGGCAGCTATGAAGGGTATAGGGCGTAGAATCGATGGTAACAAGATGATGACGCCATCACTTTATTAGAATCCCTGCTATGAAAGGTGGACCGAACCACGATCCACGGAGTAGTTACGAAATCATCGAGACTGCCATCCCGGCTTTGAGAGGTGGACCGATGTCGTTCCCGAAACGAACGAGCCACGTTTCGGGTTGACCCCGCCTCTTTTTTCGTTTCGAGCCAGAGCGGTTCAACGGTCCAACCTCGTTCTGACGGTGCTCGAATCGAACTGGTGCCTGAGATATCGATTTCATGCCATGAATGAAAGGTTTCTCGCTGATAGTATCGGAAACTGACGAAAAAACTGCCGAAAACGACAAGACGTTGAATCCAAGGAAAAAATTTTCGTCCCGCGAGTACCGTAGTTAGCAGCAGCACGAATCGCGGAGGGACCCGCCACCAACCGCGACACACATGCGGTTCGACAGCGCTGGCACTTTTCCAGCCTTCTCCGGCAATTACCGATTGATCGATAACGCAAAGGCTAGGCCGGCAAGCATCGAAGGGGTAACGAAGTCGACGGAAGGGGTAAGGATTCGGTTGAATAGCGGTATAGAGCTTCGGGGAACCGATCGGCTCCTAACGTTAAAACATGCCTGTCGAAGTGACAAAACATGTTTACCTGCAATTACCCCTCTGAACACGTTTGATCGATAAGTATGATTTGTTTAGGAGCAGAGCGGTTCCCCGAAGCTCCACACTCGCACTCGGATTCGGTTTTCGTCATGCCACACGGGTTTCTGGGTAGAACGTGGTTCGTATTAAAAAATCGCTTCGGAAGAATTTTTCTAATTACCTACTTTTCTCTAATTCTAATCTAAATTTTAAAATTCTCCAGCTTTGTCATTTTCCGGCCTTATTTGTCAAGCTTCGCCCTTCCGTTCGAAGTTTTTTCTTGACTGCGTTTTTGAAGTTTTTTCTGAATTCCCTTTACATCACATGAATGACCATCACTTAACAAATAATCGACACGAACGCCGGCTGATGATTATCCACCAGGCGATGAGTCATACGCTGGCTGTAAGAGGTTGGCAAAGCGCCAGCCAGCGCTGTCGAGCCGGATGTGCGTCGCGGTTGGTTCCGGGTTCTGCCGCGATTCGTGCTCCTGCTAGCGACGGTACTTGCGTGGACGAAAAATTCCCCCTGGATTCAACGTCTTGTCCGAGAACGCGATGTTAATGAAGGAACAACGTGTTGTTTTTGTACTGGACCTAGAACGGACGCGCTATTTCGCAGCACACACGCTAGGGTAACGACAAAATGGATGAGACAGCAACCTAATAGACTTGTATGGCCTGTACATGTACTAGAACGCCTACGTCTCCGGAAGCTAGAAAAAGTAAGCAAATGACCGCATTTGAGCACTCGATTTGTAGGAGTTTGTATCAAAGGCAGGGTTCTCGATAAAATCGGATGTTGTGATATCCTCGTTAAAAGGTAGATCTGGCCAGCACAAAAGTGAAAGTAAGTGAGAAGTTAGAGAGGAGAAAACGCTCAGGAACGGTTTTGGCTTGGTGTCCGAACGCCCCCAATGCCTGTTTTGCCATCTTTTATTTTGCTTCCAAGGTAATTTCTGAACACTTCTAGAGACTACTGACCACTTTAAAAGCAAGATAAAGGACGGACAAGCAAACGATCAGGGAAACCTAGTTAATTGTGGGGCGTACGAACACCTGCAATTAGCCATTCCACCTACCTTGTTTTTGGGCGTTTTCCCGCAAATTTTCATTTTTTTCACTTATGTTTACTTTTGTGATGACCAATTCTACATTCTCATTAAGAGGGCTTAGAAATCGTTTTTATCGCGAACACCGCCGTTAAAGGCAGCATACACGCTCGTAAACGTGGTTGAGATAACTGCGGAAATAGAATCGTATGGCTCAGATTACAACACCTACGCATTTTGAAGCCTCAAAAACGACCCACAATGCCATTACAGGAGTAGCAGGTTAGGCCCGCCCGTCTTTTCACGCCCCCTGTATTTGCCCTTTTCCTGCAACGCAAGGTTGCGGGGTCAACTACATCGTCGGTACTGTTGGTAGATTGCCTCACAAATGAACCACACACGTCTCTGACGGCGAATATGACCCAGCAACCCTGCGTCGGAGGAAAAGGGCAAATACAGTGGGCGTGTAAATACGGGCGGGGCAGCACTTGCTACTCCTTTGATGGCATTGTGGGTCGCCTTTGACGCTTCAAAGTGCGTAGGCATTATGTTGTAAGCCACACCGTTCGATTCACATTGTTTTTCCAACAAAGTTTACGGGCGTGCATGCTGCCCTTAAAGGCACAGTACACCCTCAGATATGAAATTTGAGATTTTCATGTAATTGTGTAGTAGACCCCTCTTGTATAACACGTGCCAAATGCCAAATCTCATCTCCTCCAAATGAGCGAGATATAAGCGACCACCACAGGCCCGACCCCCTTCGCTCACCACCACAGGCCCGACCCCCTAACGGATTTTCGAACTCAATAGCTGCTCAGTGGATGGATGAATTCCAACAAGTCGTCGTTCTTCAGTCCACTGCCGGGCTGTCTCCTTATCCTGGCTCACTCTCGCGTAATGATTGCGAATGAAGAGAAATACAGGCCTGAGACAACTCGTCCACCAATTTTTCACCCTTAAAATCTAGGCATCTTTGAAGAGCCATAACTCTCTTCAAAGGGGGTCTTGGACGATTTCAGAGATACCACTGTGATCAGCGTGTTACTCTCTCCAAGGTAAGCATAAAATCTGAGGATTATTTCTCTGGGTGTCCTGTGCCTTTAAAGTCTTTAAAAACGTCCAAGACCAAATGTGAACAGAGTTATGGCTCTTCAAAGATGCCTAAATCTCTAGGGTGTAAAATTGGTGGACGAGTTGTCTCAGGCCTGTATTTCTGTTCATTCGCAATCATCGCGTGAGAGAAAGCCAGGGTAAGCAGACAGTCCGGTTATGGACTGAAGAACGACGACTTGTTGAAATTCATCCATCCATCAAACTGCTATCGAGTTCGAAAATCTGTTAGGCCCCGGTCATAGTTGGATGAGCCGACGCCTCCAGCCCGGTCGATACACACAGAATGCATTGGAAATGAGATGCAAAAATCACTCGGTGTATCCCCCACCCCGCACCCCAACTTTTAACACCCCCGCACCCCGGTCGATTCGTATGTTTAAAATGATGGAGTGAGGTTGAGAAAATCACTCAATGTATCCGACGCGGTCGATATCCATGCAATACGTGGATGAGAAAATCACCGGGTGGGCGGGTCGAAGATAAAACATTGCGTATCACTAGAAAGCTAACCTTACTGCTACCTCCTTTACTTCACCATACTCTCCTTCACTATTTCTCTGAACAGGTGCAATCCTGTTGGCCACGTAATCATCGTCATATCTAGTTGGATGCACCGAGTGATTTTCTCAACCTCACTTTATCATTTTAAACATACGTATCGACCGGGGTGGTGTTGGGGGTGTTGGGGGTGCAGGGGATGCAGATGCAAATAGCACCAACTATGACCGGGGCCTTAGGGGGTCGGGCCTGTGGTGGTGAGCGAAGGGGGCCGGGCCTGTGGTAGTCGCTTATATCTCGCTTATTTGGAGGAAATGAGATCTGGCATTTGGCACCTGCTATACAGAAGTGGTCTTCTAAACAATTACATGAAAATCTCAAAATTCATATCTGAGGGTGTACTGTGCCTTTAAAGGCAGTGTTCACGATGAAAAATGTGTTTCAGTTTCCACTAGGAATGGGTAGTGGAGGGGCACACTGTAACGTTGACGTCGGAAGAACGCATGAAAACGAGCCAGGAAAAGCTCCAAAAGAGCCCGAAGTTGCCATGTCGAGCGCAAGCAAACCCGAAAAGCGCAACACACGCCCACCGACGTGAACAAATGAATGTTCAAAATCGTGAGATGAGCGATGATTTCCAATCATTAGCCCCGTTCTTTCCTTCATTCTCAACTACTCTCTTTACTCGGGTCAGCTCGCATACATCGGCTGCGAAAGACGGAAGTTACAAGCGTTGGACAACTCGTCCACCACGTTTCCTTAGCTCAATTTTTGAGAAACCATAACTCCGTTCCCAGAAAGTCTTGTACGATTTCAGAGACACCATTGGAATCAGCATGCGACCGTCTTCAAGACCGTAGGAAAAGCAGAAAAACGATTCTTATCGTGAACACTGCCTTTAAATGTAGAGTCGAACCTGAGAGACGAAACCTGAGATTTCCTCATAGTTGTGAAGAAGAACCGACCTATATAACACCTGCCGAATGCGAGCTCTCAAATCCTGCGGATAAGCGAGATATAGGAGGAAGCCACACTCTGGGGCACCCACTTCGAGAAGCCACTTTGTAAGGCCCTCTTGACAATTTTTCGAGTTCAACCGTGGCGAGGTGAGCGATGGTTTTTGCTCGATAGCCCCGTTCATCCCTCCATTCTCAGCCTCTCTCTCTCCATTCAGGGCCGCACGCATACATCGGTTGCAAAGGATCGAAGTTGCCAGCCTCGGACAACTCGTCCACTATGCTTTCGCCGCTCGATTTTCGAGGGGACATAGACTCTGTTTCATTCCAAGTGAACTCATGTTTTTGATTATCACAGCGCGGAGCGGTGGCTTTTTCGTCGAAACCTCCTTATTAGTAGTTATATTTCACCGAGGCTCACCGCTCCGCTGCTGGTGATAATCGAAATCAACAGGTCACTAGGGATGTACCAGAGCTCAAAGGCACAGGACACCCAAAAATTATTTTTCAGATTTAATGCTCATCTTGAAGAGAGCCACTCTCCGACAACAATGGTGTCTCTGAAATCGTACATTAACCCCTACTTACCGAGATATGGCTCCTTGAAAATGCCTGCATTTTGAGGCCGAAAATTTGGTGGACGAGTTTTCTCAGGCCTGTATTTCTCTTCATTCGCAATCGCTGCACGAGAGAAAAACAGGATGAGGAGATAGACCAGAAGTGAACTGAGGAACGACGACTTGTTGGAATTCATCCATCCATCAAGCCGCTGTCGAGTTCGGAAATCTGGTTGGGGGCCGGGCCTGTGGTGGTGGCCGGAGGGGGTCGCGCCCGTGGTGGTCGCTTATATCTCGCTTATTTGGAGGAATTGAGATCTCGCATTTGGCACGTGTTACATAGGAGATGTCTTCTACACAATTACACGAAAATCTCAAAATTCATATCTGAGGGTGTACTGTGCCTTTAACTCCGTTCATAGGGGGTCTTGTACTGTTCAAGAGAATGCATCGGAATCAGCGTGGGATCATTTTTAAGATAGCCATAGAACAGAAAGACGATTCCGAGGTGGGACTGTGCATTTAAGAAGCGGGAACTGGCAAGGTAGTGGGCGGAGACTGCATGTCATGCTAGGTTAAGGGTTAAAATACGATCCAGGTTACGGAGCAAAGTGTGAGGGGTTCCGATACTGGTCAGACCCGCTTCCACCAGCAAGGACTTCCCCTCAGCCCCCGGAAAAATGCGTCAATCGAAAATAGAAAAATATTCTATGCAAAACAGGATTAGTTAGAGCCCCAAGAAAAGAACGGAGCAACAGAGAGTAGAGAACTGCAAAGAACGGGTCCACAACAGATTTCATTGTCACAAAAACACTTCCTGTGAAACTTAAGAGGCGGGGTTATACTTAAAGGCAGCATACACGTAACTGAGATAACAACGACATTAAAATGGGATGGCACAGAACACAACACCCATGGATTTTTTTCAAAAATGTCCCACAATGACGTTACACGAGTGAGAAGTTGGCCCCGTCCCCGCATCTGCCCGCCCCTTGCATTTGCTGTTTACCTCCAAAACAGGAGTGCTGAGCCATTTCCACCGTCGGCGACGTTTGTGAGTGGTGGAATAGGTATAATAGGTAGAACACACACACATCGACGACGGTGGAAATGGCCCAGCACCCCTGTTTTGGAGTTGGACGCAAATACAAGGGGCGGGCAGATACGGGGGCGGGGTCAACTTCCCACTCGTGTAGCGGCGTTGTTTTTGACGCTTCAAAATACGTGGGCGATGTGCTCGGTGCCATACCATTTTGATTCCGTGGTTATCTCCATTGCGCTTACGAGCGTGTATGCTGTCTTTAAAGGCAGTGTTCACGAAGAGAAAATTGCTCGTTTTTTTTTGGCTGAAACGTAAGCTTTGGGTCCCTCTAAGAAGATTAAGAACGGAAGTGCGACGAAAAACGGCCGGTAAGTGGGTGAAAATCTCGTGGGCCAGCCAACCCATTGGCCCGCTCGGTCCACGTCCTAAAACAGTTCCACTGAATTCGTGGTTAAATGAGCGATGGTTTCCGATCAAGAGCCCCGTTCTTCCCTTCATTTTCAACTTCTCTCTTTACTCAGGTCAGCTCGCACACATCGGCTGCGAAAAACGGGAGTTACAAGCCTCGGACAACCCGTCCACAATGCTTCCCTAGCGGGATTTTGAGGTGCCATAACTCCGTTTCCAGGGGGTCTTGTACGATTCCAGGGACATCATTGAAATCAGCATGGGACCGTTTTTAAGATTTTCTGAAAAATAGTAAGGCGATTTTTATCGTGAACACTGCCTTTAAAGGCACAGTCCAACCTCAAAATCGTTCTTTAGTTTCCCTGCCTATCTTGAAACCGGTCCCACGCTGATTCCAGCGATGTCTCTGAAATCGTTCAAGACCTCCAGGTAACGGAATTGCGGCCCCTCAAAAATTGAGCAACGGAAGCATCGTGGACGAGTTGTCCAAGGCTTGTAAGTTCCGTCATTTGCCACCGATGTAAGCGAGCCCACCTGAATAACGAGAGAGGCTGAGAATGAAGGGAAGAACGGGGCTGCTGGTCGTAGAACATCGCCCATCTTGCGGCTGTTGAGCTCGAAAGATCGTAAAAGGGGCGTGCCCAAGTGGCTTCCGGGTGTGGGCGCCCCAGGGTGGCTTCCTCCTATATCTCCTTTATTCGGAAGAATTGAGAGCTCGCATTTGGCAAGGGGTATATAGGGTGGGTGAACTTCACAATTATGTGGAAATCTTAGATTTCGTCCCTGAGCTTGGACTGTGCCTCTAAGGATTTCGTGTACTTCTGGTGCGTTTTTCTCAAATTCTATGTCATTTTAGTTCTAAACGGGTTCACTAAATCTGTATAGCGTATGATCTCAAAATTGAAGATCGTCGTGAACCCTGCCTTTATTAGAATCGATTTTTTGCTTTCGATCGGTATATCGCAGTTGGTCAAAACACCAACGTTGAAAGGTTAAGAAATCGTCGAAGTCAAGCGATGGGACACTTTTTCTACAATCTGAGAGTTCACAAGAGAATTTGTAAACAGTTGCGCCGGATAGCAAGCAAACCCTTCAATCCAGGAAAACAGATTGTGATAGGTCACTGGTAGAGTTCGGTGAAATACTTCACAGAAGGCCCTCACATACCTTCAAAACGGTGCATCTTTGAAGTTCCAAACTCAACGGACTGGATAAACTGGATCCAGCTAAAAGCTTGGGGGCAAAAAAGGTATCCTCTCTTTCAGAGACGCCTTCAGTTTGTTTCTTTGCGTATTTGTGTAAAATGAGAGTGGAAGCAGCCAGGAAGCGTGTGAGGGAAGGAGACGCAGCATACGCGCGCACACGCACGCGATCAACGTCAGTAAATTTCACTGCGAAATAGATGATAAGTGGTTTTTTATCCACGCAAGATTTCTCAAAGTACCATTAAAACTATGTGCTGGTCGACGAAGTAGACTGACAGCTCGCCTTTAGCAGGTTTGAAAAATAAGCTGAATCTATTCTCAGAAATTCAACGGGTCCGACCCCAGATTTATCTCTGCTTGAACCCCTCTCCGTTCTAACCCTTCAACTCATCCAACTGAGACGACGTGGGGGCGAAACAGAATGTACTCTCTCCCCCCCCCCCGTCACTTCGTCTCACTTGAGAGTAAGTGGGGTGGGGGCAATGCTAAAGGGTTCGACCCGACATGAATCGGCGGTGAGACCCCGTTCGAGCTGGGGTCGGACCTGGCGAGTGTCTATCTCAGGCAAACTCAAATGTCGACAGCAGGTTGAAGCACCTGTTTCTCGAGCAATCCGCGATAGCAGGTCCTTTCGAGAGAATAACATGGACCTGTTATCGACCTGATATCGACCTGTTCACAGCAGGTTGACAAGGCAACACATCCTATCGCACGTGAGCATTGATCGTCCAAATCTCCGAATGATCAACCAAATATTCAGTCGGTTTCGCAATTGAAGAATCTGCTTTTGTTTTGTTTAGTTGTCTTTCGTGAAGCACACTTGTTTTTATGTGATAACGCGCAAATCAGGCCTTGTATTGACTGGAATTATTAATCAAATAGTGTTCTAGAGATTTTTGAAGTATTCAAATATTTTATCGTCTCTTGGGATTTTACAGTGAGTATTTTTTCGAACACCGGGTATATTTGGAGTCTTGAAACATCCTTTTTATAATATTCGATTTCGTCGTGATTTTTTATTGTTTTGTTTTTTTTATTGTCTCTGTAATCCGTTAATACGGGAAATCGAAAAGTTCTTTGCTTTCGTTTAGGCCAAGTGTCCGTTTTTCGAATATTTGTCTCAATTCAGCTTACATCTTAATTACCCATCAGAAACGTTGTTCATTTGTACAAGTATGTCACTTAAAA
Source organism: Aplectana chamaeleonis (assembly GCA_029168955.1). Lineage (NCBI taxonomy): Eukaryota > Metazoa > Nematoda > Chromadorea > Rhabditida > Cosmocercidae > Aplectana > Aplectana chamaeleonis. Next base: position 718,091 of record JAPDOI010000138.1, on the reverse strand, counting down.
ACCATTCGAACTTCGAAATCGATTACTTGCTTCAATACAAATGTTCACACGTAAAACAATTGAATCGAGTATGTGATCTAATTTTGAACTTACTCGTTTATTTAAGAAATTCTAAAGAACTTCAACCAGGTTTTCAAATCAATGGAGACTTTATGAAGATCACAATCTAGAAATTATCCTAATTTCTCATTAGATTTAGTTTTGATGATGTGACTACAATCGTCGCTAGGTTTTGAATGAAGGAATGATTCAAATCTCGCGTTTTCAGAACACCTCAGATGAATGAGTAATAAGGATAGCCACTATAGAAAAATTTCTGATAAATAAGTTTTTTCGATTATATCCACTTCAAAATTAACGAATGTACGAATAAATTCGAAGGAGGCATTCTTAAAAACTTTGGATGAATTTTCGAATACAGCGTTTTTGAAATCTCGGAATGAGTGAATAAATTCGGCAAGGTCTCTCTTTTTTTGACTGAACGATTGTTTTAGACAACCTGTCTTCTATTTGAGGCAAATAAATACTTGGAAAATATATTCGAATATTCGAATGAAAATTAGCCTTTTCCGATATATTTCCGAAAAGATCCTGAATACTTTCTGCATATTCTTTTTCAATATCCAAGCATATGAATTTAGTGACACAAATTTGGCCGACTACTCAGAAAATCAAATATTCAAGCTCTCCGAACAAACCGAATACTCCAGAACCTGACTGATTCAAATTTCTGACCGAATCGAAGGCTTGAAAAAGCAAATATCAAAATTCACGAGCGAAACCAACATTCGAAAAGATCAGAAATTGCAATTTCCACTTGAATCGGATATTAGAATACTCAACTTTTCCATCTGAATTTATATCACACAGGCGCCCTTGGTCTGGGTCAGAAGTGAGGCGTCACGCTGCTTAAAAGCAGTGTTCACGATAAGAATCGTGTTTCAGCTTATCCGCCTATCTTGAAGACGGTTTCACACTGATTCCAGTGATGTCTTTCGAATTGTACAAGACCTTCTGGAAACGGAGTTATGGCCCCTCGAAATTCAGCAAGGGAAGCATTGTCGACGAGTTGCCCGAGGCTTGTAACTTCCGTCTTTTGCAGCCGATGTATGCGAACTGACCTGAGTAAAGAGAGAAGTTGAGAATGAAGGGAAGAACGGGGCTATCGGAATGGGAAACCATCGCTCATCTCACAATCTCGAGCATTCATTTGTTCACGTCGGTGGGCGTGGAAAGTGCATCTGGGTGTGACGAGCTGACGGGTGTCCAACTTTGGGGCCGTAGGGGTCCGTTCCGAGCTCATTTTTCTTAGTTTTTTCAACGTTAGGGTAGCCCTAGGCCCCACAGCTGCCGATCTCCACCAAAAAATCAGACATGGTTTTTATCGTGGGCACTGCCTTCAAAGGCAACCTCAGGGGTAGAATTTGATGTTGTAGTCCGCCCACCGTGTACAAGCGCAAGATCTGAATTCGATCAGATGATAAAGAAAATTCAGGGATAAAGTCACCCCTACTCCCCATACCCTAAAAGCATACTGAAGCGTTTTGCTCCGAATAGGGGACCAAAATCATTGCAAACTGAAAAATTGATTAATGTGGCGATGCTCATAGGTAAAATAGACTATAGCAGAACTCTTGGTTCCCTTTTCGAGGCGGTGTGCGCCGTTATGTCTCAGGCGATAAGCGGCCCCGAGCCGCCTGACAGTTCGGCTCGTGTTCCCAATCTGCGAGTCGGCTTCTGTTGCTATCCGGGCCACTGCTCTTGTTTTCCGGGCCACTCTATTGCTGTGCTGGCTGCTCCGGTTCGCCCGAACAGCAACAGCAGTGGCCCGGAGATTGGAAGAACGAGCTGAACTGTCAGGCAGCTCCATTTCCTATTCGGAGCGGCTCGGGGCCGAGAATCGCCTGAGGTAGGCTTTTGAGTATTGTGGGCGGGGCCGACTTTTTCCCTGTAGTTTCTCCCTTGATCGAGATCTCGCGCTTGGCAAGGTTGCTATTCATGGTGGACTGATCATAGTACGAAATTTTACCCCTGATATTGGACGATGCCTTTAGAGATCTTTCATAGACCTGGTCGTTTTGGCTCTGCCGGGGATTTCATATGTAGTTTCTTCCTGTCCGTGCCGCGCGTGTCGCGCGGTAAAAAGTTTCATAGTCCACCGCTCATTCCGAGAGTCACGAGCATTCCGTGCTTGCGGTGAGGACTATGAAGGATACCTTACGCACAGAGATTAGATTAGCGGGCATTTTCTCCGCTGAGTATCCTCTGTAAAAATTGAAGTTCTGATCATTCAGAGCGCGTGCGGAGCGCGCGATGCTGCTACCTCTGTCGACCTCTGCTCTTTCGCTATCTCTAACTTCCTATCCGCACCTGCCCGCGCTGAAACCACTACAATTTCACTATTTTACAGTCTATGCGTATCTTTTTTATCAAATATGGTATACCTTTCGGAGTAGCAACACTTCCTCTATCTAATAGCGTTACCCGGAATTCCTACTTTTGTGTTTTACATCGAATTGTCTGGGACGGTTCAAGGGACCGAAATATTTTGCTATACCACGTTCTCCCCTTTAAATCTATCGACGGTTTTCAAGATCCAAGAACATTTGAACTTCGCGAGGGCTGATTCTTGTACCAAATCGAGTTCGCGGAACTTTTTCTCAATTTAGCGAGTATCGCTTTTCTTGAAATGTTTAGAAGGTACGATTCCCATTATACATACATATCTCCATCATGCAACGTCTTCAAGCCAATCAGCTTCAAATTTGATATTAATGCACAACGATTTATCTTACTGCCTACACCTAATCATTTTGCCAATTATCAACCCTTTTTCAGAGATTAGATTTTAACACTTTTCAAGGGTTTCTGGAAAAAAATTAACCACAATCAGGAAAATTGTTATGACCAGAAAAGACTCTGTGAATAATACCTACATCCGCGAATTTGAGGTTTCGTGAGGGAAAATTCTCAGATAATGAAGATATGCCAGGAGTTTCCGTTTCGAAGAAGTCCCGGGAACAGCGATTTTCGCCCATTGGAGAAATTTTATTAACCTGTTTTAGTACCATAATCCTGCCCTTACATAGTCAAAAGTTCTATATATAAATGATTTGCCTTAATTCTCTTGGTTTTTGTATCGTTGCTGCATATTTCTTGCTTAGAGTTTCGAAAAACCCGTTAAAGTCGAATTGGTTCGAAAGAAAATCAATTACTATTTTTTTTTCTTCTGCCGGCCACTGAAAGCTGCGAAATAGCTCAAATATTGAGTCGGCAAGAGTTGCACCTCGATAATAATTACGGCAGAAAAAAAACCGAAATGCCCATGTTTAAGGGCAGTTGAGTATGGGGACAGCTACAATTACAGCTAGGTAAAGTAAAAATACAGCAATAGTTTCTGAATCCTGCAATGGTTCAGCTCATTTAACAACTCCGAATTTTGAAGGTGGCCACACTCATTAAAAATCCGGCGATAGGATGTCTACAGCAGAATCCATAATTCCGGCGGTAGCAGGTCGACAGCTGAACCTTTCGAGGCTTCAGTTAAGTCATGCCGCCGGCTCGAAATCCGGCGCTAGGAGGTCTACACCTGGACCTTTCGGCGTGATACCAGGTTCTCTCGCGCTGAAATCACGCTTTTTTTCGTGTCCTCGGCTGATGTGCTCTGTGATGACACCTCAGAGACCTGCTGTAGACATTTGAGTTTGCCTGAGATCTAGGCAAAACTCGGAACTGAGAATTTTCATGAACACTACCTTATTGTTAGTTCGATTATTCGCCATTTGTGAAACAGGAACAATGTGGTTGCTAGAATAATCCAGGCTCTCGATTTTGAAATGGCATCGATTCATGAACTTGTTTCGAACCGAAATCGCTTTGCAACAATGCGGAGCAGTGATGCGCGCAGCGGCGGCGATGGACGGATTATTCAGTCAGAATATGATGGGTACGAAGCGGAATTGGCTGTTTTGCTAGCACCCGTCATGATGAATGAATCTTTCCATGGTTCCGTAGCGAGAAAATTACGCATGTAAAGAACAGCCGATTGCTGAAAACATCTATCACGAGGTATGAGCAAGGAAGGAGCAACGCAAATGGAACACGAATCTTCCCTTCCATCTGCTTGAGCGAAACGCAAGGATAACATGAGTTCTACCGGTTCACTTGTCGGCGAATACGTCTTCATCTGAGAGAAGTTCACATCCTTCTGGCAGTCTCCGTGGGTTTGTCGCCGCAGCAGAAGAGAAGGAATCTCTCACCTCTAAATATTATGATGATGCACCCAGGCTACGGCAACGGAAAAAGGAGGCTGTGTTGTTCGTATTTTCACTCAGCATACTGTAGGTTGCGGACGTCGCGCCATGATTGACGGCAGGCTTGCATTCATTTCCTCAATTTTGAAAAAAAAAACATCGGAAACGTTGAGAAACGGTAAGGTTTCCTCCCACACACATATACCAGGTTGTTCAATAAGTTTTGTCGTTCGAAAAGAGAGGGCGTTGATACTAGCCCAATTTTTTTTGTTTCGTTGGTACAATCTTCATATGAACGTATGTGAAGTTTCATGTCAATCTGCTTCGTTTCATGTCATTCATTCTTCGTTTACAGGCCATTTAGTGCGCCGTGTCACAGCAATGGAAAAAATTTAATATCGTGCAGTGATAAAATTCTTATTTTTGGAAGGTGTAGCACCAGAAGAAATTCACGAACGAATGTTAAAGGTGTATAATGATTGTTCACCTACAATAGGAACAGGAGAAAGATGGGTTGCTGAATTTAAAAGTGGTCTTACAAGCCTTGAAGACGATCCATGTGAAGGACGTTCAAAAAGCGCATCAACACCAGAAATCATAGCCAAAATACAGGATATGGTTTGGAAGATCGTTGATACACTGAGAGAGATTTGATAGAGGCTCTACTCATCAGTGTGAGCCATAGTTTAGTGAAATTTTGAATTTTAGAAAGCTGTGTGCACAATGGGTGCCGTATTCGCTAACAATGGAACAAAAACACATCCGAATGCGACTTTCTCAGCAACATTTGGAGCGTTTTAAAAAGGATAAAGTGGATTTTGTGCGTCGATTCATCACTATGGATGAGACTTGGGTTTATCACCATGATCCTGAATCATAACAAGAGGCTAAAGAGTGGTGTGAACCTGGTTGTTCGGCTTCGAAACGAGTTCGTGTCCGGAAATCCGCCAAGAAGGTTATGGCGTCAGTTTTTTCGGATGCGAAAGTAATTTTATTTGTGGATTACTTGCAAACTAATAAAACAATGAATTCTGAATATTATTGATACCTTTTGGACCAGTTGAAGAAAAAAAATCGTGGAAAAAGACCCGGTTTGCAGAAAAAAAGAGTTCTTTTTCATCAGGACAGTGCACCGTGTCACAAGAGCATTTTGACAATGGCGAAAATCCATGAATTAAAGTTCGAATTGTTGGAGCATCCACACTATTCACCAGATTTGGCCCCCAGCGACTTCAATTTGTTTACAGAACTCAAAAAAATTATGCGTGGCATGCGTTTTTCATCAAATGAAGAGGTCATAAAGGGCTGTTGAAGCGTGTTTTGCAGACCTTCCGGATTCTCACTTCAGGGATGGAATCCACAGATTGGAGGATCGTTGGAGCAAGTGTATTAACGTTCAGGGAGATTATACTGAATAATAAAGTGTATTTTGAACCATAAAATTGTGTTTTTCTTACTGAACGACAAAACTTATTGAACAACGTGGTAGATCCAGCGCGAGAGCGGAGGGCAGACGGAGGCTGCAGCATCGCGCGTGCCGCTCGCGCCATGAGTGATGAGAATTTCGATGTTTTACAGGGGTTACATGATCTTATATCCACCGTAAACTACAGTAAATCTCAGAGGCCGGATTCAGCAATGATCATACCCCGGGTATACGTGAGCATCGGGGTATAATCTTACGTAAACCCTCACAAAAAATTAAACTTTACCGATTGTACTCAGCCCATTTAGGGTATAGGTTGGAGTATATCACATCCCACTCTGAAGCAGGGGGAACTCGGTATACTCCGGCCTATATGCCCCTCAAAAACGGAGTGCGAGTACGGAGCTTCGGGGAACCGTTCTGCTCCTAAGAAATCATACGTATCGATCAAACGTGTTTTGTCACTTCGGCAGGCATGTTTTAGCGTTAGGAGCCGATCGGTTCCCCGAAGCTCTATACCGCTATTCCTCAAAAACGTGACCCATGACTAATTCGCCCTAGCCATTCAACCGGATCAACTGACAGACAATGCTTGCGAGGCCTTACAAATGCGTTTTTCGCCTATTTCTTTCTGATTCCCATTCCTTTACAGCACGGGTTGCCTCTAGATTTATAAATTTCATGACGTTGTCTCTTTATGTTGACCATTACCTATATTTTTTCTCTATTTCTCTCTCAGAACTTGAAATTTTGCATTACGTAAAGTGACGATTTTGCTTTTCGATCAGCATAATTCACTCGCAGTTTCCCTATTTCATCCCCATTCCCACATCTACAATACCGCCCGTATCTTTTGGTCATTGGGCGCGCTAGAGCGCCGGAGCGCGCCGTTTGGCGTCGTTTTTGAATAACTCGCTTCGAAGTGGTTCAATCGGAAAATGGAAGCCAAATTCGGAATCAGCATCAAAAATGCGATCTACTGAATGTATAAGATTTCAAAATGGAACTCAGTGGAAGATTTTGGGTTACGGTAGCTATCCAATGTCCCTCGTGTCCAAATGGGGCTGGTGTTTAAGTGTTGTTATAAGAGGATTTCTTGACGTTTTCTCGTATTTAGAACATTTATAGCAATTTGTGATCCTCTGTGTTTCTTCTGAGACATTTTGACAGCGAAAAAATTAATAAAAAATAATAAAAAAAATCATTTTTCCTAACAATTTTTGGATTCTAATGTGGAAAAACCACGAAGCTCTTCCATATTAGTGACTTATTTTGAGATGAATTGCAAAACTTTGAGTAGAACTCAGGTATTAAAAGCTAAACGGAAATCGCGCCTTGAAATTTGGTTAATTATTTGATTTCACATTCAAAAAAGGTAGGTATCAGAGCGCATTTCAACAACCATGTAAGGAATTCGCTTTGCAATCTTTGTTTTTTCTCCTCACACGAAGAAATCATGTCTAGAATCAACCAGTGTACGGAAATGCACCACAAATTAACAGTTCAAAAAAATTATTCAAAAATTAAAATTTTTATAAAGTGACCAATTTCAATTTTCATGCTGAAATACTCCTCGAGTTCTATGTTCTTCGTGTATAGCGCATAAATTTGTTCAGAAATTGTTTCAAAAATATAGAATTCCTCACCCTTTCCAATTATTTAAAAAAAAATTATCGAAAGTGAAAATTTTCACTGAGACCACAAATTTTGAATTTCTTTCCAGATTTCTCGTTGAATCCCATGTATGAATTCCTTTGAATTCCTTCATTATATGAATTTATTTCGAAAATGTGGGAATCGTGAAAATCTTCAATCTTTGTTCTCGAAAAAAAAACAAATAAAATTTGAAATTTGGATTTTCTCTTAATTTCTATTTTCAGTGTGAAAAGGTTCTAGGAATGTTTCACTGTTCTTGTAGCGTGCATAAAATTAATCAGCATTCATTTTAAAAATGCTGAATTCAAAAAAAATATTCTTTCCGCAAAAAAAAATTAAAAATTTCAAAGTTGAATTTTCATTATTAGAACAATTTTTTTAGTTTTGATACCAGAACCTTCTTTGAATCCCATGAATCTCGTCACAAGAGATTGTTTCAAGAACTTAATAATCTAGGAAACTTTTCATTTTTCTCCCAAAAAAAAAAGAAATGTAAAAACTGAATTTTCAATACAATTACCAGTTTTGAATTTCGTTCTTGAATACTTCTAGATTTTCTTACTATAGGAGCTCCAGTCGCGAGAAAAGATTTTTTTAGCTTTGCTACGCAGAATCCAGTCCGCATTGTGGTAATTTTAAAGACTTTAAATTTTTCCTACAAAAAAAAAATGAAAATTTAAAATTGAATTTCTGGTGAAAAGACCGGCTTCAGAACTCATTCCAGAACCCTTCTCGAACTCCATAATATCGAATTCACTAATTATATTGAATAAATACAATTAATAAATAAATACAGCTTTGAAATTTTTTTTTGCGGAAAGATTTTTTTTAATTCAGCATTTTAAAATCAATGCTGATAAAATTTATGCGCTCTACATGAACAGTGACACATTCCTAGAATGTTTTCACTCTGAAAATGGAAATTAAGAGAAAATTCAAATTCCAAATTTTATTTGTTTTTCGCGAAAAAATATTGAAGATTTTCACGATTCCCACATTTTCGAAAGGAATTCATATAATGAAGCTAGAAATACATGGAATACAAAGAGAAATTCGGAAAGAAATTCAGAATTTGTGGTCTCAGTAAAAATTCACTTACGATAATTCGTTTATTTTTTTGAAAAATAATGGGAAAAGGTGAGGAATTCTATATTTTTGAAACAATTTCGGAACAAATTCATGCGCTATACACGAAGAATATAGAACTCGAGAAGTATTTCAGCATGAAAATTGAAATTGGTCCCTTTATAAAAATTTTAATTTTTGAATAAAATTTGTTTGAACTGTTCATTTTTTGGTGCATTTCCGTACACCAGCTGATTCTGGACATGATTTCTCCGTGTGAGGAGAAAAAACAAAGATCGCAAAGCGAATTCCTTACATGGTTGTTGAAATGCGCTCTGATACCTACCTTTTTTGAATGTGAAATCAAATAATTAACCCAATTTGAAGGCGCGATTTCCGTTTAACTTTCAATACCTGAATTCTTCTCAAACTTTGCAATTTATCTCAAAATAAGTCACTAATATAGAAGAACTTCGTGATTCTGCCACATCCATATTCTGCCACATAAATTGTTAGGAAAAATGACTTTTATGAATTTTTATTATTTTTTCGCTGTCAAAATGTTTCAGAAGAAACGCAGAGGATAATAAATGGCATATGAATGTGTTAAATACGAGAAAACGTCAAGAAATCCACTTATAACAACATTAAACGCCAGCCCCATTTGGACACGAGGACATTGGATAGCTACCGTAACCCAAAATCTTGCCCTGAGTTCCATTTTGAAATTTTATACATTCAGTAGATCGCATTTTCGATGCTGATTCCGAATGTGGCTTCCATTTTCCGGTTGGACCGTTTTGAAGCGAGTTATTCAAAAACGACGCCAAACGACGCGCTCCGGCGCTCTAGCGCGCCCAATGACCAAAAGATACGGGCGGTATTGTATATTCAGCATTTTATGAGCTTTCGAAGGCACTGTCCAGGATCAAAAGAGGCTTCGGATTTCCAACATAAAACGGAAGGTCCGGGGCTCACGGCATCAATAATGCTGGAAAAGGGGCTAAGAACGAGTACGCACAGCAGTGTATTGGCTGATGAGTCATCCCGCTCCACCATACGCCAGCTACTCGGAGAGATTAGGAATAGCCGCGAAATAGCCGCGAAATGCATGCTGGCCGCGTAATAACCGGGAAATAGCCGCCAAATAACGCCAGCAGCGATGTAACCGCGAAATAGCCGCTAAATAATGCTGGCCGCGGAATAGCCGCTAAATAGTGCTGGCCGCGAAATAGCCTCCAAATAGTTCTCGCCGCAAAATAGCCGTGAAATAGCCGCCAAGTACTGTGCTTATCTGGGCCAAGTTCCGGTCCGCAATTTCGTCTCGACACGCTTTGCGGCCACACGCTCTCCTCTCGAGTCAGAAGAGCTTCCAGCGCCGCAGCCGCCGATCTGCTGACTGTAGGTGGGTTTTGGAAACTGGAAACTATGAAAAATTGGAGAAAATGTTATAAAAAACCAAATGGAGTCGGCTTTGGCGCTGGAAACTCGACTGACTCGAGCGCGGGCGGCTGGAAAGCGTGGCGAGACGCAATTGCGGACCGGAATTTGGCCCAGACAAGTACAGTATGTGGTCTGCTTGAATCCAGTTCAGTTTAGTTTAGTTGAGCTTAGTTAACCTATGTGCGGTCCATGCGATGGCGAACTTCCTAATGCTGCTGAGCCGTGCCCTATTCCGGAATACTAGGGGTAAAATAGTTTCTTGATCACCCAATATTACTACATCCCCTTACATGAGCGTATTCTTGTAGGCATACCGGGCGAAGATCAACCATTGCAGAACGGTGCTTTATACCTACATACGACGTATTGAGTTAGCCGAAATAACTTCGATACGCAATTTGATGGGGTTTTGAAGCATCGTGGATCTATTCACAATGGGAAGCTCTAAAGCTCGGATAATAGCAGGATATGGGCGTATTCTATAGTATGCACGCCTCACATTTTCCTTATTCTCTCCTCTGACTACCAGAATGTTTCTTCTCAGTGGAACATTTGGCATGCGTATAGTGAAGATTCAAGCCATTGCCAATATTGATGGCTTCACATTCAGTTCCCAGACAAGGTACGGAATGACTCGTTTCCTACGATTACTTCCGGTGCAAAACTAGTTAAGGGGGGGGGGACACTCGGAAAAATGAAATGATTCATGCATGAAAAAGAAAATTTCTGCTGATATCAGATGCCTGACGGCGTTATAAGTCAATGTTTCCATGGAAACTCCCATGGAAAGTTTTGCTTTCTGATAGTGGTATCATTCGTTTTTTGATTGAACCCTGAGTGCCCCCCCCAACTAGTTTTGCACCTTACTTCTTACATTTTATCAGGTTCACACCTGTTTACATCTGATTAAAACCGTCAATAATCAAATGAGGAATAGCGGTATAGAGCTTCGGGGAACCGAACGGCTTCTAATGTTGAAACATGCCTGTCGAAGTGACAAAACATGTTTGCCTGAAATTACCTGTCTGAACACGTTTGATCGATACGTATGATTTGTTCAGGAGCAGAGCGGTTCCCCGAAGCTCCATACTCGCACTCTAGATTGAGATCTGCAAACCATGAGCCGCGACGAAACGTGGAAATCAGAAAATTCACAATCTTTTTGGTCTTTTCCGTTTCCGTTTTCCGTTTCCTGCGGTTTGAGCATTTTTCTTCTGTTTCCGAAAATTATTGAAAAGATTTTCGCACAGCCCTAGTTTTGATGGATAAAAGCCCTGTGTTGCGGTTAAAACAGAAATGTCTTCTGATGTTCGGCTTTATTCTTGAGTTTGGGAAACAGACGCAAAGAGACCTCAATATTGTCTTTAGACGTCTTCTTACGGAACACTTGACAACAATTAAGATTGACGGTATCGTTGTCTGTAGACTCTGTTTCAATTCAAAAGAACTCCTGTTTTCCATTAACACAGCTCGGAGCGGTGGCTTTTTCGTCAAGAACTCCTTATCACCAATTATATTTCACCAAGGCCCACCGCTCCGCTGCTGGTGATAACCGAAATCGACAGGTCACTACGGATTTACCAGAGTATAACTGGGATTGAAGGTCAGACAAGCAATAGAAGTTCGCTGCCTCATTTCCAGATTGGTGGCTGCGTGACTCTGAGAATTTTGCATGGCTATTGCATAGCTATGGCACTGAAATGCAGCTCCTTCGCGAAATAACATCCCTATGGCATCGAAATGCGGCTCTTCCGCGGAATAGCATCGATATGGCATAGCAAATCACGCGGTGCGCGAAATAAAATCGCTATGGCATCGCTGTGGCATCGCTATGGTACTGCAATCTTAAACTTGTTGAGAATTGAATTTTTTTCTGGTATCAGTATCATGCTCAGAGTAAACAAACCGAAGAGTATAAAAGGCTCTCCATCTCAGCGAAAGCTCACTTGGCATTTCGAGGCCAATCCTGGAAGGTGACTTCAAGTCACCTCTGAAGGATCACTCAGAAGCCGAAGAATAATTTTTTGCAGCTGAGGGGATGGTACCCACGGCTAGGGGGGGGGTAGTCGCGCGCACTGGGACCGTGGTGGGAACCGTCAGAAAAACCCACATGTGGCATCGAAATAGCCCCCATGTGGCCAGCCACATGTGGGTTATTACGATGCCATATGGATGCAAAATTCGTCTGAGGAAGAGCACCAGTTGCCGAGAAATACTCAAGAAATAGGCGAGGATTAGCTCACCAGGCTCCGCAACGGCTCCTGGTAGGCTATTTCTCGGCTATATCTCGGCCAAAACTCTCAGAGTCATTCGATGACAAATAATTTGGTGGAGGGCATTCAATAGACATTCTCTGCCAACGTGTAGCTAGATGCCTCCGAGAGCGCGGCCCTGTAACGCCGCCCCATTCCATGTAGCGATAAATTACGGGTTTTGGCTACGATAGCTAATACCGCATATTCTATTGTCGAGGCTACAAGGATGCAAAATCTGCGCGTATTCTACGTGAAAACGGAGGCTAAATTCGAAACATTGATCTCTCTGACGCTAAACCCGTATATTCTCGCTATAATTTTGTAGCGAGAATCTACGGATTTAGCGAGGGCTTGTGTGTAAATGCAATCTCAAACCCGCGCTGGCTACGCGGAACGCAGGGGTGCCGTTCGAACAGTGTTGCCCCAGTCAACCCACGAATAACTTGACACTCTGTGGGCGGTCTTGGAGGGTGACCCCGTGTCGCTCTCTGCAAAACCTTGCTAGGGATAATTTTGGCTGCTGGGATGCTGCAGGCCGTGGAGAAGAAACGGCGATGCGCTCGATCGCAGCGGGGATCGCCTTTCTAGTATGGATCAATACTGGGTGGGTCGATCGAAAGTGTGCTGCAACGAGAATAAGCGTAGAATATGCGGGTGCTGTAGCGGGAATTTACGTAGAATATGCGGGCGCTGTAGCTAAAATTTCACCAACTGAGGCTAAACTTTCCGTAACTTCCGTAATTTTCGTGTCAAAATCAGACTAGATGCCTGCGAAACCGTGGCCATCTCTGGTTTCCGTGGGAGGCATCTAGCTCCGCGTTGGCGGAGTTGTTTGTGCACGAAGGGGTAGTAGTAAAGCCGGCGAAACGTTCAGTTTGTCGAATGTAGCCTTTATTTCCACGCTACTCGCACTCGTATTGTCACAATCGTAGATGCGAAGCGGTTGTTTTTTGAGAAACTCAATTGTGAAAATGCAGATATCATTTTCAAAACCGCACCAATCTTTGTGATAGTAATGCACAAAACTGCGAGTAGAGGGGAAATGGATGTTAGGTATGGTTTGGAAAGGATGGCTCATTCTCGTCACGGTTCTTCAAATTTCTAAATGTTTACTTCGATTTTGTTATATCTTCACAACCGTTGGTGCTGTTTTCCTACATCCTAGTCCACGCACAACCTCAACTGCTGACCCCCGGAGAAAAACGGTGTGTGAATGAAGACACACCGCTCTCCACTTCTTTTATACCCCTACTCTTTATCGATTGGTTATCAGCAATTTTGTTTACGAGAGCCATCCTTCCCGAAGCTCTATACCTACATTCCAGTTGGTCCCACCTGAACCCATGTTCTTAAAAAAAGTCAGGCGAGCAGCACATATTTCAGAAGTGCGTGTTGTGGGATAGCAACCTAGGCTGAATGAAAAAAAGTCAGCAACAAACAAGATCAGCTGAGTTCACTCAGTCAGATCTGACTGACTTCTTGGCTGGATAGGAGAAAAATAGCGTGCCAGGTCAGGGGGACGCTCACAACTCGGTACTCTTTCGGAATAGACGACTCACCTAAAACAATAGGATTTTCGTAGTGTTTTATATATGTTATTTGCATACATTTAACATGTTGTTCTATGCTTCCTCTATGCTTAGAAGCAAAAACATGACAAAATGATCCTGCAGCTGCATGCGGAAACCTTTTTACCAGAGTGGGTATTCTATTCCGAAACAGTACCCACAAATCTTTTAAGGAGCGACGAAGTCACTTAAATAATTCAGATAAGGTATCGGCTTGTCCATGTATCAATGCTCATCAATATCAATATCAGCTTCCACGAAACAACCAACATTTCATTTATGGAGAAACAGAGCATGGAGCTGGTCGATTAACTAACGAACACTAAGAAAATACGGGGAGGTTGTTCTTATCATAACAGGTATCATCATGTCCTCATCATAACATGGATTCGCGAGACCGACCGCTTGAATGCGATCTACCGCTCGATACAATTGCGGACTCGTCTGAACTAGACGAAAAATACCGTGCGGCACCGATTGCCAAAAAGCCATGAAATACTTTGCATTTTTCATTTGAGAGCCTGAGTCGGCCAGTATGAGATAGAAATGCAACTGATACCATCATTTCATGCCCTTTTGGCAATCGGTACCGCACGGTATTTGGAGTTTACTCTCGTCTGAAGCCTAGTTTTGACTGCATCGCTGCTGTTTTTCATCGCAGCGATTTTGCACCCGCTGCTGCAGCGATGTAGCAGCGACAGCGATTCTGTTCATAGTGCATAGGCCCACGGATGATAGCAGAAATTCAATCAATCAGTGAAGTTAATGGCTGGTATTCATCAATAACGCGTTCCAACTCGAAAACACTGATCTTGTCATGTGAAAAGGTTCATGTTCACTAGACGAAACGTATCATTCGCTGGCAATCGCTCCATTGCTGCCATTTTGGCCGCGATGGAGCGATTGTCAGCGACCATTGAGAATCGCTCTTCAAGCAGCGATGCAGTAAAACATAGGATTTCGTCGCCGCGACCCAGCGATGTAGGACGTTTGCCACGAGGCGATCACTATTGGAGCGGCTTTTCTTTACCCGTGATGAAAAAGGAACAGTTTTCCCTCGCATGGCCGCAGCGACCACCTGCCGTCAAAACTAGGCTTTAGGCCTGTCTGAATCATTTCGGGCTCGTCTTATCACCCAATCAGATGATCCTGACTGAGTGGAGGGTTTACAGCGGGCCATAGTCTAGTTTATCAAAACGTATACATCCACAGACGGAGCAGAAACGGTCAATATGAACGAAACTCAATACCACATGCTCGCCACCAGTTGAACGAGAGCGGTCGAATCGCAACGTTGTTGATGCACATTGATCTCAGATCGAACGGTTCTGCTTTGTCTGTAGATGTGTAGGCTTTGGTAGAGTGGAGTAGACTCTATATGTATATGCGCGTATCATGAATAAGGGAAGCTGCGACATTGCTATGCTATCTTAAAGGCAGGGTCCGGGCAGAATTTCGATTTTGAGATTTCCCACTAAATCGGTGCTCTTGATACAGGTAGTCCCAAGGCACATGCGAAAACTGCGTAAAAACCGGTCTTCTTCAAGTTATTCCAGCCACTTCCGTTAGCCGATGATCCAGAAAAATCAGTAAAGTGTGGCCATCGTCCATATTTTAGCGGTTGTCCACGCATTCTTCAGAAGTGCTGTGTAACTATCGGTCGTTCCAGCCATGATTATCATGCTGTGAATACCGTAATCCCTGACTCCGAGGCTGTTTTCTCCAGAACTAAGGACTCAGAGTTCGCGAAACGTTCAGACGATGTTCAGCTAGACCAGCCCAATGTATTCAACCCAAATTTCGGTAGTGTCAAAAATTGACCGCACCTTGCCTTTAAGCCTCTTTCGTAGAAGGCCGTCCGACGTCGGATGATGACGAATTTAGGTATGGAGTTTCGTGAAGGATGGCTCATTTTCGACATGGCTTTATAATTTTCTTAGTTTTTACTCCGATTTTGCAATATCTTGAACATCGGTGGTGATGTTTTCCAACTTCCTAGGGCAGGCACATCGTCAACTGCTAACCCCTAGAGAAAGACGGTATGTGAATGAAGACAAACCGCTCTCCACTTCTTTTATACCCTACCGCTTATCAATAGGTTATCATCAATTTTGTTTACAAGAGCCATCCTTCCCGAAGCTCTATACCTACATTCTCGAATGACTCGTTATCAAATGTGATAAGCTAAGATAGATAAGTGTCCCACATTTCGTATCGAGTCGTCCGATGTATGATCTAGTTCCGCAATCGCGTTCAGTCCGCAAAGTCTCATTATCACAATAGTAGAAGCGAAGCGGTTGTTTTGAGAATGATTTCTTTATTTTCATAGTGGAATACCTAAAGTTTAGGTTCCTGGCAAAAGTAAAGATTTGGCATGGCCATTTTTTCAAAAAAATAGAAATATACTCTATTAAAAGGGGAAGGTAGAGAAAAATGAGAAAAGTTTTGAAATATTCCTGAGAAGGACTTGGCGTAGAATAATTTGATTTTCGGGAAATGTAGTGAAATATTTGAAAGTATGATTTGGTAGTCGAGTTTGAACCAACTATGTATAATTGTGCAAAACGAGAGATCGCACTGTATGAGCTTATCCGTAGAACATATCGAAGCAAAATCACGCGTGATAGGACAAACAGTAAAAGCTCGTTCGGGAGCTGGAAGTCCGCTGTCTACACGTATCAAAAGAAGTAAGATCAACTGTTCGTTCCATATTACGCGTGACTTTGCTTTGATATGTTCTACGGATAAGCTCATACAATGCGATCTCTCATTTTGCACAACTCTTATCAATAATTGGTTCAAACTCGACTGCCAAATCATACTTTCAACTATTTCACTATATTTCCCAAAAATCAAATTATTCTACGCCAAATCGTTCTCAGGAACATTTCAAAACATTTTTCATTTTTCTTCACCTTCCCCTTTTAACTGAGTATAGTTCTAATTTTTCGAAAAAATGGCCATGCCAAATCTTTACTTCTGCCAGGAACCTAAACTTTCAGGAATTTCATTTATTTTCCTGAAGGTTTCCTCTCTAACATGATTTATGCCTGGTGGTGTTAATTGAAAGTAAACCCACTGATGCCCTGCCCCCCCCCCCCTTCTATGACGCCCTGCACACTCCAACTGATGGCCTGCACACTTTCTACGGCTATTCGCGCACACCCATTTGTGTCACAAGCACGCTCATGCCGATCATTTTTTTTTCGCAAGGCCACCGTAATCCTCTTCTAAAAATTTTCCAAGTGTCAGCTTCGATATGAGCACATCGTAATAGCCAACATTCATGTTTGCACAATTTCGACCTCCCCAGCCATTTCCCAGTGGCTTCTCGAAGAGAGCGGTGTGTGAATGAATGCATACCGCTCCTCTGCCCTTTTATGCCCCGCATGTTAGGCCCCGGTCATAGTTGGTGCTATTTGCATCTGTGTCCCCCCCGCACCCCCCAACACCCCCAACACCACCCCGGTCGATACGTATATTTAAAATGATGGAGTGAGGTTGAGAAAATCACTCGGTGCATCCAACTAGATATGACGATGATTACGTGGCCAACAGGATTGCACCTGTTCAGAGAAATAGTGAAGGAGAGTATGGTGAAGTAAAGGAGGTAGCAGTGAGGTTAGCTTTCTAGTGATACGCAATGTTTTATATTCGACCCGCCCACCCGGTGATTTTCTCATCCACGTATTGCATGGATTTCGACCGCGTCGGATACATTGAGTGATTTTCTCAACCTCACTCCATCATTTTAAACATACGTATCGACCGGGGGTGCGGGGGGGGGTGTTGGGGGGTGCGGGGGGGTGTTGGGGGGTGCGGGGGGGATACACCGAGTGATTTTCTCAGCTTCACCTCACCATGTTGTTCATACGTATCGACCGGGTGGGTGTTGGGGGGTGTTGGGGGGTGCGGGGGGGATACACCGAGTGATTTTTGCATCCCATTTCCAATGCATTCTGTGTGTATCGACCGGGCTGGAGGCGTCGGCTCATCCAACTATGACCGGGGCCTTATGCGCGTGTGTTATCGTTTTCGTTCGTTATCATGTTTTGTTCAAGAATAGTTAGGGTAGCCCTGCGGAAAAAATGATCGGCATAGGCGTGCTTGTATTTGGGTCCCACACACTTTCTACGGCGTCCGACCACTCTTATTAGGGTCCCACACACTTTCTGCAGCGTCCGGCGCACTCCCACTTGGTGCCGCACACTATCTACGGCGTCCGGAGGAGATCCATTTGGGTCCCGCAAACTTTCTACGGCGTGCGGCACACTCCCCCTTGGGTCCCACACACGTTCTACGGCGTCTTGCGCACTCCTACTGGGGTCCCGCACACTATCTACGGCGTTCTGTGGCGCACTTCTGAGTCACACCGTGCGGCGTTCCAGAAAGCACTTCCGAGATCCCGCAGTATTGATTTAAGCGTTGACCCGTTTCAGGGAGCGTTCAATCCTGAGCAAAAGCCTATCATTAACGGTGTTTATTTCATTAGTTCATTTTTAAGAATGAGTAAACGTCTGATGGTTTATAATAACATGTTTACGCGTTTTTGTCTTTCTTGACCCTCAATTTTGAGGTTCCACAAAAATTGAGCTACAAACTTCAAATTTTGACAGGAGCTAGGTGCAGTCATAACCAACTTTCTGGCCAAAAACGAGCTTTCTAGCTCAACGATAAGTGTTCCAACAATATCGTGTACGCCAACTGAAAAAAAGGAGATGAACCTTTTCTTCGACCAAAATCGCGTTGTTTTGAAATTTTTTCTCGATTCTCAGGCAACCATTCCGGACCATTTTCGAACAGTTATTCAGCTTTCTAAAGTATATTAAATGGTGCTATGTGGGAGGGGGGGGGCATTGTTTTATCGCACTTGGCCACGCCCATTTTACTGTGCCTCAATGACTCTCCTAATTTGGGCAGGGGAGGGAAACCCCGGGTAGGTGCTCAAATTTAGTGCGGCACAGTAAAATGGGCGTGGCCAAGTCCATCGCGCCATAGGCGGGAACCATACTTGAAGCGATGTTATCGCAATCAGAAGGGTGATCTAGCACTGGTCGCCGCGCGCCACCAAGGGATCGAGCAGTCGCGCCGGGGTCAGCCGTCGCACGCGGCGTTTGCGTGGCAGCTGCTACGCGCGACGGCATCGCGGTCACATCGCGTTTAAACCATAGTTTTTTGCGAGATTGCCTGATGTTTAGCGTGGTTCGCGATTTCATCACATCGCAGCGTCCTGCACTGCGATGTGAGGACATCGCGGGACCTTTTTTTGGTATTTCGTAGTTTCCTCCTTTTTTTCAACCCTTCCCTCTTCGTTCTTTATGTTCCCTATTCATTCTGTGTCTCATTATGCTGTGTTAACCCATTCGCGACCGCACGCTACCACTCCCACTACAACTTCGGACCGAACACTTTTTAAAAATCGAACTCTCTGCCACTAAAACCAGTTTCCAAGCTTTCTAGCGTTCAATGTATTAACCAATACTAGGCTTGACTACAGGAGTCGTGGTCCGTTGGGGCTCAATCGGGGAAAGGCGTTGCGAAAATATTTTATCGAGCACATAATGAGTTCTTTTCTTTTCCACTGAAGTTTTTCAGCTCTTTCAGCAGGAAACTTTAATTCGAATCACGCCCTATTTATCTGGAAAAGTGCATCGACCATGACTACAACCAACATGACCCCGAAACATCGTTTTTTTTTCAATTAAAAACCTGCTCTTTCAGATTTGTGCATGCTGGGTGAGGACGCAAAATGGCGTCAAAGTATGGTGATTCTTTGGCGCGATGCGATGTGTTGGCGCAATGTACATCGCAGAGGGGGACCCTTACTTACATCGCGCCACGAAAATCGCGCGCGATGTGATTTGCTCTGCGATGTACATCGCGACCACATCGCATCGCGCTAAAGAGAAACCATACTTCGACGCCGTTTCGCGTCCTCATCCAAACATCATAAAAATATGAAAGAGCAGGGTTTTGAAAGTTTTCAAGCTTATTTTCGCAGTCGTTTCGGTTTCGCAAAGTTTCTGCGCATAAAAGGGAAAAATGAATGAGACGTTTAAGTCTTCTGTTGAATAATATGTAAATAAAAACCTTTAATTTGAAGAAACACGATGTTTCAGGGTCATGGTAGGTTTAGTCATGGTCGTGGCACGTTTCCAGATAAACAGAACGTGATTTGAATTGAAGTTTCCTCCTGAGTGAGCTGAGAAACGGCAGTGAAAGGAAGAATGATTAATAATGTGCTCGAAAAAATGTTTCGCAACATTTTTTTCCAATTGAGCCTCAGCTATTTTCACAAAAATTTGAGCATAGTGCTATAGCGGAGCTGCCGACGGACCACGACTTCCGCAGTCGAGTTTAGGATAGGGTAATACACTGAACACGAGAAGCTTCGAAATTCGTCGTTCTGGCAGAGATTTCGATTTTTTAAAAGCGTGCGGTTCGAAGTGGCAGGCGACGCGTGCGGTCGCGAATGGTTTAACCGAGCTCAAGGAGACACAGAATGAAAAGGAATAAAAGAAAGAAGAGGGAAAGATTGAAACAAGAGGAGGAAACCACGAAATTTCGAAAAAAGCTCCCGCGATGTCCCCACATCGCAGTGCAGGGCGCTGCGATGTGATGGATTCGCGAACGAGCGCTAAACAGCAGGCATCGCGCAAAAAACTATGGTTTAGACGCGATGTGAGCGCGATGCCGTCGCGTGTAGCAGCTGCCACGCAAACGCCGCGTGCGACGGCTGACCTAACCGCGACTTCTCGATTCCTTTGTCGCGCGCGGCGACCAGTGCTACATCACCCTTCTGACTGCGATAACATCGCCCCAAGTAAGGTTCCCCCCAGAGCAAATCACATCGCGCGCGATTTTCGTGCCGCGATGCTAGTATGGTTCCCCCCATAGTGGCCCTCCCTTCGCACATAGCACCTATTAAATGCAAAGAGAACGGTCTTTCTTCGTTTACTCTGGACCCTGATACTGAGATCAGGGAGTTGCGCAATGGCTCAGAGAAACTCACGGCCCGTCCGCGGCGGAAGATGAGCTCTCCAGACGGTCCTCGCTTGACGGCTGATCCGCGGCACAACTGATAGCGGGTTGGTCGAACGGCTCATCCGCGGCGCTATTGTTCTTGATGGCGGTGGTTCCGGGGCGCACCGGCAGTTGAACGACTTTTACCTCCTCATCTCACTCGTTCACATCTCGCTTGGGGTGCGTTCCAGGAACATTCCCATGGCAAAACGCGTCCATGGAATCGTAGCGACGGCCACGTGGGAGCAATTTTCATTTATAATTCGCATCCATGGAAAGCAAATCTGTCAATGGGGAGGTTGTTCTGCCTCCCACAGCGTCGTGGGAACGTTCTTGGAACGCACCCTTGACCGCAGGCGCGGCTGCAGTGGCAGACATGGAAAAAACATGGTAAATCGAATGATCATGCTCTAATGTGTTTATCTTATGCGCAGCCGGTATAAAAGGTGCCTCAGGCCCCGGTCATAGTTGGTGCTATTTGCATCTGCATCCCCCCGCACCCCCCAACACCCCCCCGCACCCCCCAACACCCCCGCACCCCCAACACCCCCAACGCCACCCGGTCGATACGTATGTTTAAAATGATGGAGTGAGGTTGAGAAAATCACTCGATGCATCCAACTAGATATGACGATGATTACGTGGCCAACAGGACTGCACGTGTGCAGAGAAATAGTGAAGGCGAGTATGTTGAAGTCACGGAGGTAGCAGTGAGGTTAGCTTTCTAGTGATACGCAATGTTTTATCTTCGACCCGCCCACCCGGTGATTTTCTCATCCACGTATTGCATGGATATCGACCGCGTCGGATACATTGAGTGATTTTCTCAACCTCACTCCATCATTTTAAACATACGTATCGACCGGGGTGCGGGGGTGTTGGGGGTGCGGGAAGTGCGAGAGAGATACACCGAGTGATTTTCTCAGCTTCACCTCACCATGTTGTTCCTACGTATCGACCGGGTGGGTGTTGGGGGTGTTGGGGGTGCGGGGGTGCGGGGATACACCGAGTGATTTTTGCATCCCATTTTCAATGCATTCTGTGTGTATCGACCGGGCTGGAGGCGTCGGCTCATCCAACTATGACCGGGGCCTCACCTCACTCGAGTCCTCATTCGGCATTCGAATGCCGGCCCTGGAAAAGGACTTCGAGTCCTTCTCCGGAGGCCAGCATATTTTTGGTCGTTGGGGGATAAGGGATCCTCACAGCTTGGTGGGGACGGTTTTTGCCGCGGTCCGCAGGGAGGGTGGCTCCTCACCGCAGACCTTGGCCGGAAATATTCTCAGGCACTCGAGGGGGGGGGGCAAGCCTCGTTCATTTTCGCTCAGGGGGGCCAGCCTTGAACCTTAATTGTGGGCGGAGATTCGACGGGGACGGCGCTCCGACCACCGTTGAGCCAGCCCTCTGCGCCGCGTTGCATGATTTGCGAATCTAGCAGGTTTTCAACGGGGGAGCACACAACTCAATCCTCATTTTCGTCATTAGTTTCACCACTTCATTCTTCTTCTTCTGCTTTCACTACTCCGACTCAGAGTTCCGTTTCTTTATCTCAGTAGATTGGAGTTATCTATTCATTTACGTTGTCTTCAGGGCACTATTCCACCTTCTGATGTTTTTGTTTGTGGGATCTTTGTCGTCTTGCCGAGATGAAAGAAGGCCACTCCTTCCGAAATGATCTGACGTGATTTCATGGAAGACGGATTCGAGGGGCTATCAGCTCATCAATCGGTACTTCTTTGCCGTTCCTTCACAGCAACTAACCACTAGTTGAAACTTTGATTTTCAGCCACGATGTGCGCGATTACAAGTGCTCCTTCGTTGATGGTGGATGTGATTAGACAGCTCAAAAGGTAGTTCCTATTGCAGCTAAGTTTGTTATGCAGTCTTTCTGATGAAGATTGTCTTCATTGCAGGACTACGTAACTTTGGGACCGCACGAGGAACGATTGGAATGCGAAGGCATTGTTGAACCTGCGGAACTTTGGCATAAACTCGCATCGTTATGCTGTAACATGTTGTTTTTCCTTCCTCATAGATCTGCCACTTTTCTAGTATCCTATTGGGTGGACATCTGTGAAAGTTGCGATTTTTGTGTTCTTTTTCTATTCGAGGTGGTTTCCATAGATTACTGTTTCTTCAGATTCGACGATTTTCATAAACAAAGACTGTGTGTGTGTTATCAAAGGTATTACAGTGAAATGAAAAAAAAACGAAGAAGGTTGTGGAAGCCGCCTCGCTTTGTATATAGCCTTCATTTCCCGCTACTCGCAGTCCTATTATCACAATCGTAGGTGCGAAGCGGTTGTTTTTCGGAGATGTCAACTAATAAAATGAAGAAATCGTCCTCAAAACCACACCGCTTCTATGATTGTGATACGAAAAAGTGCGAGTAGCGGGGATATGGAGGTTACGTCTGTGAACATTCGGGTAGACTACCATTAAAATGAAGAGTATTCTGATTACTGTAATAAATTTTCATGGTTTTCAAGTGTTTTATCAGTATAATAAAGTTAGAAATCGTCTGAATGATGAGGAAGCGATGAGAACAGAGGAAATCCTAGGGTACTCAATTGTTGTGTAAAGGATCACCCGCGTAGCCACTGTGGTGGAGACCCGGGGTGGGACGGTCTCGCAGCGAAGAGAGGAAAGGGGCGCCGGCCCTGTTCAACCAGGACGCCAGCCCTGATGAGGAAGGAAGGATGGCGTGCTGGTGGAAGTGGGGCTTGCCCCCCTCGAGTATCTGAGTTGTGAAGGTGTGCATTTTGTGTAGTTGCGGACAAGACACGCTGTTTAACGTCACATTTGCAGAAAAGGACGGTCCGCGGCGGCTCATAGGACGATCCGCGGCGGCTCTTAGGACGATCCGCGGCGGCTCATAGGACGATCCGCGGCGGCTGTCAGGACGATCCGCGGGGCCTGCAGGACGATCCGTGGCGTCTGCAGGACGATCCGCGGCGCTTTACCGGCTTCGGTGAAGGATCGTCCGGTCGTCGGCCGCGGACGATCCTGCAAAAGCGCCGCGGGTGGGCCGTGAGTTTCTCTGAGGGCGAATCAAAGCCAAGGTGAGCGCTTCGCGCTCACCACAATTTTCAAAAACAACCGCTCCGCTTTTATGATTGTGATAATGAGGACTGAACGCGATTGCGGAACTGAACTATACATAGGTCGGACAACTACTCTGGTACTCAGGGTGACGGCCCGTAAACATTTCCCAGCTGGCCCGCGTTCTCCGTCCTCCGGCCGCCCGCTTTTGGTTCGGCGGCCGGCTTCATCCCGATGGCCCGCCGACCTTTTTCAGCTGGCCCGCAGTCTTTTTCCGTGGATGGCCCGCGCTTGCTTCGCCGGCCTGCCGCATGTCGACAGCCCGCCGACCTTTACCAGGTGGCCCGCGATCATTACTTGTATTATTCTTTACCTCACGCATGTCACCCCGGGTCCACGGTGGAAAAACGCCCCGCCTCGGTCCGCCGCAGTCTGCGGTGAGGAACCACCCTACCTGCTGATCGCGGCGAAAGCCGCCCCCCAGCCTTATAGCCGTAGATACCCCTATCCCCTCAGCGGTCAAAAATGTGCTGGCCTCCGGAGAGTGACTCTAAGTCACCTTCCAAGGCCGGCATTAGAATGCCGGATGAGGACGAGGCGCCTTTTATAAAAGCACGCCCATGCCGATCACTTTTTCCGCAGGGCTACCGTAACCATTCTTGAACAAAACATGATAACGAGTGTAAACACACGCTCATAACATGCGGGGTATAAAAGAGCGGAGGAGCGGTATGCATTCATTCAAACGCCGCTCTCCTCGAGAAGCCGTTGGGGAGTGGCTGAGGAGGTCGAAATTGTGCAAACATGTTTGTTGGCTATTAAGATGCGCTCATAACCATGCTGACACTTGGAAAAATTTTAAAGGAGGGTTACGGTAGCCCTGCGGAAAAAATGATCGGCATGAGCGTGCTTGTGCCTTTTATACGTTAAGCACGTTACGACGTGACCATTCGTGACTATTATCCATTGTCTCTCCAACCGGCAGAATTGAGGATGGTTTGGCGTGGTTTCTGGCTCGCGTGCGAGCCAATATCCGCGCTGCGTGTGCGTCGCATGCAGCATGGTTCGCCGCTGGCCGGCACCCACGAAATGTGGGGCGCCGGCCGTCGTTTTTGGCATAGAGGTCCGCCGGCCGTCGCCCTGTCTACCTGAGTATGAAAGAGGCTTTAATCGTGGGAACCGACTGGTGGTTCTGCACAAAATACAATGATAGAAGTGGAGAAACACCCGCTCCGCTCCCAAAACAGCGTGGAAATAGCTGCGTCGCAGCTTCTTAAAGGCAGCATACACGCTCACAAACATGGTTGAGATAACAGCACAAATAGGACCGCCTGGCCCCTACCATCTCGTCAACGGCGTTTGAAGCGCTGAAAACCATCCAGGTTGACAGAATTCGAGCATTCCCGTCTCGAAAGCCTGTGGAACCCCACCCCTACGAATAACAGAATGAAGAGTGAGGCATGTGAAAACATTTGATAGCTTAGAGTGATAGCCCTAGCAAATGAGAGTCTACGAGAGAAGCGGCTTGGTTTACCTGAATATAACATGTCTGCTTACTGATGAAATGCTCCATTTTATAAGCCAGCCGGAGTAGATGGGCTTTCTTGAAAGTGGATGGGAATTAATCGGTATGTAAACAAGTTATATACAGGAAATCCAAGCTGTTTCTCTCGTAGACCCTCATTATAAAGTGCTATCGCTCTAAATTATCAAATGCTTCCACATGCCTCACTCTTCATTCTGTTATTTGTAGGGGTGGGGTTCCACATGCATTTGAGAGGGGAATGCTCAAATTCTGTCAACCTGAATGGTTTTTAGCGCTTCAAACGCCGTTGACGGCATGGTAGGGGCCAGGCGGTGAAATTTATGCTGTTATCTCAACCATTTTTGTGAGCGTGTATGCTGCCTTTAACAATATTACACAAAATAAAGCACACCTTCTCTTCTACTTCATTTGACATGAAATGAGCATCACACTGGTGTCAATAGAAAAGCATAAAGACAATTTGTAACTGTTCTGCTTCGCTATAAAAGGGTTATGATTTGGCATTGAAGAGATCACGAGAATCTCGTTAAAAGAAGTGAAATACTTCTTGTGTATGATTTGGCACATTTGCCACGAGGAAACGCCAAAAAGTGAGTGAAATGATGGACCATTGATTTGGCCGTACACTTGTGTAATAAACAACAAAAATTGAGAGTAGCATTAAAAAACCAAATCACACCCGTCTTACTGAGCACCCACATATCTTTGTGTGACTGCAATTATTTTCAAATTCTTTAAATATTGTTTCTGATACAAATGTGGTTCAATACTTATCCGCTAGCGAATATACAGACATGAAGAAATCAGTAATATTCGAAATTATGCGTTTCTGAATTTTTGGTGAACGCCAAAACTTGATTCTCAGCTTTGCAAAGCTAAGTTGTAAATATCAGCTTGATTGGAGAAAATACGGGTGTGATTTGGTTTTTCAATGCTACTCTCAATTTTTGTTGTTTATTAAACAAGTGTACGGCCAAATCAATGGTCCATCATTTCACTCACTTTTTGGCGTTCCCTCGTGGCAAATGTGCCAAATCATACACAAGAAGTATTTCACTTCTTTTAACGAGATTCTCGTGATTTCTTCAATGCCAAATCATAACCCTTTTATAGCGAAGCAGAACAGTTACAAATTTCATTTTATTTTAGCAAAGGTTCCTTTTGAGAAAAAAAGCAAAAAGGTCGCTTATGATCTTCCGGTCGTTATCTTCCGTAATCTACTGGAAACTTGAAAAAGGACTTCATAATTGTGATCAGCGCCCCAAATAACATTTGTGGTGAGCGGACTATTATACCAAATTTCCCCCCTGAGGTTGGATTGTGCCTTTCAGAAGCGACCTCCGCACTTCCATTGGGGTCCCATGCACTTATCAAAGCGTCCTGCGCACTCCCACTTGGGTCCCGCACACTTTCTATAGCGTCCGACGCACTCCCACTTGGATCCCACACACTTTCTGTGGCGTCCTGCACACTCCCACTTGGGTGCCGCACACTTTCTACGCGCACTCCCACTTGCATCCCACACACTTTCTGTGGCGTCCTGCTCACTACCACTTAGGTGCCGCACACTTTCTACGCGCACTCCCATATGGGTCCCGCACACTTTCTACGGCGTCCGGCGCACTCCCAAATGGGTCCCACAGACTTTCTACGGCGTCCGGCGCAGTCCCATATGGGTCCCGCACACTTTCTACGGCGTCCGGCGCACTCCCAAATGGGTCCCACAGACTTTCTACGGCGTCCGGCGCACTCCGAAATAGGTCCCACACACTTTCTACGGCGTACGGCGCACTCCCAAATGGGTCCCACACACTTTCTACGGCGTCCGGCGCACTTCCAAATGGGTCCCACCCACTTTCTACGGCGTCCGGCGCACTCCCAAGTGGGTCCCACAGACTTTTTACGGCGTCCGGCGAGCTCCCACTTGGGGCCCGCACACTTTATACGGCGTCCGGCGCACTCCCAAATGGGTCCCACACACTTTCTACGGCGTCCGGCGCACTCCCAAATGGGTCCCACACACTTTATACGGCGTCCGGCGCACTCCCAAATGGGTCCCACACACTTTATACGGCGTCCGGCGCACTCCCAAATGGGTCCCACACACTTTCTACGGCGTCCGGCGCACTCCCAAATGGGTCCCACACACTTTATACGGCGTCCGGCGCACTCCCAAATGGGTCCCACACACTTTCTACGACGTCCGGCGCACTTCCAAATGGGTCCCACCCACTTTCTACGGCGTCCGGCGCACTCCCAACTGGGTCCCACAGACTTTTTACGGCGTCCGGCGAGCTCCCACTTGGGTCCCGCACACTTTCTACGGCGTCCGGCGCGCTCCCACTTGGGTCCCGCACACTTTCTATGGCGTTCGGCGCACTGTTATTTGGGTCCCACACACTTTCTACGGCGTCCGGCGCACTCCCATATGGGTCCCGCACACTTTCTACGGCGTCCGGCGCACTCCCAAACGGGTCCCACCCACTTTCTACGGCGTCCGGCGCACTCCCAAATGGGTCCCACAGACTTTCTACGGCGTCCGGCGCACTCCCATATGGGTTCCGCACACTTTCTACGGCGTCCGGCGCACTCCCATATGGGTGTCACACACCTTCTACGGCGTCCTGCCACTCCAATATGGGTCCCACACACTTTCTACGGCGTCCTGCCACTCTCGCCGTGTTCCCGTACGCCTTCTACGGCATCCTGCGCGCTCTTGGAATCCTACTCACACCATACGGCGGTCCGAAAAATACTTCCAAGGTGTCGTCGAATTCGTACAGCTTGAAACCAAAACCGTCTCGAACAGGGCACAATCTTGTTTGGAAGCCTATCAGTAACTGTGTTGATTTTCATTAGTTCATTTTTAAGGATAAGTGAGCGTCGGCTGGTTTTTATAAACATGTTTACTTGTTTTTGCCTATCTTCGACCTCAATTTTGAGGTTCCGCAAAAATTGAGTTTTTAACTCCAAATTTTAATAGGAGCGACCTGCATCCATTTCCAGCCTCCTGTCCAAAAATGAGCTTCCTAGCTCAATTTTAAGTGTACCCACAAGTTGATGAACGCCAACTGAAAAAAAAGGAGATTAACACCAAAATCGAGCGGTTTTTTCAAATTTTCTCGAAAACCAGGGAACCATTCCTAACCATTTTCGGGGGATAAAACCAACTTTTTGCGCTCTTTTCAATGCAATTTGGATCTAATTTCTAGGTTCACTCTGAACTCAGATTTCGAAAAAGCGGTTCCGCGCGTGGCCAGTTCAAAACCAAATCTGGTGCGCGCTTCGCGCGCACCACAATTTATCACAGCCTGCATTGATAAGATGCAACCTTTGGAGAAAACCTAAACAGGCAGCAGCGACTGTTTATCCATACGTGTTCCATCTCATCGTTTTGCCAGTGGGAATGCTCTACGAGTTTCAACAAGTTTCAACTTGCCAACTTCCTGCGTATTCAGTGCTAAAAACGAGATGGATAAACGGTCGCTGCTGCCTGTTTAGGAGGCCCCCAAGCTTTGCTGTCAATGCCGCACAGCGCCGCACATCGCGGTTGCGACGTGTTTAGCGCTAGTGATGACATCATCGGGACGTCGTGGAAAGTGCTTTCGTGCTTCTGATGACGTCATCGAGACGTCGTTAAAAGTGCATCGGGCTAGTGATGACATCATCGGGACTTCGTGGAAAGTGCATCGGGCTTCTGATGGCGTCATTGGGACGTCGCGAAAAGTGCTTCGAGCTTCTGATGACGTCTTCAAGACGTCGTGGAAAGTGCAGAGCGGTTCATGTAATATGTGCGTATTGCCGCGAAATATGAATTGCGCTTCACTTGCACAAGTTGATTGCACAAGTTTATAATTTGCCGTCGGCACAAAATTCTCACGGAAGTGTACCAGTTTTTCTCGCCAGAGTTTTCCATGTTTAGGCCCAGATATCGTGATATCTTTGTAACCGGTGAGGTTGTTTCCCTAATCCCTAGTCTGTTCAGCTTCAGCCGCTCACCTCCAGAGAAAGACGGTGTGAGAATGAAAACACACCGCTCTCAATTCCTTCTATACCCTACTCTTCATCAATTGGTTATCATGAATTTTGTTTACGGTCAGAATTTTGTGCCGATGGCAATTTATAATCGTCTGTTGATTGCTTACTGATTATCGTATCAGTCCAAAATGATTAAGAAGTGTTGCATATTTTTGAGGGATATTACTGCGTAATATCAGGAAAAAGTGAACAATTTTATCCAAAAGGGGTCTTCGAAGCGAATAAGGTTTGGTTCGCGCCAGAAACGTTCCAACAAAAAGGGAACAAAAGGAAAGTGAAGTGAAGAGAGTGTACAAAAAGTGAACAATATTTTGTCAAAGCGATATTCTCGGTCGACTCTTCTATACAGCGAAAACAAATCGTTGTGGTATTTTACGAGGAAGAACATAATGGATTAAAAAAAAGGACTTTTATTCGTTCACGAGATTTTATGGGAATACTCTTGCTTGATAATGTATTTCAATCGTTTCATTTTTCCCAGGAGCTGGAGCTAACCGTCTGCTCTGGCCAGTTTGACATCATCTCTTTCAATGAAAACTAACAGATACAAATACATGTATATTTTTAACGGTTCTAGTATGATCAGAGTTAATTTTGGAACTACAAAGTACTTCCGTGTAGAATACCGCAACGGTTTGTTTTCGCTGTATAGAAGAGTCGACCAAGAATATCGCTTTGACAAATTATTGTTCACTTTTTGTACACTTTCTTCACTTCATTTTCCTATTGTTCCCTTTTTGTTGGAACGTTTCTGGCGCGAACCAAACCTTATTCGCTTCGAAGATCCCTTTTGGATAGAGTTCAGAGATAAGAAGAAGAAAACACGCCGTTCATGGCCTTTCTGCTCGGCACTTTAGGACACTCCCACTTGGGTCCCGACCACCTTTCCCGGCGCGCTGTAAACTCCTGTGGCCGTATTCACGAAACACTGGGAGCCTCCCAGGAAGGTCCAAAGTCCACCCGCTGTTGGACGAGTTTACGATCTAGGTGCCCGGCAGGTAGACAGGAAGGCTACCTGCTACCTGGCGGGTAGACAGGAAGGTTCCTAGCCACCTAGCGGGTGGACGGAGAGAATAGTGGCTGCCTGCTACGTCGATCTTGCGTTTCAGAACGTGATCAATACGTTACTGGCAGGCGGCGCGCGCTCTGCCCGTCCACGAGGTTGGGCATGCTGTGCCCGCCGGAATGCACTGATAGCGGGGTTGAGACACAGCAGTCTCCTACCCGGCGGTCTCCTCTTCGTCTTCGCAGGTGGCTACCCATGCCTGTCTCTGCTCTGACAGGTGGCGAAGAGGGGGCCGGCACTATTGAAATCTCGACAGAGGAGCCACAAAACTGGTGGCCATACGGCGGGTACAAGAAGGTTACGTCTCCTTCCTGCGCCCGCCGCGTCATGAATACGGCCACTGGTTGGATTCCGGGCACTCGCTGCGGCGCTCTGTGCACTCACTCTGTGCACTGCCGGTGCGCCCCGGAACCACCCCCATCGAGAACAACAGCGCCGCGGATGAGCCGTTCGACCAACCCGCTATCAGTTGTGCCGCGGATCAGCCGTCAAGCGCCGCGGACCGTCCGGAGAGCTCATCTTCCGCCGGGCCGTGAGCTTCTCTGAGTATGCACTCCTCGTATTTCACAGCCTCGATCAATGCAGACCTGAATGGGTCCATCTGTTCTGCGCAGTACCAAGTTCGTTCTTGGAAAGCAATCGCAACTGATCAACCACCTCTGGATAGCCTTTACATACAACAAAATCAACATATCTTATCAAACTTATCAAAGACCACCAGCATCGCTTGCTTTGTAAAAACAAACCCACCGATTTTCCGCCCCTCTTGCTCTGCCATGGCGATGTCTCTGAAGCATTCATATTTCAGGCCCCGGTCATAGTTGGTGCTATTTGCATCTGCATCCCCCGCACCCCCCGCTCCCCCGCACCCCGCACCCCCAACACCCCCGCACCCCCGGTCGATACGTATGTTTAAAATGATGGAGTGAGGTTGAGAAAATCACTCGATGCATCCAACTAGATATGACGATGATTACGTGGCCAACAGGATTGCACCTGTTCAGAGAAATAGTGAAGGCGAGTATGGTGAAGTCACGGAGGTAGCAGTAAGGTTAGCTTTCTAGTGATACGCAATGTTTTATCTTCGACCCGCCCACCCGGTGATTTTCTCATCCACGTATTGCATGGATATCGACCGCGTCGGATACACCAAGTGATTTTCCCAACTTCACTCCATCATTTCAAACATACGTATCGACCGGGTGGGGTGCGGGGGGATGTTGGGGGGTGCGGGGGGGATACATCGAGCGATTTTCTCAGCTTCACCTCACCATGTTGTTCATACGTATCGACCGGGTGGGTGTTGGGGGGTGTTGGGGGGTGCGGGGGGGATACACCGAGTGATTTTTGCATCCCATTTCCAATGAATTCTGTGTGTATCGACCGGGCTGGAGGCGTCGGCTCATCCAACTATGACCGGGGCCTCACTGGCGGAGCGGGAGGAGCGGGTGGTCGTGTTTTCATTCATACTCACTCCTTTTGGCGAGCGGACCGGTCTTTCAGAGCGAGAGGTTGGAAGTATGAATAGACCCTAAGACCCGACGAACTGAATTATCCATGAGACTCTTCATTTTGTTGAGATTAGGGATGCGTTCCAAGAACGTTCCCAAGACGCTGTGGGAGGCAAAACAACCTCCCCATAGACAAATTTGCTTTCCATGGATGCGAATTATAACTGAAAATTGCTCCCACGTGGCCGTGGCTACGATTCAATGGACGCGTTTTGCCATGGGAATGTTCTTGGAACGCACCCTAGGACTGTAGGCAATCCACTATCCACTCTAGACAAAATAATTACTGCCGAGCAATTACTCACTTGCGCCCCACGTGAGCGTTCGGTGTCGTCAAGCAATTCCGACCTTTCGTCTGCAGCACTATTGCTGCCTTACTTACTGCTTACTCATCCTGGGGTGCGTTCCACGAACGCTCCCACGACGTCGTGGGAGGACAAATAGCCTTCCCATGGACAAATTTGCTTTCCACTGCTACGAATTATAACTGCGAATCGCTTCCACGCGGCCGTGGCTACGTTTCCATGGAAGCCTTTGGCCATGGGAATGTTCTTGGAACGCACCACTGATTGTCAAGTAGCGGTTTTCCGACACTGGGAGAGGAGATCTACGGGAGAAAATGAAGCTGTCGAGGAACTACAGGAGGTATATTGATTTACAGATGAACGAATGAAGATGATGAGGTAAACTACTGGAGTAATCGCCGCTCTGCAGCCGCGACGCGAACCGTTATGACGTCATTTCAAATGTACCGAACGCAATCAACACCTACAAACTACATATATGACGCCAAACATTCATCAGGATCATTAACATGTTTAGACAAAAGTGTTAACAATGTTGCTGGTATATAAGGCTTCTCATCTCACAGTGTGCCTCAGTCGGCTCTACGGAGCCGGACCTGGAAGGTGGCCCCGAGTCACTCACCAGGGGTGCGTTCCAAGAACGTTTCCACGACGCTGTGGGAGGAAAAGCAACCTCACCATGGACAATTTTGCTTTCCATGGATGCGAATTATTACTGAAAATTGCTCCCAAGTGGCCGTGACTACGATTCCATGGACGCGTTTTGCCATGGGAATGTTCTTGGAACGCACCCCTGAAGATCCGCCGGATATCGGAGGATAATTTTTGTCGCCAAGGGGAGGGGGGTGGGTGATACACAACTGTGGGGCCATCTCCCCACGGTACACAGTGGGGTGTACCCCACTGCGGACCGTGGCAGTGGGGTGCCCCCCCCCTCTGCGGCCCCCAAAGCGGATTACCCCAGGGGCATGTTCCCGAGGTCCCCTCTGTGGACCCGGAAACAGTGTATCCCTGTAAAAACACGTTAGGTTACCGCGTACACCGAAATTTGAAATTCCCTCCAAAATCGAGTTCTGTTCAACTACAGTGTTAATATACCTGTAAAAACATCTTAGGTTCCCGTAATCTACAGGAGAATTCCGTTCATCTACAGCTGATAACAGTAGATCCTCCTGATAAGTCTAGTAGATGACCTCTCCCAGTGTCGGATTTTGCTGTCTACGATATCCTCGGAGTGCGAGTACTGTTGTGGCGCGGTGCGGTGCGAAATCTGGGATCGAAGAAGAAAAAAGCCTCCGAATCAGGTGAACTCGTGTCAACTTATCCTTGTCCTGTCATCGATTTTTCGAACGATCACATTCTCGTTGACTTTCATCTGCATCTTGCTGTTCTATCTCAACATGGATACTCCTCTTTCTTCGTTTCAACTTCAGACTCGTCCTCAGCCGCACAAACGTCCGCATGCTGATCTCGAACAATCGCCGACTACTCCCAGTGATCTAGATGCCCAGGCAGCTTCGGTTTTGAAGGACGATTCCATCCCTGCCCGTTTCAGGATAGTAATTTCGTTTCCTTTGAAAGATAGGAAGCAGTTACGTGCTATGACTGAGTAACGACTGGCGTTGGTGTTGGTTCAATTACCCAAGTTTGAGGTACTTGACCCCACACCAGCAGGTAAGGCCCCGCACAACATTTTGTTGCGTAGTGTGTGGTCTGGGACGCGCTCTCTGCGTCGCGTGTCGTCTGCGTCACGTGATGGCCACCCATAGTGAAAAGATAAACGTAAGTAATGAGCAATTTCTTCTATTTTGAGCCGTCACGAGGTTGTTATGGATCTTTATTTTTCCGGCTAACGCGTTTCGGCTTCTGACGCCTTCTTCAGAGCCTTAAAGTGATCCAGTCGATTTAACAAAATTGCACGCACAAACACCGCGTACGCGTTCAACCGAAGTTGTGATCTGCTTCGGTTGCCGCGCGCAGACGGCGCCGTACCCCTAAGAGTCCTCACCTTACAATCGAACGCAGTGCGTCGACACGTCGACACTTCCGGCCAGCAGTGAGCGAGGGAAATTAAGAATGAGACACTGTCGTACTCGAGGTCACAGACTGGTCGCTATGTGTGCGTATCAAAAATGACAGAGCTGGATAAATGGACTGAGTGCAGCTGTTGTTGAAATACACTCCTCCCTTCGATTCATGGCCGGGCCTTTAGTCCGTATCCAAAATGCCTCTAATGTTTTCCGCGGCATGATTTCAGTGTCGACGCACTGCGTTCGATCGTAAGGTGAGGACTCTGAGGGGTACGGCGCCGTCTGCGCGCGGCAACCGAAGAAGATCACAACTTCGGTTGAACGCGTACGCGGTGTTTGTGCGTGCAATTTTGTTAAATTGACTGGATCACTTTAAGGCTCTGAAGAAGGCGTCAGACGCCGAAACGTGTTAGCCGGAAAAATAAATATCCATAACAACCTCGTGACGGCTCAAAATAGAAGAAATAGCTCATTACAACAAAATGCCGAGGTTTAAGGACAGTCGGGCGTATACGATAAATGTAAGTTACATGTAACACAAGTGTAACTTACATGCAATATAAATTTAAGTTACATGTAATATAAATGTATGTTATATGTAATATAAATGTTAGTTACTTGAGACATTCAAGTAAGTTACATTTATATTACAAGTAACTTGTTTTGATTTTTCTGAGTTGTTGTAATTACGGGTATCTCTCACATCATAGCTGGTCCGTTGACGCATATTTTCAACTTAAGCATTATGCGGGCCGAAATTCAGCCAGGTGGAGACTGTCATATGTTACACCCATTCCTAAAAAAAGCTCCTTTTTCCTCGCCATGCAACTACAGACCTATTAGCATCACCTCCATTTTCGCTAGATTATTTGAAAAAATCGTGGAGGAACGGATCGAGAGGCATCTTGACGAATATTCCATTATTCCAGTTAATCAACATGGGTTTCAAAAAGGAAAGTCAACGACTACCGCAATGTTGGAATGTTTAAAGGCAGCGCACGCGCAAAAAACCGTATTCATTTTTTTCTCAATTTTGCGCAGGTAGGCTTACCAGGTTGTCATATATCGCAGAGAGGCCACCAAAACACTCAAGTTTCTAAGAAAAACTCTTCAGAAAATCCCGATGCATTCAGCTTCCTTTTTCTCACGTCTGTCCGGTGTGTCTTGTGTATTACACAAATGTCGGAAATTTGAACGGCTAAATTAGTTTACCCCCCTTAACTTTTCAGGTTCGACAATTCTTTTCGCCTTTCTGCTGTCAATAATCCTCCAAAAATAAGAAGCTTTCAATAGACACGTCTGAACTCGAGGATCTCTCGGGATAAAGAATATAGAAATTTGGATTTCAGCGGCCTGTCGGAGCCTGTCGAGGCGCTTCTGTTCCTCGTGTTAGATGATCGACCGGGGAAACGCCTTTTCAGACCATGGAGCAGTTTTCACGAGCCTATAGCGTTACAAACACGCAACATTGAGGTGTCAAGCTTCGACAACTATCTCCACTTGGTTCAAACATTGGATTAAGAAGAAAAACCCAAATGTGTTTTTTTGCGCGGACGCTGCCTTTAAATGATTGGTCTTATACGCTTGACCGGGGAATGTGCACGGACGTTGTTTATCTAGATTTTTCTAAGGCCTTTGATAGGGTTCCGCATAACAGCTTCATAAACAAACTCATTGCAGTTGGCATACACTCCCGCATTGTTTCCTGGATCAAGGCCTTTCTCACTGATAGGTATATGATCGTTGAAGTCAAGACTTTTTTTCTCGGCCTAGATGTGTGACAAATGGTGTTCCTCAGGGGGGGGGGGGGGGAGAAGGGGTCCTATCTCCCCTCATGTTCAATATTTACATTCACGATCTGCCCCAGGTTATTGCTTCAACCGGTGTCAAGTGGTCTGTTTTTGCAGACCATATCAATTTGTACCATAGCCTGGGCTCTCGGCGATGAGGTGATGTTACAAAATGCTGTAAACCTTGTCCATCAGTAAGCTTTAGACTGAGGACTACCTCTTTTTGAAGGTAAGACCGAAGTGCTCCACATTGGTCGCCGCAATTCTGAGGCCAATACTATATTCAGGGTTCTCCTGTCGAAAAAGTAGCAGAAATAAAAGATCTCGGTTTTCTGGTGACTAAAGATCTCAGCTTTGATAAACATTGTGAGCAAATCGCAGGCAACGCACAAAATGTTGTTTGTCAACTTTTTCGCGGTCTTGTAACTGATGATCCTAGAGTGCTCCTTCAAGTTTACAAAAAAGCCACTTTTGGAATAGGGTACATACTGCTGTCTTCAATCCTTCGAGGCGCAAAATCATTGACAGAATGGAAAGAGTGCAAAACAGCTTTACTAGGAAGTTTTTTATCAGAAGACTCGGTTTCCTGTATGAACGCCAATCTTGAGCTTGCTTTACGCAGGCAGAAATTTGATCTCATTATGTTTCATAGACGCCTGACTGGCAGCTGCAGGATTTCAGCTGGAAAATTTCTCACTGTTGGACCATCTGTTACAAGAGGGGGTGCGTCAGAGCCAATCATTCCCAAGGCCAATTTGGGCTGCAGGACTACCTCACATTCACAGAAGACCGCGTGATACCTTGTTCATTTCATGCGTTCAGAAACATGGTTAATTATTACCTTGATCCGTCTTGATCTTGACTTTTTATTGTTTTCCGTAGGTTAAGATCTCTTTCTATACATAGTTTTTTTATGAATTCCAGAAATATTCTCGTTGCACGTTAACCGTTTTGAATTTGTTGTTCCCTTTTTTTACACATTAGTATTCCTCATGAATAAATCTAATAAAATTAAACCAAATCAAATCAAATCAAAGAAGCCGACCTCAGACCTGTTTACGTGAACTTTCTGGCTGTTCTGCTAGAAACTGCAACTTTGTCCCCGGAAAATGTGGGGAAATGTCGATAGAAGTTACTCTGATATCCTCTGGTACTCACTGGAGATCATCCTACTGCTGACGAACGCAAGCTGTAGCCGCTCTTGACGAGCGAATGCTCTGGCATATTATGGGATATCTGTAATCGCAGTTCCAGTGGCTAAAGTGGACAGCTACTTCGACTATTTGTGTATAGACGAAGGTTTCTAACGGAAAGGATTCTCATCTCAATAGGTCTGATGGTTGGAAGTGCTACTAAAGCAATTCGAGGGTACCTGCTGTCCAATTTGGCCTTCAGAACTCCGATCGTAGATCACCCATAATCCGTCACAGCATTTTCCCATCAGGGACGTCTACAGCTTGCGTTCTCCAGCAGTCGGGTGATCTCTAGTGAGTACCAGAGTATATCAGAGTGACACCTACTTTCAATTCCCCACGTTTTCGGGCGTACAATTTGCAGTTTCTAGCAGCGGAAGCGGAAAGTTCACGTGAGCAGGTATAAGGTCGGCTTCGTTGCTCGGCAATAACTATCTTGTCTGGAGTGGATAGTCAACAGTCCTGATCTCAACAAAATGAAGAATCTCTGGGATATTTCAGTTCATCGGGTATTAGCCAATGGCCGGCGATTTCTCTCGATTTCTGCGCTCTATAAGGCAATAACCGAGAAATGGAGCCGCAATTTGCGAGTCGCAAAGGCAGTTTGATCGAAAGCATACGAAATCGAGCATTTGTTGCAGTGAAGGTGCGAGAAAGGCTCATCGAACATCAGATTTGTGATCACACAATTCTATAGTGTGATCACAAATCTAAAGTTGAAAACATAAATTTTTTCTAGAAAAGTGCTCAAACATTCGATCCAACCCAAAAGAGGTATACGGGGGTTGTTTTACATTTCGATCACAGCAGTATTGACGGAAAAGACCTATCTTGCTCAACAAACACGAGACCGACAAATTTAGGGGGTGTCCTATTTTTATGATACGCAGTGTATATGTATATGCGAAGAGAATGAGATAATATTCATCATGATCAGATATAATTCATCATGATCGTCTGGTCTTTTCATAGCGAGGGATTTCGCTGCGAAAGTATGCAGGCTTCGATATATTTCCTGGGTTAAATTTTTCATTTTGTAAAAGCAAAAAACGTCGTTTTTGCAGAAAATTTTACTCGGTATTTTAGGTTGTGTGCCTCTTTCATGCCGCCACGTAGGGTCGGCCACACTTGGGTTTTTGTCCTTCCACCTTCCAATATTCAATGGTTATCGACCGGTTCGGCCACAGCCGGCAAGCTAATAAGACTCCCTAGGGTCGAAAGGACGGCAGAAAACGAGACAGGAATGGTAACAGAACGGCTGCAAACAAGCGTTGTGAAGTCCCCGAAACGCCTCATGCCCCCCCTCGACGTGGACAATCGGAAGGAGATCCTGATAGTAGCAATTAAATAAATCAAGAAAGTACAGGTAAGTGAGCCAAAACGCTTTTGATAGGTATCATCCTTCGGAGCGATCAGTTCTTCCAATCTCAGAGGCCAACGTAAGCCAAGGAGGGCACATTTTAGCACAAAAACTCTGCTCTCGTGTGCTATTCAAGCACGCCTTGCTGTGCAGGGCACCAGACATTCCGTAAACCGTGGAGATATCGACAGGGAAATCTATTGTGCACGCTGTCTTCGAGGCTACATCGTTTCAAACTTCTGAGATATTCTCAATAGGGGCGAAACTGTTTGAATTGGGAACAACTGCAAGACGTGCGCAAACAGAATTTACATCTCTAAAAATGTTGTGTGAACTTCAAGTGAAACAGATAAAAGTCGATAGGGACCATTCGGCGAGAAAGAATAGCAATAGCTGATGAGTCGGAAAAACACTGAAGGCAGAATGATGAATCACCTTTGACAACGAACCACAGACCCAACAACTCAAACAACCATTGTGAATTCAATGGTTTTTATTCTCTGGTGAACAATATACGCTGGATTCCAATTAGGGATGTGCGTAATTACGACTAACGACTAACGAGTTTAACGACTAACGGGCTTTTTGGGTGTTACGACTAGCGACTAACGGCTAACAAAATAAAAAATATTTTTGTAAGCAATCCCAAAATTCGTTAGAAAGCCAATAACCATTCAAAACGCGCTCCAACCCAAGGCTTACTCCAGGATTCATACATATTGCCCGGTTGGTTGTACTAGGTGAATGGTACAAAACAACCATAGCCTTCCTTTTGTTTTATTTCTACTGACACTGCTTCGCAGTTCTGGAACCCCCACATTATGACCCCAACCGAACGTAGCGCAAGGTTAAGCCTAGTTTTGACTGCATCGCTGCTGTTTTTCATTGCAGCGATTTCACACCCGCCGCTGCAGCGATGTAGCAGCGGCAGCGATTCTGTTCATAGTGCATAGCCTCACGGATGATCGAAGAAATTCAATCAATCAGTGAAATTAATGGCTGGTAGTTATCAGTAACACGTTTCGACCCGTAAACACTGACCTTGTCATGTGAAATTGTCAACGTTCGCTAGACGAAACGTGTCATTCGCAGGCAATCGCTCCATCGCTGCCATAATGGCAGCGATGGAGCGACGGTCAGCGACCATTGAGAATCGCTCTTCAAGCAGCGATGCAGTAAAACATAGGATTCCGTCGCCGCGACCCAACGATGTAGGACGTTTGCCACGAAGCGATCACAATTGGAGCGGCTTTCCATTACGCGCGATGAAAAAGGAACAGTTGTCTCTCGCATGGCCGCAGCGACCACCTGCAGTCAAAACTAGGCTTTAGGCGCGGCATTTATGCGACTTCGAGTCGGTCGCGTTACTTTATGGTAGGCCCACTGAACCGGTTCCTTTACTGACTGGCCCCAGCGGCGATTTTTGCAGAGTGCACTATCAGAGGTGATAATATGGAGCGGTGCCAGAAGGCCGCAACTGCCCAGCAACGGGAGCTTTGTCCGGTGATTGAATTGTAAAAAAAGGGCCGTCCTTCGATTTTCAGTCATAAATTCGAGGTATAGGGTTTCTATAAAGGGGGTAAAATTTTCACTTGGATGCTACTTTCTTCGGACCGTTCCCCATTGTGGGATGAAGCTTGAAACCACGCGCGCGCTCAAGGCGCGACGCTGGGAAGAGAACAATTAGTGCAGAGTCAGAGCAGTTCTCCGTGTTGTCGCCATGAAGAAAATCTCAAATAACATCATATAGCGTAGATTGGCAAATTTTTCACTGGAAAAAAGCAGTTTTCAGCAGAAAAAAAGCAGCAGGAGTTCAAGATTTTCTCGTTTTCCCACATTGTTTCTTTTCTTATCGAAAAAAATGACAAAAATTCGATAAACACACACTCTCGAGTACTAGGCTTTCGTGCATATTTTTAATTATGTATATGTAGGTTTGCAGTTTCAATTAGGTTCTCTAACAAGGAGTAATTTGTGTCTTTAATGGCCATGCATGTTTTAGAGAACATACATCTCTTCATGCCTTTCTTTTTTTTCTATTCATAACGGGTTTTTTCTGCCTCAACTGTGCTTGTTTTCGAAGCCTAGATTTTCAACGACTAACGATTAACGACTAACTACTAACGAGGGTTTTGGCCGGTTGAACGAATGACGACTAACGAATATCAAAATTTCTATTACGCACATCTCTATTCCGAATTCAAAAACTTCGAATAATCGAGTTTTTGATTACTCAGAAATTGATGTCGCGGGTAACCGACTCAAACGGGTAGAATCGAATTAGCAACATCGGATAATCCGAGTCATTCGGAGAGGCTAAACGGACAGTCGGAACTCGGATGAATCCGAGATTTATGTTTTTTTTTTCGGCGATTCAGATTTTGAATAATGGTGGTTTTGGCGCATTTGTTGGTGAATAGGATTTCGGATCACTAGGATAATGAAATTTCTGGTGATTCGGATTTTGGATCGTGAAAAATTCGCATAATCTGGATGGATATCGTTAATGAGATAGTCGAATCCAATGTATGCTGCCCATTCATACACACAAAAAAGGAATCAAACGTGTCGGCCTCTATCAGGTTGTTCAATAAGTTTTGTCGTTCGACAAGAAAAACACAATTTTATGGTTCAAAATACACTTTGTTATTCAGAATAATCTCCCTGAACATTAATACATTTGCTCCAACAATCCTCCAATCTGTGGATTCCATCCCTGACGTGAGAATCCGAAAGGCCTGCAAAATACGCTTCAACAGCCGATATGACCTCTTCATTTGATGAAAAACGCTTGCCACGCATAATTTTTTTTTGAGTTCTAGAAACAAATGGAAGTCGCTGGGGGCCAAATCTGGTGAATACGGTGGATGCTCCAACAATTCGAACTTTAATTCATGGATTTTAGCCATTGTCAAAATGCTCTTGTGACACGGTGCACTGTCCTGATGAAAAAGAACTCTTTTCTTCTGCAAACCGGGTTTTTTTCCACGATTTTTTTTCTTCAACTGGTCCAAAAGGTTGCAGTAATATTCAGAATTAATTGTTTCACCGGTTCGCAAGTGATTTACAAACAAAATTCCTCTCGCATCTCAAAAAACTGATGCCATAACCTTCTTGGCCGATTTCCGGACACGAATTCGTTTCGAAGCCGAACAACCAGGTTCACACCACTCTTTAGCCTCTTCTTTTGGTTCAGGATCATGGTGATAGACCCAAGTCTCATCGATAGTGATGAATCGACGCACAAATCCACTTTATCCTTTTTAAAACGCTCCAAATGTTGCCGAGAAAGTCGCATTCGGATGTGTTTTTGTTCCATTGTTAGCGAATACGGCACCCATTGTGCACACAGCATTCTAAAATTCAAAATTTCACTAAAACAGGGCTCACACTGCCTAATGAGATGAGTAGAGCCTCTACCAAAGCACTCTCAGTCAATCGACAATCTTACAAACCATATCCTGTATTTTGGCTATGATTTCTGGTGTTGATGCGCTTTTTGGACGTCCTTCTCGTGGATCGTCTTCAAGGCTTGTACGGCCACGTTCAAATTCAGCAACCCATCTTTCTACTGTTCTAATTGCAGGTGAACAATCATTATACACTTTTAGCATTCGTTCGGGGGTGTGTATGCAAGTCTGTTACCTGCTCGTTGGTGCCCCTGCTTCTACTGAACCCAGCGTTTGAGTGTACACAGGGAACGTTCGAGCGATATAGCGTGCATAACTATATCGCGAAAGTATCCCATACATTGCATAAAGGTGTTGCCGTCCGGTACACTAAGGCCTCTGGTCTATAACACCTTAGGATCCGTACCTAATTAGTCATGGAGTCTTTGGCCATAAGCCACAATTTCGCGACCCTGAACTGTCGATCGCTGTAGATTGATATCCAAAGAACTGCGCTGTCCAGACTTCTGAGCTATTTCCATGCACCGTTTGCTGCTTTGCAGGAAACCCGCCTCAAGGATAGACCCGTCATCACGCCATCTACTGCGGTAACGCTGACGATAGGAGAGTGGGAGGGTGTGCAATAGCTGTAAGGAAGGATTTCAATGGTATGGTCAAGGAGTTTGGCTCAACGCCGTGCCGGAACGACTTCGGGATCACAGAGGATTCAATCTGTGGATAGTGCGTGCTCATGCGCCAACTGAAACCACCGAGGACAATTCGAAGGATGCGTTTTATGAGGAACTCAATACGTTGCTGGCCAGGATACCTTGTCAACATGCTGCTGTCGTGGGGATTGACGCAAATGCGAAGATGGGACCTGATCAGGAATCCGAAGTACTCGGTAAATGGTTCTGCCCAGTGGAGCAAACATCGGACAATGGCTACCGCCTTGTCGACTTTTGTGAACGCAGTGGTCTGATTATTGCATCGACAAGCAAGAGGAATCATCGCCGCCATCAGCTTACGTGGCAGGGACCAACCCAGCTATCTCCAGAAGAGCAGCGGAAGCGGAAGATGGCAACTTTGAAACTACAGCTCGACTATGCTCTGACGAGGAATATTCCAGTATCGGACATTCGAAGATCTAGAGCTGTGTGGGATGTCGCATTCCATTCGGATCACCGTCCTGTTCTGTTGAACTTCACTGCGAGGATTCATAAGAGGAAGCGAGGGGCTAAGCCTCTCCAGAGGATTGGTATGACAAGTCTCAGATATGAAAAATGCAGGAGGAAATTCCGACAACGCGTTTCTATTCATATTGGAGTACGGACTGAGAAGAAACTTTGCGACGCGTACTCTTTCGTCAAGTGCATCCAGGACGCTTCGAAAGGGGCACTCCCTGTTGTACAGCCCAAGAAGAAGCTCGCCTACATCTCAGAGAAAACAACATCTACCTACAACACAGTATATGCTCTCCGAACTGCAGGAAACTTCGTGGAGGAGAAGCGTCTGAGGAGGAAGTTGCGTCGGCAGCTTCAAAGTGACCGCGAACGAGAGTGGACGTGTAGAGCTAAGGAGTTCGAGAAGGCTTGGGAGGAGAAAAATCCGAAGAAAGCCTACACGT
The DNA here is from genome assembly GCA_029168955.1 of Aplectana chamaeleonis. Classification (NCBI taxonomy): domain Eukaryota; kingdom Metazoa; phylum Nematoda; class Chromadorea; order Rhabditida; family Cosmocercidae; genus Aplectana; species Aplectana chamaeleonis. The sequence continues at coordinate 674,505 of JAPDOI010000138.1, read as the reverse complement.
TGCTGCGACAGTATAGCGGGAAGATGAAGAGATGTTCTCCTGTCTTGAACACTACCAATGGAGTTGCAGTTGGTGATGCGACGCTGCCAATATGGAAGGATTACTTCAGTTCACTACTGAATCGTCCAGCGCCATCAGTACCTGAGCTCCCGCATGTTCAGAGAGCACATTACGATGTCAGTGAGGAACCGCCGACTGAGTCTGAATTTTTGGATTGTGTCCGGAAAATGAAGAATGGAAAGGCAGGTGGAGATGACAACATCACTGCTGAAATGCTGAAAGCTCTTCCTCCGCCTGGGATCCGTGAAATGACCAACACCATCCGTGCCATATGGATGGGCGAAAGGATACCCGATTCGTGGAGACATGCGATCATCGTACCTCTTCACAAGAAGCTATCCGTCACGGATCCTGAGAACTACAGAGGAATCTCTCTCCTTCGTGTCATGCACAAGGTTTTAGAACGTATCATTCTCGAGCGACTTATCAAACGTCGTGAAGGCACGGCCAGAGAGGAGCAAGCCGGTTTTCGACGTGAGAAGAGTAATTGAATCGCGGCAGCGGTATTCGAAGCCATTATAGCTTGCTTTTAAGGCTTTGAAGCCGCGTTCGACTCTCCTCATCGTGATCGATTGCTCAACGCTCTGCGAGCCGATGGAGTCCCGGAAACGTATGTTCGACGAAACGAGGACATGAACAAAGGAACAACAGCAGCAGTTCGTACGCCTGTCGGGTTTACGTCAGCTTTCGAGGTGAGAACAGGAGTAAGGCAAGGAGCTGTAGCAGGACCTTTTCTATTCAACTTCGCCGTTGATGACATCATGCGTAGAGTTGCAGAACAGTTTCCTGCGGATGTGATCCTAACACCATCAGGACGCCCCCTTGTCGACCTGGAGTACGCCGACGACATTGTTTTATTCGCTGAAAACAACGCAAACCTGCAAAGGATTGTGAATCAAGTTTCAGAGTATGCCGCAGCCTATGGACTTCGTCTTCGTCCGGAGAAATGCAAGCAGATTTGGGTCTCTCAGAGGCCTTCAACGGGAGTTTGTGTGGGCGGAAAACGTATCGAACTGGTGGACGATTTCTGTTCTTTGGGCTGTTTGCTGAAGAACGATGGTAGTTATGCAGCGGATATTCGACAACGATGTGCGAAAGCTACGTCTGCATTTAATTCTCTAACCAAGTGTTTCTGGTCTACCACCATCGCGAAGGAAGTCAAGTTGCGCGTCTACCTATCCGCTATTCGCCCTATCATGATGTACGGATCGGAGACGTGGGCAGCACAGAAGACGCAGATGGAAAGGTTGGATTGAACGGAGAGGAAGCTGTTTAGACGTTTGCTCGGATATTTCTGGCCGCGGATGTGCCACAACGAAGATCTCTACAACACGATTGACGCCTTACATCAATTTTTGACACGAGGGAGGTGCCAACATCTCCCAATGCCATCTCAAGCGGCAACGGAAGGTGGTCTTCGTCTGTTGGGGCATATTTTAAGAAGACCGCTAAATCGTCTTGTTCAACACGCTCTAAGGATGCTTCCAAGTCCTGTCTGGAAACGGCCGCCTGGACGTAGGCGAAAGTTTTAGACGGATGAGGTGAAGGAGGATTTGAAATCACTGGGCATTGGAAGGCAAATCAGGCGCGATGTTTCGTTTCGCAGGAAATGGAATAGTGACAGCTGGATGGAATGTGTTCAAATTGTGGCTGAGGACCGTGACAAATGGACACGGCTGACTACTAGGACGGCACACCTTGGTGAAGATGCGGAATGACAGCGTCAGGCGAAGGCCAACCGTTTAAGTCAAGTAAGTCAACATTCGTTCATGAATTTCTTTTGGTGCTACACCTTCAAAAATAAGAGTGATCGCTGCACGACATTCAAATTTTTCCATCGCTGCAACATGGTGATACCAAATGGCTTGTAAACAAAGAATGAATAGACAATTTGAAATGAACTTCACACACGTTCATATGAAAAGTGTATTAACAAAACAAAAAAATGGGTTAGTAGCAACGCCCCCTCTTATCGAACAACAAAACTTATTGGACAACCTGGTAGCTGCCAGTCAATGGGTTAGCGAAGTATCGCGCCATCACGCATTCAGAGTCTCTTCAGAAATCGTAAACATATCCTTACAGATAGTGGTAACCCTATCCAGAATGGAATTGATGAAGAACATATGGGCATCATACTTTGCTAGTTAAACCTTCTTCGAGGTTACCCACTTCTTTCTCAACTCTCTAAAGGCACTTTTTACGATAAATCTCGATTACGAGTTTTCAGCGTGAATCAGTACGCTGGCAGATGCTAGAGGGGATAGGGTCGAAGAAAATAGCGAAAACTGCCAGAAATCGATAAAAACGGTCGCGAGGTGAAGATCCCTTCCGTCAGTATGCCGGCTTAGGCCGCCCCGCCCCTTCCTTATGACGAGCTTGTGGCGGCACGGACGTTTTCGATGACAAATTGCCAAGCAACTCCGCCACCTCCAGCCTAATCGATTCGCGCATGTTTCGTCATTAGAGCGCGTTTGCGGAGGCTAGCAGGGCGCATAAGGTCGTCCGCGTCTTTAAAGGCAGTGTTCACGATAAGAATCGTTTTTCTGCTTTTCCGCCTATCTTGAAAACGGGCCCACGCTGATTCCAATGATGTTTTTGGAATCGCACAGGGCCTTCTATGAACGGAGTTATGGTCCCTCAACAATTGGGCTAAGGAAGCATGGTGGACGAGTTGTCCGAGGCTTGTAAATTCCGTCTTTTGCAGCCGATGTGTGCGAGCTGACCTGAGTAAAGATAGAAGTTGAGAATGAAGGGAAGAACGGAGCTATTGATCGGAAACCATCGCTTATCTCACAATCTCGAGCATTCATTTGTTCACGTCGGTGGGCGTGGAAAATGCATCCGGCTGTGACGAGCTGACGGGTGTCCAACTTTGACGCCGTGGGGGACCGTTCTGAGCTCGTTTTTCTTAGTTGTTTCAACGTTAGGGTTGCGCTAGGCCCCGCAGCTGCCGATCTCCACCAAAAAAAACAGACATGGTTTTTATCGTGGACACTGCCTTTACTGGCAGCATACACGCTCGCAAAAGTTTTTGAGATAACTACATTAGTGGGGTCGTACGGGCCCTAGAAGAGCACTCACGAAGTTGGAAGAGTTGAAAACGAATTAAAGAGCCCGTATTTGAGCCGTATTGAGTTTTAAAATCATCCTTCCTCCGCCCATCGATACGGGCTCCGCCCCTCAATACAAATGTTCAATGCTCGATTACGGTCATTCTGGCTCACTTTTTACGCTTCTAAGGTCGTAGGAGTTGCAGGTAGGGCCTTAAGAGTACATTAGCGTCGTTATCCCAACGAATTTGTCGCTAGCTACGCTATTTCATCCAATGCGGTAAAACTCGTCCACTTCTGGGCCAATATAGAACGAACCTTTATATCTTCATTTCAATTGATTTTTTTCCGGTTTTTTCGTTATCTCTGAATATTAACAGCTTCAGACCTTCGATTCATTCCATAAAATTGATATTATTTTTGAGCGTGTATGCTGCCTTTAAAGGCATCGTTCGCGCTGAAAACCATTTTCCATTTTTCAGGCTCAATTTCATGAATGAACCCGGTACACCATACCGGTAAGCTTTGGAGCGCCAAACAATTAGGGTTATGAGGTTGGAATCGTTCACTAGAGAGGCCAAGCTACACAAAACATGAAAAAATAATAAACGGTTTTCTGCGTGTACGATGCCTTTAACCTGTACGTATGTTAGAAACCGCTATTTTAGCTTAGTCCGAGCGTTTTTCTTTGCTGTTTCTCCGCTATTCGATGGCTCACGGCAAAACAACCATAATTTTGAGTCGAACTCAAATATGATATTCATCGTGAACTCAGCCTTTGAATATTCGATGCATAACTCGAACTGCATTCAAGCTAATTCCTTCATGAAGCTCTTCATAAAACTCAATACTCTACAAACACAACCTTTTCCGAACAAATCCACCTAGAGAAAACTTTCCCTCCACTAAACAGCGCTGATTAGTGTGTTAATTACAAAACTTTCGGAGACCAGATTGGAATAGGAACCTTAGAGCAATATTCCAACTAGGAGCGGCCCCGCGCTTTCACAACCCGTGCTAAAACTGCGACAGTTGGAATTATGTATGCTAATACGTGTACTGGAGTGCGATGAGTCTCGAGTGAGTTGTTTCATACGTAAACCTGCTCTCGAACGTGTATATCTCGCCGCAACCCACAGAGTGGCAACCAGGGGTGTGCGGATTCTTTTTAGTTTCAGAGAACAAAAAAAAATCTCAAAAATGGGCAGATAAAAAAACAGAAATTTTCTATAAAATCAATAAGAAGTATTAATAGCACACTACATGAGTTTTTCACAGAATTCGACATTTTGGATACGTTCGCGCGTAAATTGCTCTTTTTGAGTAGATCTCATAACCCTGAATTCAGTCATAGCAAATAGTATAAGCTTACTAGAAATGCGGTTGGATAAGTAGATATAATCGGAGCTGAATGGCAATTTCCTATTGTATTGTGACGGCGACTTTGGTGATTTTGGGATAACTGCTGGTTTACAGGCTGAGTTAGGCAGCCCGAGCAGAACCTACGCGGAGCTAAAATAAGTGTCCGTTTTCCTGAAAGGGGTTTGGAGGCTGTAGGAAATGATCTGCAGAGCCCCGCTCTCAAATGCTAAGGTGTGCGCCGTGGTTCGACTGAATCAACAGCGTGCAAAACTCGTGTGACCTTTTTGCCAAGTTTAGTCTAAAGAATGGACGAGCCATGATCATAGCGGAGAGCTTTGCAACGTTCGCGACAACACCGGACCAGGGTTGTGCAGCGTCCCGGATAACATTAGAGAGTGCATATTGGACATTGCAGAGAGGGCAAAGGGAGATGCCTGAACCGAATACTCCAAAAAAAAAAAGAAACGAAATGCCTGTTTCCCGGTTTTTAGGAAAGCAAGCAAAAAACACATATTTCTTTTGATCTTTCGTATCTTCTTCGCCATTTTTTAAGGCGAACTCCTACAGAATGAATGTCTTTGATAGATATGCAGGTTGTTTTTGCAATTACTAATACACTGTGTTTCATTGTCTATAAACACCTCAATTTTTGACGATACAGCTTTTCGACGCAACGCCTCGCGGTTCTCACTACAACTATCGTATTAAAGGTGTCGAAAAACCTAATCATGGTTCCATGGTCTCGGGAGTTCATCTTTCTAAGAACTTTTCTTATAACACCTTTTGTGATTTTAGACCGTTTCATTGTTTATGAACGTCTGGTTGACTCTGACCGTTGTGCTCAAGAAATGCCTCCTAATCCAACATTTATCTTCTTCTGAAAACTTCCCTGCACGTCACCAGATAGAATTCTCATCCTAGGTGTCGTTATTTTTGTGTAGACAGAAACAAGCCAAGATATCCTCCAATTTCGGGCATGGATGCGAGGGTTGCTTTGTCCGGCGTTACGGGGGTCCGGATCCAAACTTTTTACATCGTGGACAGGTGAGAAAAACAAGCCGTATTGAGAAGAGAAGTATGCGTCAATTCCGATCCAAAAATGTAGGTTGGCAAGTAAGGAAGTGTCTCAGTCTGCGTTTATTAAAAATGTTCATAAACAATGGAACGGTCGAAAATCATAAAAAATGTTATAAGAAGAGTTCTTAGAAAGATGAGATCCCGAAACCATGAATATATAGGTTTTTCAACACCCTCAATTCGATAGTTGTAGTGAGAACCGCGAAGCGTCGCGCCGAAAAGCGGTATTCTCAAAAACTGAGGTGTTCATAAACACGATTTTTGGATGTTTTTTGCCGTACCTGCAGCTTACGTTGCAGTGCACATTATGGTATGTTTACACAAGGTGCTGAGTTGATCGCGGAACGCTTGGCTCCGGGCGAGATCGAACCAGCGTATTGCCTTTCCGGGGGAGCGCCTTATCGCACCGCACCACTCAAACCCCAGCGCCGCTCTCACTCGGCTGCTCGGTAAATCTTCATCGAAGCAATCATCTTTTCACCCGCATAACGGGATAAAACAGGAGTACCGTCTTAGACTATACATATAACGCTCGTACACCTGTCAGAATGATGCCCTTGTTAAGTTAGGCCTGAGAGCGGCGCTGGGGCTTCGGTGGTGCAGTGCGAAAAGGCGTGCCCTCGGAAAGGGAGTATGCTGGTTCAATCTCTTCCGGAGCCAAGCGATTTGCGATCAACTCAGCACCTTGTGTAAACATGTTCATAAACAATGAAACGCAGTGTAGTTTCAGTCAAATACTTCCACAATGCTCGAGTTGTATCCAACTGGAAAGCCGGTGGATGAAACTTGGGTTTTATCCGGTAGCCACGCATCACTTGAATCCTAACATGTTTCCGCAACACAAAAGAATATTTATTTCTTCATCAGAACAATCAAACACAGATAAAAGGTAGCAGACACGCTCAAAATTGATATCGATTTTATGACGTGATTCGAAGGCCTGATACTGGTAGTATGGGAAACTAACGAAAAAAACAAGGAAAACGGTGAGCAAATAGAGAAATAACGGTTGCTTTCGTTATCGAGTAAGAATGGACGAGTTTTACTGCGCGCGGCTGAAGCAGTGAGCATTAGCTACAAAACGGTTGAGATGACGAAGCCGATAGTCTCTTGCAGCCTGTACTAGAACGCTCACCTCGTTGGAGGCATTAACATCCTGCCAGAGTGACCGTATTCGAAGAATCAATCTGTACGAGTTTGTATTTTGGGGCGATGCTGGCGAAGCTCGTGGGCGGGGTTGACGGATCTTTTCGACTTGCATCGCTCAAATTTAATAATTTAATAGTTTTTGACGCTTCCAACGGCGCGAGCGCTCTATTAGGGGCCATACGAGCCAAGTAGCATAGTTATCTAAACAACTTTTTCGAGCGTGTCTGCTGCCTTTAACTAATCCCTCATAGGTTCATGAAAACATTAGACAGGAACATTATTCATTGCAATAGTAGTAGTTCTGTTGTTGTTTGTAATAATTGAATTGTTCTGAGATGAAAATTGTTTTACCTTCTCTCATAACTTACCGTTGGAATCCTTTTGACGTTTCGAAATTACACTACCTTATTTGCTGGAATTTTCGGAATTTTCTTTTTTTTTTTCTGGACGCTTGTTTATCAAAACCAGGAAATTAAAATCATGACTGCTGTATCCGACTTCTATGAAAACATCCGATTTTGATTTCCCTAAGGGGGGTGCCTAAAAATGCACCGAGCTAGGGAGGGGGGTGCATAGTTAAAAACGCCCTACCGGGACGCGTGCCCATCCCTGTGCAAAGGAAATTGGAATTTCAATCCGTTCCTGCAACGCAGTACTGTCGGTGATTTCCGTTCACGGGTTTCCACAAAAAGCAAAGCGCTGACAATTGTGTGTTACCGAAATCACCACGAAATGGCGAAAAACGCCTGTTTCAAGTGAAAGCGTTCACTGACACGGACTTGTTGTCTGCGACATCGAGTGAGACAAAGGTGCCTGTGAACAATAGAGTTAAATTGGAATTGGAAGGAAATATCAAGCCAAACACTGTAAGGTACGTTCAAAAACGAAAAAAAAATGTCAAGAAGAAGCAGCAGAAATTTGGGGTTAACCAAGGGCGACTACGATAAGACTCAATTTCTCTAACAAGTACCTCTTCCAACAGAGAGTTAAAGGGGCGCGGTGAGAATCCAAAGTTTAGTGCACTGCTTAAAAATTTTTAACAAGTTAGTAGTTAGTTAATTAAGGACTCTAAAGATGTTTCCTGCGACTTATCTCTACAACTTTAGGTTACATATAACCTACAGTGCCCCTGAATGGCGCTCGGCGAGCCGACCGCGTTGCGTGTCGTTGCCAAGTTACATGTAACCACACTTCAAGTTACTCGCGACGTTTAGTAAGTAAAGTGCAATATTAAGGTAATTTACGCGTGTTTTTAGTCGAAACTCGTGTCAAGCTACAGGTAACATCGATTCAAGTTTCATGCGAATCCAGAGTAAGTTGCGTCAAGCCATGACCCAACTTGCCTTAAAGGCAGGGTCCGGGCAGAATTTCGATTTTGAGATTTTCCGCTGAATCGGTGCGCATGCTACAGGTAGTCCCAAGGAACATGTGAAAACTGCGTAAAAACCGCTTTTCTTGAAGCTATTAAAGCCCCTTCCGTCAGCCGCTGTGTCAGAAAAGTGAGAAAAGTGTGTCCATCGTCCATGCTTTGGCCATCGTCCACGCATTCTTCAAAACTGCCGTGAAGATATCGGCTTTCTGACCATGATTATCATATTGTGAATACAGTAATCCCTAGTTTGAAGGCTGTTTTCTCCAGAAGTAAGGACTCAGAGTTTGTGAAACGTTTATACGATGCTCAGCTAGGCCAGCACAAGCTATCTAACCTGAATTCCGGTAGTGTCAGAATCTGACCGGACCTTGCCTTTAAGGCAGTGTCCACGATAAAAATCATTTTCGAGTTTCCACCAGAAAACGAAGGTTTAGAATCTGACTGTTTCATCAGTGAAGAAAGAATCATGATGAACGCTGCTAAACATTCAAAATCAGCTCTTCTTCTTGAAAGCCACATTTCAGCAGTGGATCAGTTGGGCAGGCATGGTCCTGAAGTAGACAGCGTGCGGAAATGCGCCTCAATGCTGAAACTGAGCCGCGCTTGCGCTCCAGTGCTAATGTAGAAGCGAACCAAACTGTTCCTCGGAAAACTCGACAGCGAGCGGAAAGGCTAGCGCGAGCGGACTTTGAAGACGTACGAAGCTCTTTCAAGCTCGTTTTCGTTCTTTCTTTCAACCCCAGTGCTCCAATGAGACCCTGAACTTTCGAATTCCGGCCAAAAACCGAGGACGAAATTTATCGTGGACACTGCCTTTAAGGTCGCAGGTAACTTTTTCAAAAGTTTCTTAGCAGAGGGAACCTTTCTGCCAAGTTTTTACGAAGCAGCTTCATAACTCACTCACCGTTCAAGGAAGGAATACTGTGAACATACAACTGTGAAACTCTCAAATATGTACCCTCTATAAAACGTCGTAAATCACATCATTCGAGGCGCGAGCGGCGCGCGCGACGCCTCAGCCTCCGTCTGCCCTCCGCTCTCTCACTGTCTCTAACCTTCGCTCCGCACCAGCACGCGTGGGAACCAGATGAATTTCGCCGTTTTGAAGCCTTTATACTGCTATTATCTGGGAGTACACAAGCCCCATCTTAACCCGCTCTCGCTGCTACAGTACAGCCCCACGGCGGCGCGGTCTGTCGTGGCCCTCTCTTATCCAATCTATCCCACCCCATGTGGCAATCATTGACCTTCTTATGACCACCGCCCAATTGCTCGGACAGTCGCGGCTTAGTACGTCGGCACAAAGGGATCGGCAGCACCTGTGCTGTAGCTGCTGGTAACAGCAGGATATGCTGGCAACGACCCGGAGCTCCTGTTGCTTGTGCTGGCGTACTAACGTTTTGTTTATCGTGGCACGCGTGCTATTGCCAGCCACTCTCTCCTAGTGTCTGCTGACACTCTTCCATTGATTTGTATAATACGAATGAAAATTGCAGCATCCCCTTGTACGACGGCGGCGGGTATATAAGGCGGCCAGTCTCGCTGAGGGGGCAGTTGGCCGTTTGAGGCTAGTCCGAGGAGATGACCTTGTGTCACTGTTCGGAAGTAAATTTTTGGAACCCTGAGGGGATCATCCCCATCGCCCATCGCGAGAGAAGCCTCCTGGTTGCGGACCGCGGCGAGGACGTTCTCCTTGCTGCTGGCCGTGACAAGAATTATATCCAAGACCGGTAAGGAGGGTGGCAGTCCAAATTCTGTCGATAATGAGCGTTAGTACGCCAGCGTACGTTGGCAGGATATGCTGCCGCAACCGGCAGCTCCTGCACACAACGAGCGTTAGTATGCCAGGTTTGCCCTGGCGTACTAACGGTATTGTGCCGACGTACTAAGCCCCGACTGTCTGAGTGCCCGTATGACCGGCGATCATGCATAAACACGATGAGTTTTTTTTTCAGATTTTCCGATGTCTTCAGTTGTTTCGGAGACAATTTAAATGTCATCGTATTGGCTAAAGATTAGGGTGTACTCGAAACTTTACACAATCCTAGGCGCTACTGAAAAAATAGGAAAATGTCTGTTTTCTTTATTTTCAACAAAAAAGTTTATTCTTTTTGAACATTGATAGTCTGTTTCGAATCAATGGCTCATTTGTACACAACCCATTACGACGATATTTAAATTAACAACTAAACAACTGTAAGCGGCGAAAATTTTGGAAAAAAAAACTCACCGTCTCTAAGCATGATCGCCGGTCATACGAACAATTGAACGGTGGTCATACAAAGGTCGTTGCCTGCGACATGGGGTGAGGGATGAGGGAGGACCACGACAGACCGCGCCGCTGTGGTGCAGTACTGTAGCAGCGAGTGCAGGTGAAAAGGGGGGGGGTTTGCACTCCCGAATAAAAACAGTACAACTATTTTAACGCCAAAACCCACCAACTAAAGGCAGTGTTCACACAAGTCTTCAATTTTGAGATTATTCGCCTAATTCAACACTTGGTCCCCGGGTAGCCCGGGTAGAACGAAAATGACGAAGAAATTGAGAAAAAGGCACCAGAAGTGCACGAAATGTGCTCTCACCCCCCCCCCCTTTCCTCCCCCTCACAAAAGCGTCCTTTCCGGAGGTCGAGACGTTCTGAGAAAGGTTCCTTTGGAAGTTTTGGATGACGGAAAAAGCAACAGTAATGTTTGGTTTTATCACTGGACCTCGTGTAGACCGAAAAATAACAAGAACGAACTGAAATTGCTGTAATTCGCCATTTGAAGGAGATGAAGTGAGTTCATCCGCTAGAAACCCAGTCCGCTATAATGGAATTGCAACATGAAAAGTTTTACGGTTAGATTCTCACTCATTCTTGAGATATAAGCTGTTTCTGAGCTCAACGTACATTGCATTCGACTAATCACTTGAATAAAGTTGAATTCTTCGGACAGCGCGAGTAGTCGGGAGCAGGGCTGTGCACCATCCGCATACCGATTTACCTATTTCCCATATTGACCTGCGTTTTCCGGAAATTTTTCTGATCGATTTACAGACTTGATATCGAAATCTGCCGAATTTTGTTTTCGATGAAAAATGAGCTGAACTTCCAACTCAGACTGCTCGACGAAAGTTTAGAGTTGAATCCAACATAAACTTTCCACTTCTCCGCCAGTTAAAAATACTACCAGCCCCAACCCTTGGAGTTATGTCATAAAATCGATATCATTTGTGAGCGTGGATGCTGCCCCTAAGATTCCCTTATTCAACAACAAGGCAATGACATGGCAAGTATTCTTGTGAAGGTAGTTGTGTTGTCATACAAGGCAAGATTGCACTTGAAAGTGCAATATTCGGCCCTTTGCTGAAAATGCACTTCCGTTGAATATTTTGCTTACAGAGTTCAAGGACGAACAATGCTTGGGAATAAACGTGATGCATTGACAGGGATGCAGTTGTTGCCAATGATTCATTGGATGGCGCATGGGGTTCTTGATCTCTGGACGTTCCTACTCAGACGGTCGGGGCTTAGTACGTCGGCACAATACCGTTAGCACTCCAGGGCAAACTGGCATACTAACGCTCGTTGTGTGCAGGAGCTGCTGGTTGCGGCAGCATATCCTGCCAACGTATGCTGGCGTACTCATTATCGACAGAATTTGGACTGCCACCCTCCTTACCGGTGTTGGGTATAATTCTTGTCACGGCCAGCAGCAAGGAGGCCATCCTCGCCGCCGTCCGCAACAAGGGCATCATCTTCGCCAAAGTCCACAACGAGGAGGCTTCCCTCACGATGGGGCATGGGAAGGATCCGCTCAGCGTTCAGAATTAACGTCCGAAAAGTGACACAAGGTCACCTCCTCGGACTGGCCTCAAACAGCCGACTGCCCCCTCAGCGAAACTGGCCGCCTTATATACCCACCGCCGTCGTACAAGAGGATGCTGCAACGTTCATTCGTATCAGACAAATCAATGGAGGAGAGTGTCAGCAGACACTAGGAGAGAGGGGCTGGCAATAGCACGCGTGCCATGATAAACAAAGCGTTAGTACGCCAGCAGGAGCTCCTGGTCGTTGCCAGCATATCCTGCTGTTACCAGCAGCTACAGCACAGGTGCTGCCGATCCTTTTGTGCCGGCGTACTAACGGTATTGTGCCGACGTACTAAGCCCCGACTGTCCGAGTAGTCCGATAATTCCGGTTGTGAGTTCGATAGCAATTGGATATGTTCCTGTTGACACCCGGGGTCTATTGCTTCATATACATTTCTCTACAGGATGTTGCCAGAAGTGCTCGCATAACAGGTAGCTTCGTTTTTTGTAGAGCTCGCATAAGGGGTATTGTGTACTTACTTCATCGTTGTCGTGAGCGGTAGGCATGCAATCTAACCCAAATCACCGTGGGACACGCATAGGAGCAACGGCATGGGGCATTGTAAGAACAGTTATCGCGCGTTTGTCGCAGCGACGTGTCGCAGAGGGCTGACATACTGCAAATGTGCCGAATGTCGCTGTCGCTGTGCAGTGCACTGCGACAGCGACAGGTTTAAAGAGCGGGAGCTCTGCGACAGGCGATCGCTGCACTGTGCAGAGCGACGCGACCGTGTGTCGCAAAAGTATACCATACCCCTAACCGTTATGTGGCAATGTGACGAGTGCCGGAGTGCGGCGTCTCTGAAGAGGGCCAAGTTGAATACAGCTCGCCTCCAGAGATCCACTGTGGGCTGTAGAGTGGCCGCACGTGCCAAGTCCACATTTCAGATGTGCGAAATATGGACACAACAAAGCTATCTTCTCAGACAAGGGCCGCATTGCGTGTCGAATATGCATTCAACTCCAGGCGAAGGAGGTTTTGAGCACGATTGGGGAACCTGCTGCTAGGGGAGCACGTGCTCCTATTGTGTTTCAAAGTACACCACGTGTCCCTTCAAGAGAAAAGTTCAATGCGTGCATGATAAACACTCAATTCTATAACAACACCATTTCCAAAGAAATGAAAGTATACGACGCACTCCTGAGGCGGGACCCAGATGTCGGCGGCGTCGCCCGTTCATTACCCAAATTTGCGGCACTGGGCTCGCCCATTCCCAGATGGTGCTCGGCGAGCTGGCCGTCGGGTTGCGGGCCGCGTCGCGTGACGGTTTACTCTTTCGATCGCGCTGTACTAAGCTTCCGCACGTGCTCCTGCGAATAAATTTAGCAGCACGAGGTCCTGTGATGAAATTTCACAGCACTTGCCGCTGTTTCAAACACGTGCCCCTGCAATGGAGCTTTTCGATAGGTGTGGTCACTCGAGTTGAATGCATATTCAACACGCATTGAATGCGGCGATTTCCTGAGTTAACCACACGCGTACCATCTCGCCGAGAGACATGAAGCATAGCGGCCAAAATGTTCCCGCACTTTTTAGATAGCGCTTAGGCCCTAGTTATGCACAACTATTTCGCCACCGTTGGCTTCCGCGGCATGTCTGATATTGGTCAATTTCGAAATCTGACCAATCGCAGAACTCCCGCAAAAAATAGCGGAACCGAATCGCCGATGTATAACTAGGGCCTTTAAGTTAAGAAATGTCCACGGAGAACTATCTATGACGAGGAATTGTTGAGCGAAATTTCGTAACCATTTTGTTCTCCAGAGACGGTATTAAGTGTCGAGGTAGCGCGCGTCAGAAACAGCGCTACCGCCTTAGGCGGAGAAGGAATTGTGCGAAGGATGAGACGCCGACGTGCAGTGTACTACGAAAACGGTGAGAGCGCGCGCTATCGTGATTTTTCATAACTCCTCATGTAGTCCCTATGTACAGGGTGGAGCAAAAGTTCTTGCACTGTTCTATCTAATTAAATATGAATGAGGCGAAACATTCTATATTTCAGAAATCCATTTACTTGGCTCTACCAAATCTATGTTGAATGGTCCCTAAGATTCTCGGGGAAAGGTTTTTTTGAGATTGGTTCTGAAAAAAGCTCTGCAATTCCGGCCCATTCAGTTCGTGTAATCGCAAAACGGTTAAGTATTCCGAGAAGTAATGTAACCAATCTTGCTTGAAAACTGCTAGAAAAATGGAATGCAGAATGAGTTAGAAGGACTCCCGTAACCCAAGAAGGCCAATGAGAATAACGGCTGCACTGTAAGAAATCTTTGTTGGTCCCATCTGGACAGTTGTCAGAGAGAAGCTGAATCATAACTGTTACATGTTGACAAAATCTCGTGGGCTTATGTACTGAAAAATGAAGACTAAGAAGCTTACAAGGTGCAAATCACTGCTGAACGTTTGTCTAAGGTATGGTGCTTTTCTTAAAGGGATGTGCTGCGAAGGATTCTGAGAAATCGGTAAAGGACAATCGGCAAAAACAGAATGTATTGTGAAGAAAACAGGAAAAATGTGTTTGGGATCTCGCATATGTCGGTGGGACGAGATCCGGAACTTTGTTACAATACTTAAAGGCAGTATCCACGATAAAAACCATGTCTGAATTTTTGGTGGAAATCGGTAGCTGCGGGGTCTAGCGGAACCCTAATGTTGAAAAAACTGAGAAAAATGAGCTCGGAACGGTCCCCTTCGACCCCAAAGTTGGATACCCATCAGCTCTTCACCCCCAGATGCACTTCCCACGCCCACCGACGTGAACAAATGAATGCTCGAGATTGTAAGATGAGCGATGGTTTCCGATTAATAGCCCCGTTCTTCACTTCATTCTCAACTTCTCTCTTTACTCAGGTCAGCTCGCATACATCGGCCGCAAAAAACGGAAGTTACAAGCCTCGGACAACTCGTACACCATGTTTCCTTAGCTCAATATTTGAGGGAACATAACTCCGTTCCCTGAAGGTCTTGTGCGATTTCAGAGATATCATTGGAATCATTATGGGGCCGTTTTCAAGATAGGCGAAAAAACAGAAAAACGATTTCTATCGTGAACACTGCCTTTAAAGGCAGTGTTCACGATAATCTGCGATTTTGAGATTAATCGCTAAATCGATTGTTTGGCCTCCGGGTAGAACTGATATGACGAAGAACTCAAGAAAAACGCTCTAGAAAGGCACCAAATCCCTCACTCTCACCCCACCTTTTTGCTCTCACTAGAGCTGTTCGTTGTGACAATGAAATCTTTTGTGGGCCCGTCCCTGGTGATTCTCTACTCTCTACTGCTCCGTCCTTTCCTTTCGGACCCTAACTAATACTGTTTTGCCTAACATATTCTTCCATTTTTGATTAGCATTAATTTTTACCGGTGACAACCACCGTGAACATGTTCATCCTGTCGGACAACAAGTCCAGGTCTGAGAATAATGTCACTGAAATAAGACGTTTCAGGGCTTTTCAAGCCGTTTCTTCGTAATTTTGGTAACACTTGGTGACCACCGCATTGTTTTGAGTGGAAAACTCGGGAACGAAATACATCGTGAACTCTGCCTTCAAAGCCGGCATACAAAAAAGTAAAATGAAAATGAAATCAATTTCATGACATGAGTCGAAGGTTTGGGGCTGGTAGTATTGAGAAAGGGAGAAAAAAACTAAAAATAAGACGATTGAAATGGTGAAATAACGGTTCTTTTTGTTTTAGAGTAAATACGGACGAGTTGCAGCGCATTGGATGATATAGTTAAGCTGGATACAAACTACTGGGCTTCTCTGGGCTGAATTCCGGTCCGCAATTGCGTCTCGACACGTTTTGCGGCCGCACGCGCTCGACTTAGTCGAGTTTCCAGCGCCGTAGCCGACTCGATATGGCTTTTTTATACAGTTTTCTCCAATTTTGTGAAGTTTCCAGTTTCTAAAACCTAGCTAGAGTCTGCAGATCGGCGGCTGCGGCGCCGGAAACTCTTCCGACTCGAAAGCGCGCGGCCGCAAAACGTGTCGAGACGCAATCGCGGACCGGAATTCGGCCCAGAGAAGCACAGTATTTGAGGTAGCGACGCTCATAGACTCGTAGCGACTTTTTTGGAAAGCCTGTATGCTGCCTTTGGAGGCAGCATACGCACTCGCTGAAATGGTTGAGATAGCAATATTCTAAATCACGAGAAAATGCACAACTAGATTTCTCTACACAACAGTTTTTGCCGAATTTCGTCGACAAATTCAAAGGAAATCGGCAGACGAAAGTTGCAAGCGTATGCCAAAAACGGCCGGCAAAAGACAGACGGCTATCGGCGATGCAACACATCCCGGTTCGCTTTCCTATCCCCTCACGGCTGTTCTTTCGCGAAAAATCTTCTCAAGAACCGCTAAAACAGTAGAGACATAGAAAAAAAAACTGGGATAAGTCAAAGAAAGTGGTCGCAACACGCAGTGGACTAGGCACCTCAAAACGCCGACTGTTTTCAGCGTGAGCACTGCTGAAGCGAAAATGCTCTTGGTTTATGGGGAAAATGGCATCGAACAAGAAAATCTGCGTTGACTGTAGGCGCGAAAAGATATGTACATAGGTACATACAGTCGGTACGGATCGCTTTGATACTTTGTGCTACATATTGTGCTTTGGCCAAACTCTGTACGCATATGTAATAACATATGTGCACCGAGTTTGCGCCGACACACCAATAGGACCTCGTGGTATGTATACTTAGTATCCGAATCACTCCTTTTCGGATACCCGACCGGATATCCGAGATCCGGATAATCCGATATCCGAAAATTTGAAAAAAAAAGCATTATCTGAATCGAATCAATATCCGGGAAATTCAAAATCGGCATCATCTGAATCGAACCATTATCCGAATAGACGAAAATTCGGATAAAATCGCATGAATTTCGGATAAAATCGGATGATTTTCGGATAAAATGGGATAAAATTGCACTAGGCCACGCCCATTTTCCGTACCTCCTTCTAATTAGTACATCAACCCATTAATTTCCTCCTTCCAAAATCGGAAGAGTCGTTGCGGCGCAGCAAAATGGGCGTGGTCAAGTGAGATGACCAAGTGGCTAGTTATTCAGTGCAGAAGTTTTTTGTATAGTTGCTTTGCATACTTTTTCCTTGCTAATTGTCATGAAAAGCTTGTGTATGGATATTACTGCGCCTCCCAACGACGATAGAGTAATTAAAGATTTGTTTTCATAATTTCATTAATATGCATATATGAAGATTGAAGTTTGCAAGTGAAAATGTTGTAAAATGCAATGAAGTACTACTGTTTGCTCAATCATGGATGTTTTCAAAGGCTTGCCTGGAGTACCTTTTTTTTACCGTTTTGCCTCAACTTTGTTCCGAAAATATCCGAAGTTATCCGAAATTATTCTACAAATAAAATACAAAAACGATACTTATTCCAAACGGCAATCACAGTTTTCTGTTTTGGCCACACATTAAACATCGTTATCAAGGCCTGTAAACAAACTGCTCTCAACTATGTACCTATGTTGTATGCAAATCCTGAAAAAAAAACAGCTCTGCATAATCACCAAAGAGTCTGCTTGGGTACCAAGTAAGATAAGCATCAATGCGAAAAAAAACACAAAGAGCACTTTAATTTTAGCAAAGTTAAGAGCCTCAACTTTGGCTGTTTCCTGGAGGTGGAGGACTCTACTCTGATTGTAAGAATATTTTATCGGTGGAAGGTGGCATGGAGGGTCAACGGCTGACTCAAACTCAAAATCGAACGAGTGCTTGTTGTCGTCTACGTGATCTGCTCTGACTCCTTCTACGTTTCCTGCTGGCAAAGGTGGCATAGAGAAAGTGCTGTCAATTTCATGACGTGAATCAAAGACTTGGAGAAAATTTCTTGAGTTCAGTAAATTATTCTGTCAACCTACAATATCACACGTAGGTTTTGGTCAGAATGCATGCAAAGACGCTTGATCTCGTTTTTTAGCTCTCTCTTTCGAATAACTGGCTTCAAATTAATTGTTTTGCAATCTTGAATTAGATTTCTGGTGGGGAGAGCTTCAGCGGTATATGAATTTCGTTATATGAACTTTCAGATTTCGTTTCCAGACTTTTATACAGTACACATATCGCTGGATATTGTATAGGTCTCCTTGGAAGAAAATTTAAAAATGACCTAAAAATTGGAATCGTACCACTTCGAAGCGAGTGGGGTAATTAGTGAACACAAAAGGCTTTTTTCTCAAGAATGCGGCACGGCACAAGCGTGAGATACAGAGAGAAAAAAAAGAAATTCAATAGAAACCACAGTTCTAGTTCTGAGTAAACTTTGTCATAGAAAAGCGCTTGGAATGACTTGAAAAGGAAGGATCAAACTTTAGTATGCGTCTTATAGTTACAGGCAATGTTCACGGTGGAATATGATTGCCGAAATTTCCTCAATAAAGTCTACTTTCGATTGAGTGTACTACGACCTATACCGAAATAAACCATAAAACCCAATTAGGAGAAATTACCCACCTAAAATCGGGGGTTTTTCTGGCTTGCGGACGAGTATAGTGAACAACATCGATGATTTGTGTCACGAGTTGGTTCGGAACTGATATTCAATCAGTGGCTTCTGGTAGTCGACTTTGCCTTTTCTAGCTCGACTGTCTGCATTTTGTTATGATCATTTTTTTTATTTTGTTTTTCTCGAAAAAAGGTGATTCTGTAAGCTCTAAAACATTCTAATAATGGCTGTGCACGTCTGACCAAGCACAGTGAGAAACTTGAATTTCTATGGGCGGCGATGAGCACCTGTGCACGATTTCACGTTTTTTCCCTTGATATCTCAATTTTTAGCGCATTTTTTTTGCCTCGCAGCCTTCGTAGCTGATCAGCTATCTTCCAACAGAACAGATTTTTGCAGGTTTCTCGACAACCTTTTTCCATGGCGAACGGTCCCTTCCCTAACAAAGCTTTGCTAATTCCAGTGACTCGTACTGGCGAACAAATCTTCCATAAGGAAAACAAGGAAATGGAGGTCGTGGTGAACACAGCCTGTAAGTTCTACCCCAGATTTTAGAACGGCATAGTGCAGTGGCTTCAGCAGTATATTTTCTGACGAGAAGAATTTGAAATATGAAAATTGGGAAAGATTGAGAGGAGGCTCTTTGGAGAGAATGATTTTAGAGAGATATTAGAAACTCTGTGTGGGTAATTTCAACGCCCAAATGTGATTCATCCTGCATCGAACATAAATTTCGAAGCGGTATTCCTAGAATCCGTTTTGCTTTTTCTACGACTGAACTATTATAAAAAATTCTCTCATAGAAATGGCTAAATATTGATAATAAAGGCGCTCATGCAAGGCAGCGGAAAACATAACCTAAGAATTCCACTGACTGTGAAACAGTAGAGCAACGGTCCAACTCACCAATTTTTTTCGTTATAGAAATTTTTAGAATCCATATATAAGAGACCCAGCATCCACGTGACTTCCAGTGGAAACCAGTTTTCCGCTTCTCACGAATATCTAATAAAATCTTACCCCTTGAATTATGAATTGCCAGAGAAGTCGTCTCATTCTACTGAGTCGGTGCTCATTCAGCTGCTTCCTCTCGATGCCGTCCATGTGTTGTGGGCCGGAAGAAGTAATCCGTAATGTTGGGTGAAAGCGAATCGGGTGCGTCGTTGCTGGTGGTCACACGAGCGTTATCACCGCCCCAGCACAGCCAGCAGCAGCACAAGCAATGGCGACATGCCTTGTTTGGCTGCACGGGACGATCTCGGGAGAGACTACGGTGGGCGGGCCAGCCCGTTCGGAACTACCAGTCAGCCATCACTTTGGTTTTCTGCATCGCGCTAAGCTTAATTCTCGATAATGCCACCATAATCACAGTGCGAAAAGGAGGAAAACTAGTTGACGACCGTGCTAATCATCCAATTCTCCTCCTGGGCCCGTTACATTCATTCAATCCTCTGAGCCTGAGCAAATAATTAGTTCGTTCAGAAAAATGTCTGTCCTGTGAAAAGCTTTCCTAATTGGTGTTACACTACCTTCAGGGTGTGAAACAGAAAGTGCATCTATTCCGCTACCTGATGTTCCTTGTCTCTGAACTTCTAACTCGATTGTTTTTGAATTTCACGTTCAAACTTACAACGCTGCCTCAGAATAATTATGCCCGCTTATACACATACCCATTCGAAGCAGAAATTCCTTGCTAGTTGATAGGAATATTTAATTCATCATCGAACTAGATGATAATAGGATAGAAACAAATTTCACTTTTCTTTTAAATCTGGCCAAGGTGAGCAACTAAAGCGTCTTCCGACTACAACTCGCTTCAAAGTGCTCCATATTGAATTTTTAAAACGCCGAAATGGTGAGCATGTCGTGATCTAATCAACTCTGTTAAAGGGTTCTGAAAAATTCAGGAGAAACTTTATGTTTCAAGGTTAAATATGTTTTCAATTTCACAATTCTAGAGGTCGCGAACGGTCGTTTTTGACCGAACGAGCTCGTGATCTTGTGATATTATTATCAAATCTATAACTAACTCCATTCTAAAAGGGGATTTCCAATGGGAAATTTCTGAAATTATTTGTAAGAGTTGGATAGATTGTGGCACGGTGAACATTTTGGTTCTTTCAAAATTGAACACAGAGCACTTTGAGGCGAGTTGTGGTCGAAGGACTCTTTATTTGCCCGCTCTGGCAATTTCGCCACCTTTTTTCCCTTGGATAGCAGCGGTATTGTACATACATATCATGAGGAGATACGTGAGGTCTTTTGTATTTAAATATATCCTTCTTCTTCGCATCATTCACTATGTTGACTAAAAATCATCTTTGAACTTTCTTTGGATTTTTCAAAATAAGAATCATAATAAGAAGTAAGAATTTTTTTGTCGATTATTCGCAAAATAAGAATCGCTTGATAAGACATTCTCAATAGTGCCCAACTATGAAATATATGATGTGGTTTTGAGTCACTGCATAAAGAAGACTGCTGATTTGGCACTTTCCGATAAAATGCAAATTGGCTTCACTGGAAAGTTTCCGCGATGTTGTTCTTTCAGATGATATCATTTTGTAGCAATCAGAGGGAAAATGTGTGCGATCAGCGAAACAGATTTGATTTTTTGATGGCAGACGAACGTATTAAAAAATTCGATACTCGACCTGACCATAATGCACTACATTTTCGTGGAGTTGTGAAAGATACATACAACTCATCTCCGCACATGCGTTCAGTCCGCAACGTGCACGCTGATTGCGAAAGCGTGCTGCGGCGCGGTTCTGAGTATCCTTAGACAGTAATGTGGGATCACTCGGGCGGTGGGATCACTCGGGAACCAAAGGCGAAAACCGCCCGTGTGATCTCACATCCCTGTCCGAAGATACTCGCAACCGCGCCGCAGCACGCTTTCGCAATGAGCGTTCACTTTGCGGACTGAACGGCATTGCGGAGCTGAACAGTTGTTGTGGATTGTACTCCGGAAATTGGGCTACTATGTGCAGTAGAAAAGTTCAGGTCATCAAGGTGACATCTTCCCGACAAGAGAAAGGAACAGTACTATCTTCATTCCGCTTAAAGGCAGTGGTCGCGATCAAGTATGCTTGTCGTCTTTTTTTCTCTAAACCCTTTTCTGGGTCTCGAGTAATAGGACCTATAAGAAAAAAACGCGAAAAAACCACTGTTTTGGGCCAAATTTGAAACCTGAACTTTGTTGTCTTTTGATGGTGGACGAGCCCACTCCACATCATCGGCATCGGTGACCTCCTATATCAAGAACATCAGCTGGCTTGTAATTGAATTTCAATCAATGAAGCTTTGGATTTATGTACACATCTAGTCAAAAACATTGACTGAAGTGATGCTTTCATTGTTCAACTGTTTTTATTCCTTAAATTTGCATTTATTTCGTTCTCTGAATGTCGATGATTTTTGACTGCTCGGCATGAGACGGCGATCTTTTTCGTCATCGCTGTGCACGTGTGCACGAAACGGCTTCTTTGGGCCCTAGAAACTCTAATTCTTGCCCGTTTTTCACCGCTCTACCTTCATATTTTTTCAGCTGATTTTGATCTAAGCTGATTTTCGTAGTTTTTTCTATAACGTTTTTCATCGTGACCACAGCCTTTAAAGGCAGGACTCTCGATGGAAACGGTTGTTGGGCTACTCTCATGAGAAGAGACATCCTCTGAGAGAATCTTCCGCGTCACATAGTACCGTGATGCTCCCGCGATAGTACCGTGTTCGTCTCCCCTTAGTCCCGCCATCCGCGCTCGTTCTGCGATAGTTACCTAATTGACTCATCCGTTGACATTTTCGTTCTCGTACCGTGATGGTACCGCGATCGTTACCAAGTCTCCCACGCTAGTACCGCGGTGCACCCGCGATTCGCGATGGTACCGTGATCGTTTCCCCCCGGTCCCGCGTTCTCATGATGTGCATATTTGTAAAGCAGCGCGAAATACGGCGAGGGCAATATCTTATAGCTCCGTGTTGATCTGATAGGCAACACCCGTTCAGGTGAAACACCGAGGAGCATGGATGCTGTACGATCAGGGGTGGAGGCTGGCAGATTATCGCGATCGTTCCGCGGTAGCCCCATGTTAGTATTCTCTCGGCCCCTACCAGAAACCGAGGGGACTCTATCCGTGAACGATCGCGGGGATTCTCTCAGAGTCCGGACGTCGCATTAGTGAAAATAAGTGAAAAGTAGGAGAAAAATGAGCAAGATCAAGTTACAACGGCTAATCTTTGTGCATAGGACTCCCCCAACAAGACTTTTTGAATGATTGTTCTGTCGTTTTTTGTAATGCTCTTGAAGTAGTCAGCAGCCTCCCAAATAAGTCAGACACTGCTTCAAAGGCAGCATACACGCTCACAAGCATAGTAGAGATTACACCATAAATTAGCCGTCATGGCTCGTACTTACAAGGGAGGTTTGCACTCAAAAGATGGAGTTACGGTATGCAATTTCAATATGTTTTAGGGGAAGAACTTCATTTGCACTTACTCTATAAATCGAATACTGTGTGCCCTGTCTCGAACGATGGGGTTCATGAGTTCAAAACTCGCGCGATGTTTTCTTGAAAGTTTCAATCCTTTCCTCATTCATTTTTGCCTCCCTGCTTATGAATTTTCGCATCTTCTATTACAAATTCCTGCGGATGGCAACTTTGTGGTCGGATGAATAACGATCGCGGACATTTGATGGTACCAGCTCTAGTGAAGACCGTCATACCCTCTACTTAATTTTAGTCCAACATCGGAAGGTGTTGATTAGTGAGAAGGATAGAAATCATATTCTGGAGTCCCGTGTTCAGCATTTTGAATACGAACCACGTATATTATGTCCGTTCTAATCGTCAACCTGTTCTTCTGTTAGATCATTTTGACAGAAAGCCAAACTAACAATATTTAGAATGAGTACTGAATGAACAACTGGCGATCGATGAGGAGCACGAGCTGATTGCGAATCCATGGATGGGAGGGCGAATAACTGGTAATTGGGGGAATGTGGTAGAGTGGGACTCGGTACTCAGAGGCTGATCTATTATGACAGGTAGCGCAAGAAATAGCGCTGAATTGATCGGAGATTCAGGACAAAATCATATGCGGGGGATAACCACAATTCATTTTGAACAGCAAACGTGATTTCGCGGAGAAAAGTATCTCATTGAATCTGTTCCACACTTCGTCAAACCAAAAAAAGAACCATTCTTTCTCAGGCGCTGATTGATACTCGTAGGAGTATGACGAGCATTGTGCTTCAATGAGCGAAAACCATGTTCACGCTTGAGGGTCAAGAGCAGGGCTGTGCAAAAATCTTTTTCAAGATTTTCGGAAACGGAAGTGAACTAAAAAAACATAGTACAATTCAAAAATAAGTTTCGTCGCTGCTTATGGCTTGCAGATGTACTTCGATGGCTTTTGATCTCAATGTATTCGCATGCACCAGTAGGGCTGCGCTCTAAAACAGCTAGCCAACCGAGGACAAATCGCTTTTGAGCTTGAAAGGAAGACGTGCTGCTCTGCAGTTTTCCTATTGAGCTGCAAATAAGTCTGCTCGAGCAACTTCTGCTCTAGTGTGCTGCTGATCTCTCTGATGTCGAGTTTTCCCTTTGATTGATTTTTCCAGTGCGATCGATGTTCTAAGACAGCTGCGGATAAATATGGTCCAACTCTTGTTTAGAGACTAGTTGTCCGTTTGAGGCCGATCCCGGAAGACGATCTCGAGTGTACAACTGTGTGGATATCAGTTTTGGACGCTGAGGGGATCATCCCCACTGCGCATCACGAGGAAAGCTTTCTTGTTGTGAACCGTGGCGAGATTGATCCCTTTGTTGCGTACCTTGGCGAGGTTGGTGTCCCTTGGTCATTACAAAGATCACGCCTAGCTCCGGTTGAAGAGCTGGTGGCTCAAAGACTCTCTCTCTCTCCATTTGCATAACGTGCTGCTGCTAGCAACACATGCTGCTGTTAACGAGAGGTCGCACTCGAAAGCCGACATCGAGTTAAACCCCTCGTCTGCCGCAAAAGGTGCTGCTAACTGCAGCACAAGCTGCCGATGAGAAGTGATCGATCACCAGTGTGAGTTAGCAGCACGTGCCGTGCAAATTCTATTGCGCTGAGGTATGCCGCCGCGATGGCGTGAACAGCTAGAGAGCTAGAGAGAGCGAGAGAGAGAGAGAGAGAGAGAGAGAGACATTCATGCTACTGAAAAAGTACAAAACAATTTTACACGTAAGCTTCTTGCACGATTAGGGGGATTTTTGTACGAAAGAATACCAGGAGCCTCCATAAGGAACAGATACTTGAATCTGCCTTCGCTTAGGTCCCGGCGTAGAGTATTTGACGTATGCAAAGTTCATAACTGGATTTACAACCATAAAATGCTAAACATGAGACGTCTGTTCATTTTAAAGTACTCTCGCACGCGAGGAAACTCGTTCAAAATTGATTAACCCGGGCCAAGTACCAGTCTGTATGCCAACTCTTTCAAATACAGAGCTGGAAGGTCATACTCGAACATCACGAACGATATGCTTCCAGGGCTGACATTGAGTCAATTCAAAGCACATGCTAAAAAGATTCTGTTAGATTTCGAATCCTAGTTTTTGAGATGAATCGCTGCTTCTGCCTCCACGGTTATGAATATAATATGTTGGAGCATCTATTTTTACAGTTGATTCTCGTTATAATGGTTTTTTTCTCACATTTGACTTTCGCAAATGTAATAATTCTCGTTATAATGGTTTTTTTCTCACATAACTTATAAGAGACATATGTAGAGAAAACGTTCCTTCCTCTTTCATCACTACATCGGCGGAGCCGATTGTATTTAAGTATTGTACTGATGCATGAAAGAGTAGTGATCGGCCAATAATTCAGTGGTTCAAGAAAAATGTGACAAAACGTGGGGAGGGCAACCTGTAATGGATTTCAGTTGAGATGAGACTGTTAAGGGCCTATTAATACTTCCAACCTCTCACTCTGCCAGACCGGTCCGCTCGGCAAAAGGAGTGAGTATGATTGAAAACACGACCACCCGCTCCTCCCGCTCCGCCAGTGAAGTATGAATACTCCAGAGACATCGCCATGGCAGAGCAAGAGAGGCGGAAAATCGGTGGGTTTGTTTTTAGAAATGAAGCAATGCGGGTGGCCTTTGATAAGTTTAATAAGATATGTTGGTTTTGTTGTATGTAAGGCCCCGGTCAGACTTCGTCGAAAAACCTGCTGAGCCCGGGGTGGAAAAACCTGCTGAGTCCAACTGACTCCGGTTGCCCCCAGCGCCAACCAACTCCTCTGCGAAACGCGCAATTGTTAGTGACGATTATCACTTCAGCTGTGAATCGGAACGCGTTTGGTGGCTGATTTTTCTTGTTTTCAACATGTCTGAATCTGATTTCCGTAACAGCAGTACGTGGGGCAGAGCGCAGACGGCGAGAGTCGAGATGCGGCGGGACTCGGCAGGTCGCAGTCGGCCGAAAAAGATGCACCCAAATCACGTGAAAAACACCTATATCGACCGGGTGGGGTGAGGATGATTTCAGTGGGACTCAGTGGGACTCAGTGGGACTCAGTCGGACTCAGTCGGTGCATTGGCCCCGCCCTTGTACGCATGAGAAATATCAGTATCGACCGGGGGGATTGCGGTGGGCATCGGACGGTCGCAGTTGGACTCAGTGGGTTGATTTTTTTGCACCCGTCTTCCACGAATTCGATGCGTATCGACCCGGTGGGACTCAGTAGATCCACCGACTATGACGGGGGCCTAAAGGCTATCCAGGGATGAATTCTACAGATTTTCTAAACAAACAATAACTGATAATGCTATCGGAAAACCCATGTCAGAGGCAACTTTCATTTCCAGGATTGAATCTTGAAAGGTACCCTCCAACTAGGTTTGAGCCAAGATTTATAATCGCACGACAGCCTTGTCGGTTTCTTGCGTATGGAGATGTGCATTTTGATCCTTGTGTTTCACATTCAAACCTAACTGCAACTTTCCCGAACATCTGCGAATGCGCACTCCTATTTTCATTCTGTATAATTTCTACGACGTCCTGCGCACACCCACTGGTCTATCGTACCCTTTCTGCGGTGTGGTGCGCACTCCCACTTGGGTCCCACATGTTTTATGCGACGCCCGACGCACTCTCACTTGGGTTCCGCACACTTTCTACGGCGTCCTGCGCACTTTCATTTGGGTCCCACACACTTTCTACGGCGTATTGCGCGCTTTCACTTGTGTCTCGCTACACTTTAATGATGTAATTTAGTGCAACAAGTAATGCTACCAACAAATGCCTCGGCAGTGCGAGACGGGAGTATGAATGCTCCAGAGGCACGCCTGTGGCGGGGCAGGAGGAACGGGAGAGGCGGAAGGCGCGGGAGGTCGTGTTTTTATTTATACTCACCACTTTTTCCGCGCCGACCGGTCTGGCAGAGCGAGAGGTTGGAAGTATGAATAGGCCCTAAGCACCGTTCGATCGCGAGATTACATCACTTACTCACCCGTGCATCAGTACCCATTGTATGTCTTCTGTAGTTGCCAAGGTCAAGACCATTGTCCACTGCGTTGGAGGGGGTTTGCAAGCTATGGTTTCCGTTTTCGATTTAGTGTGACGCATGGACTAGGCGGCTGGCCGTGCGGGGCTTGCGGCCTCACTGGAGAATGGGGTTTCGATTCGCGCGGTGTGAACTACCGTCGCAGCCCCGTTCATTCATCAGACTAGAATTATTGCGCGAACTCTAAGTACATATGTGCCGGTTGGTATGAGTTATATGGATGAGTGAAAGGATATTCGTGAAAACATGCGATCATCGTACCTCTTCACAAGAAGCTTTACCGTCACGGACCCTAAGAACTACAGAGGAATCTCTCCACTTCTTGTCATTTACAAGGGCTTAGAACGTATCATTCTCGAGCGACTCATCAAACATCGTGAGGAAACGACCAGAGAGGAGCAAGCCGGTTTTCGACCTGGAAGATCGACCATCGACCAAGTGTTCGTCGTGAGAAGAGTAATTGAATCGTGGCAGCGGTATTCGAAGCCATTACAGCTTGTTTTTTGAACTTCGAAGCCGCTTTCGACCCTCCTCATCGTGATCTATTGCTCAACGCTCTGCGAGCGGATGGAGTCCCGAAAAGTATGTTCGGTTAATCGAGGACATGAACAAAGGAACGACAGCAGCAGTTCGTACAAATGTCGGATTTACGTCAGCTTTCGAGGTGAAAACAGGAGTATGGCAAGGAGCCGTAGCAGGACATTTTCTTTTCAACTTAGCCGTTGTTGGCATCATGCGTAGAGTTGCGAAACAGTTTCCTGCGGATGTGATACTAACACCATCAGGACGCTCCCTTATCGACCTGAAGTACGCCGAAGACATTGTTTTATTCGCTGAAAACAACGCAAAACTGTAGAGGATTGTGAACCTCGTTTCGAAGTTTGCCGCAGCCTATGGACTTCGTCTTCGTCCGGACAAATGCAAGCAGATGTGGGTCTCTCAGAGGCCTTCAACAGAAGTTTGTGTGGACGGACAACGTATCGAACTGGTGGATGATTTCTGTTATTTGGGCTGTTTGCTGAAGAACGATGGTAGTTATGGAGCGGATATTCGACAACGATGTGCGATCTGCATTCAATTCTCTAACCAAGTGTTTGTATTCTACCCCCCATCGCGAAGGAAGTCAAGTTGCGCATCTACCTATGCGCTATTCGCCTTATGTACGGACTGGAGACGTGGGCAGCACCGAAGACGCAGATGGAAAGGTTGGATTGCACGGAGTGGAAGCTTTTTGACGTTTGCTTGGATATTTCTGACCGCGTGTATGCCATAACGAAGATCTTTATAAGGAAATCGACGCAGTACTTCAACGCTTGACACGAGGGAGGTGCCAGCATCTCCCAATGCCATCTCAAGCAGCAATGGAAACTCGACTTCGACTGCTCGAGCATATACTAAGAAGAACGCCGGATCGTCTCATACAACGCGCTTTAAGAATGCTTGCAAAGCCTGTCTGGAAACGGCCACCTGTGCGTAGGCGAAAGTTCTGGACGGATGTGGTTAAAGAAGATTTGAAGTCACTCGGCATCGAAAGACAGTTCAGGCGCGATGAATCGTTTCGCAGGAAATGGAATAGTGACAGCTGGAATGAATGTGTTCAAATTGGTGCTGAAGACCATGAAAAATGGACACGGCTGACTACTAGAACGGCACACCTCGGTGAAGATGCGGAATGACCGCGTCAGGCGAAAGCCAACCGATAACGACCAAATCAGGTCTATTCCCGAGGGCAATAGACCTGATTTGGTCATTATCACTCGGTCGAGGGGAGAGAGCGAGACGTCCCCCCGGAGGGGGACGTCTGGCCATTCTCCCCTTGAATTATACACAAAGATCAGGCGTTCGGAACAGTCAACTCGGGGGAAGAACAAGGGAAGTTCGCTTCACGGTTGTTACCATGGCCTCCCCCCGAAGAGAAAACCTAAACAGGCAGCAGCGACCGTTTATCCATACGTGTTCCACCACACTGCTTCGCCAGTGGAGGTGTTCTACGATTTGTATCATCTATCAACGTACATACTAACTTCATGCGTATTCAGCTTGATAAACGATGTGGATAAACGGTCGCTGCTGCCTGTTTAGGAGGACCCCTCCCCGAACATGATGAACGCGAAAACAAAGCCGCAGCATATACGGTGATGCAGACGGGCTAGTCGCGAGGTGGTCTCGCAGTTCGCAAATTGAGGGGGTGGATCTGCCACTCAAGGACTACGTAAGGCATCTCTGCCTGGTTTTGAGAGGAGCTAATAAGCTCCTCTGAAGTTTTCAGAGAAGCTAATAAGCTCCTCTGAAGTTTTCAGAGGAGCTAATAAGCTCCTCTGAAGTTTTCAGAGGAGCTAATAAGCTCCTCTGAAGTTTTCAGAGGAGCTAATAAGCTGCCTTTAGTTAGAGGTGAATATTTTTGGACCAATCGCAGTTTTTCAGGAACAGGATACTGTCGAAAACAACGAGTTCTGTTTTGATCAATCATTGAACAATGGGAAGATCAGCAGTCGGAAGGTCGCGGGAAGACCTGCAGTCGGGAGAACAAGGGAACTCCTGCTGTGGGAACTTCCCCCATTACTCTGCTGTCGAGACGTCCCCTTCGCCTCCCTCGAATTCGGGAAAAGTTCCCCAGTTGTTTCGAGGGAAGTTCTGCTGTCGTTCTCGGGAACTTCCTCACGAATATCTGAGTAGGTGCGGCCATTCATCTTGTAGCAATATTCTCTTCCGTTCCCGAGCCTAAAAACTCGGAAACGGAACGGAACAGTCTGAGAAGTATCGGAAATACGAAACGGAACAGTTCCGCACAGCCCTGGTTCAGAGTAACACATGACTATAAACGGGAAAATTGAGATTTCTGGGCTGACTGCTGACTTATGCAGACTCTGGTTCGGTTCTAATAAGCTCGTGATTTCGATTATCACAGCACTTTTTCGTGGCTTTTTCGTCGGAACCTCCTTATAACTAGTTATATTTCACTGGGCCCCACCGCTCCGCGGCTGGTGATAATCGGAATCCGCGGGTCACTAGAGATTTGATAGAGTGTACATCCCAAGTATCGCTCGAACTCGACAGCTTTCAGAAAATTTACAAGTAATTTTAGGTCTGATGTTTCTGCAACCTTGATGTCCATCCATTTCGTATTCAAATCTAAACCCCATTTTGAGGTTCTTCCAGATAACACCTCTGATTTCCTTAGGAACTCGGCTTCAAAAACGCGTGAAAGTGGTTGAAAATTATTCAGAATACACCATCGAGAAGAACTCTTGCGGGATACAGAACGAAGTCGCTCTGTCAGGTCCCAGCAAGAAGCTACTTTGGCATGCTCCCTTGCACGAGATCTCGAGGCAATACGAGCAACGGAATTTAATTGTGAGCCTTGCTCTCCCCTTCCTTCCGGGCTCTCCCTTCATTCGAGTTTCCCCCCCCCCCCCGTAAATTAGTTGCGTATGCCGAGAAATCCAACTCTCGGTCAGCTCGTCCACCATACGTTCGCCAATTTTATTTAGGCAGTCTTCGTGGTGTCATACCTTCGTTTGCAAAGGCTTTGAGCAATTCTAGAGGTGTCATTGCGACAAGCGGAAGACACTCTCCATACTCAGCGAAGAATCTCACTTTTTTCTCTCGGATGTTCTGTACCTTTATAGGCAGTGTTCACAATAAAATCTCTTTCTGTTTTCCGGCTTGCCTATCATGAAAACGGTCCCATGCGAATTCCAATGATGTCTCTGGAATCGTAGAAGACCTTCTGGGAATAGAGTTATGGTCCCTCAGAAATTGAGCTAGGGAAGCGTGGTGGGCGAGTTGTTCGAGGCTTGAAACTTCCGTCTTTTGCAGCCGATGTACGAGAGCTGACCTGAGTAAAGAGAGAAGTTGAGAATGAAGGGAAGAACGGGGATATTGATCAGAAACAATCGCTCATCTCACGATCTCGAGTTCTCATTTGTTGACGACGGAGGGCGGGCATTGCGCTTTTGGGGTTTGCGTTGCGCTCAACGTGGCAGCTTCGAACTCTTTTGGGGCTCTTCTCAGCTCGTTCTCATGCTTTCTTTCGACGTCAGCGTTACAGTGGGCCCCTCCACTACCCATTCCTAGTCAAAACTGAAACACATTTTTCATCGTGAACACAACCTTTGAACTTCCCTCAGGGTTTGGCACGAGGTGTGGACAAGACAAAATTTTCTCAGACCCCCCCTCTAAAAGCAAACTTTTGGCGAATTTCTCAGACCCCCTCCCAGAAGCGTTAATAAGTGAAATTTTTGGCGATTTTCTCGGACCTCTTTCCAGGAGCGTTAATTGTCTTTTTGTAGTAAAATTGAAATAAAAGGAACAACTTATTCCAAAAGATGTATAATTTGAAGAAGAACAACCATTTCAAAAAAACAAGACATTGAAATAGATCACGGACGAGGCTTTTCTTGACGGATTACACTAAGTCGTCTGCTTTTTTAAAAAACTTAGCTAAAGTAAAGGTTTTGATTATAGTCAAGGCTCTCCTAATGTTGAATATAAGACACATAGGTTTGAACAAATATCCAGAAATTGTGAATGATTCCGGGTAGGAAGCTAAGGTATATATGTGGTGGAAAAGAAGCGTAGAGATGATGAAGTGACTGGCTAAGGTCAAGAATACGGGATGTCTTGAAGAAATAAATATGTTTTCAAATTGATATGAGTTCGTAAATTCATTTCGCGAGTCCAAGAAAAGCATGTCACTTCAGATGTATGGACTTCTGGTTCGAAAAAGCGTCATCCTATCTGGTTACGTTGCGAATTTTATTCTCCGAAACCCACTCATACACGAAACACACGACACGGGTTCGATCCCACAAGGTGCTTAATTTTCGAAAAATATTAGACCTCAAATTTTTTATTTGCAAAGTAAGGGCCACGAAAACAAGATATTCGAATCGAGAGTGTTAAATTTACCCTATACAGTGCGTTTCATTGTTTATGAACAACCTACTTTTCAACTATATTTTTCTCCAGCTTGACGCTGGGCTTTTTGCACTAACATCAGCGTATTCAGAGTGTCAAAAAACCTATATATATACATGCCATCAGGATTTTACCTCTTTCAGTACTTTTTTTTATAACAACTTATAACAAATTTGTCAATTTTCGACCGTTTCATTGTTTATGAACGTTCAAGTTTCAAAACAATTTATTCTTCAAGCACAATAACTACGCACTATTTAGTAGTCTACATGAGCTCCATGTTTCATGGCTACTTCAAAAAGCCGAGCTGACTTGCTCTTGGCTAGGTTACACAGTACCACGGCGTCGATTTCACTTCATGCGTCGAGGATCGCAGTTATGAGCTCATCAATTGAGTGAAATTGCTTGCAGTTGGCGTACACTTTGCGCACGATGATCCCCCACAGGTTCTCCATGGAATTCAGGTCGAGGCTACATGCTGGCCAGTGCATAACTTTGATTCTAGGCTCACGAAGCCAAGAGGAAGTCGCTTTGCTACGGCGCACTCTTGCGTTATCCTGTTGAAATGTGAAGTTTCTCCGGCTGCGACCTCCTAAAAACGGCAGAAGGTGATGCTCCAACATTTCCTTATACTCATCTGAGTCCATGCAACAGGATACGAAGGCAAGGTCGAGCGTGTTCTCGCAACTAAGTGCCCCCCCCCACACCATCAAAGAGCCACCGCCGAAGTTCCGCCTACTGAAGTACCTGGGCTCCTTCCTTAGGTCACGCCAGTAGGACCTCACACCATCAGGGCCATCCAAGTTGAACTTCTTTTCGTCTGAGAAGACCACCTGAACACCATAAATCAACTTCTCGCTAACATAAACTGAGCTGACCTTTACTCTATCTACGGCCTCACCTTATCCCAATCGGTCGCCATGTACTCTCGCGCGAATCGAAGACGAGCGGTCCTGTGGGAACTGGTGAGGTGTGGAGCCTCTTGCATTTTTTCTCACAATGTTTCCGTCGCGTTTAATAGCCATCCAGACGGTAGACTTCGATACAGGCAATCTCAATTCCGCACGGACTTGATTTACACTAGCCGTGTTTTTGGATAATCGCTTACAAGTCTAGGGTTCGTCCCTACGGGAGAGCTTCCGCACACGTCCTCAATATAATTGTGTTCGTGGGCGTCTTTATCTTTTAAATAAGTGTAAACGACGCCAGGGCTTCTTTCAATTTGGGCGGCGATATGACGTGGCCCCAAGCCGGCATCTTTGAGGGCTCTGATCTGAGCTTTCTTCATAGTAGATAGTCGAAAGCCGCGCGCCATATTGAGACAAGAAATGCTTCGTCATTCTCGACTCACCTATATAGAAAGCTGAGACCGGGAATTGTTTTAAACATTGTTAGTAGGAAGTGTTCATAAACAATGAAACGGTCGAAAATTGACAAATTTGTTATAAATTGTTATAAAAAAAGTTCTCAAAGAGGTAAAATTCTGATGACATGTATATATAAGTTTTTTGACACTCTGAATACGCTAAAGTTAGTGAAAAATGCCCAGCGTCAAGCTGGAGAAAAATATAATTGAGAAATATCTGGAGAATAATATAGCTGAAAAGTAGGTTGTTCATAAACAATGAAACGCATTGTATACAAATTCGCAGCCTCCAAGATGAACGCTGAAAGGCATTTTTTTTTTCAACGTTTGAGTCAAGAGAATACGATATTCGAGTCGAGCGTGGTCGACTTACCCTTTTATACTCCTTTTCACCGTCCAACATAGATGCTGAACACCGCTACAGTAGAAGGTCTTACACTTTTCTCCGGTGTGGTCCCGCGGAAAAGGGGCATTTTTGAAATTTAGGTGTCATAAGAGTAAGATATTTAAGTCCAGCGTAGCCGATTTACTCTCTTTACTTACTTTTACTTTCTCAGTGGAACGCCGAAGACCGCTACATAGGAAGCGGAACAAGGTTAAAAAACGTAAAAAAAAACATCAATGTCCACAAACCTGGAGTAGGGTTTAAAAACACCTGTAACTTAACTTCCAAAAGAGATACCCCGGGTTTGAGCAAAACTAAGAAACTAGGTTTGTAACCCTACCGAAAGAAACTTTACTCGCTCCCAGAGATGCCTTACAAAAAAATTACTAGGTGTGGACATTTGATGTTTTGAGCATGAATGTCCACACCTAGCCAGTGCATTTAGGTGTGAACATTCATGCTCAAAACATCAAATGTTCACACCTAGTAAATTTTTTTGTAAGGCGTCCTCTGAGAGCGAGCAAAGTATCATTTGGTAGAGTTACTAACCTAGTTTCTTAGTTTTGCTCAAACCCGGGGTAGCTCTTTTGGAAGTTAAGTTACAGGTGTTTTTAAACCCTACTCCAGGTTTGTGTACGACGTTTTTTTTTGTTTTTTGTACTCTGTTCCGCTGCCTATGTAGCGGTTTTCGAAGTTACACTGAGACGGTGAAAGATTGAATAACTGTCGCGAAAGCGCGATGCTATCGCTCCTCAAGGAGGCCTGGGCGCGGTCGGTCCCGCGACGAATGCCGACGCACGGTAGAGACGCCGTCGGACTGGCTCGGGCGGCGCGGTCTGAGTCATCAGTCTTCGCCCCTGCCGCGACCAAGCGTGGTCCACCTTCCAGCAGCTCCATGCTGCTCTTTATTCCTACCTGTGCTGTGCATCGTCTCGGGGCCTCTGGCCTTTAGAACTCTACTATTCCACCTGCTATACGGCTGGCTCACGAAGAGCACATTCGATGAACAGGTCTACGGCCGTGGCCCAGATTATCGATCGTGATGCAATACTTCAGTGGTGCGTTTCTTCTCTTGTATATTTGTTCTTTGTTCTTATTTCTCTTCCTCCTCCAAGTTCTCTCCACATTCTCTCTGTAGTATAAACTAATCTATAATAGCTTGTGTTCTGTTGTGTATGCAAGAGGGACATATATTTTGCACAATATATACTACAGTCGGGATCGGTGTCAATTAGTCCAGGGAAGTTCAAGTGTGTGGCATCAGGTGTACAATATGCATTATGTGGTGTTATCGTGGGTATTACCCTTATTACAGTATACAGCTTGCCGGGGTTAATTAGTACAGTCAGCTATGTTATCGGTAGGGAGTCTGTAGGTTGGATCTCCCGGGACTGACGTCTGGTGTCGGACCCGGGGGAGAAAACCACCGATTCGCCACATGGTGCATACGGCTAAAATATCCTGCTAATTTTCCCTTGGGTAACCCTTAGCCCCTTGTGGTGGGACCAAAATGTGGGTTCTCCCCATTTACCCCCCCACTTTTGATGGGACTAATTTCATCTAGGGTTGCCACGGCAAGCCAAGGTGCACAACTTGCTTGTTCCGTAGACAACTTATAGACCCTGCTGGCGGTTCGTTTGGGGTACGTGGAAACCGACTGTGACAGTGGCTAGCAGTTCGGTGAAAGCGTATTCATCTCGAGCGGGCGGACTCGCACCCGGAATAGGCTCAGGGGAACGCACCAGAGGGGGATGGAGGCGAATGGTGAGTAGTGAAGAGCGTTGCCGAGCCCGGTTTTTGGACGGTATACGACTTGGATCGCCAGTGGTCTGTACGGGGACCCACTCCCATTTTGCCTGAACCTGACTCATCTGGTTGCGCTACTTATATTTAATGCATTATTGCAGTCTCGGTTCTATTACAAGTTGTTGCACTTGTATACCGTAGTACGTTCTCCGTTAATACTACAGCACCAGCTGCCGGTTAGAAGGACTTCTCTGGACACGTTAATACATATCCCTACTATACCAAAATTTCTCTATTACCACTTAACTTCCCTCTTGCGTAAACATATATATATATCTCTCTCTCTCTTCTACCACTGTTCTCCCTACCTCTCTATCTATTTTCTACCTATATCCTTGTATATTTAATGTTTTTCGTATATAACGTAGTTTTTCCCTTCTCTTTAAGTCGCACCACTATCATGGCCCTTCGTGGGTCATTGTATTTCAGGTCATACCATCAGTAGTTGTTCAAACGGGCACAGTCAGCAAGGACGGAGCGGCACGGACTCGCATCGGCGGCCAGGCTTGGGTTGGCAGGTAAGTGAGGACTCTAAAAAATTTCCAGAGCGCCTTTTAGCGCTTGTTTTAATTATTTTTTTTGCGCGCTCTAGCGCAGTAGTTTAGTTTTTTACGCGCTCTTTAGCGCTTAGTTTTAGTTGTTTTACGCCTTTATAAAAGGCTAATCCAGTTTTTTGTCCATTTGGACATATTCCAGAATTCTTGCCCTCAGGCAATTTTCAAGTTGGTGTTTGGTCAGTTCGCCCCGCCCTCTGGTTCTCCCCGGTGTGGACGAAAGTCCCCCTGGGGATAGAATATTGCAGGGAGGTGCGTGGACCGAGCATCACATTTTTGTATGTTTTCATATTCAGGTTTAACTTGGTCCGCTTCTCCGATTCTTTATGGCCACCACCTTCTCGTGGAACACTCCACGGCGGTGGCTAATCGAATCGCAAGACGTCTCAAGTCATGGCGCCAGGGCTAGAGACAGTTCTTGCGGAGATCCAGTTCCAGACCTTCAATATGAAATCCTTATTTCAACTGGACGGCAGGAGCCCTCGACTAATGCAGGTAAGTACGAGTCAATTAGTTCATTTCAGGTCGTCTCATCTGCTGGTTGATCCAATGGCAACCTCCATCGATGACGGTTCTCGGTCTGAGGCTATTACCTGCGGTATCAACACGCCTCCAGATGGATCGCAAGGTCAACCTGGAGGACGGCGGATGGACGTCAGTTACTAATATTCATCTCCCAGTAGCAGTTAGTTTCCCTATTCCACTCTAGAGTAGTTTTCCATTCTTTTATTTCTCTCCCCGTAGTTCAAAAATTTTCCTTCTGTATTAATCCTGCATCATATCACTCCTCCCTAGTAAATTCTCCTAGTTAAATTTCCCTTCGATAATATTTTCTTTTCTCAACACCTCTAGTTTATTAGATCAATATTTTCCTCTTTTTTAGTAGTCATAATAGACCCTATTTTATTCATCTAATCCTCTCTCTCTTAGTTTTTCCTCTTTTAGAACTCTCTTCCTTAAGAATTTCCTATTTATCCATTTAACTGTAGTATCTGTAGTTATTTCTGGTAGTAGTTCCGTAGTTTTGACTCGTGTTTACCGGTGTTATTGTCTGGATTCCTGTCTATTCCAGTCAATAAAGCCATCAAAATAGTTTGGATTCATTCCAAACTTAATCCAGTTTTCATCGGTGTTAATCGAGTTAAAACTTGTATTATCACCTTATTCCAGTTATCAGGACCAACAACCTTCTAGTAAGGTTCATTTCTCTGTTTACTGTGGTGGTAGACGGCTTCTATTGGTAAATCACCTTCAATTCCGTCTCTTCTATCAACGTTTCCTTCAAAAACCCTCTTTCAAAATCCTACAGTACTTTCGTAGTTCGTGTCGTTTGACCGATGGGTCCTACCACGATGGCGCATAGTCACGTGGGAGACATCGATCGGTGACGTCACAAATGCGAAATTCTGATTTCCGCGTCACTCCGACGCATTCACTCCTCTTAACCTGCTTTACATATAGTTTATTTCATTTCCATGTATTATTTCTTCTTCTAATAACTTCCTCTACCATCACACTTATTCCATGTTGGTCCTTACTTCAGTTTCCTTGTATTATATGTTGTATTACTTCAGCGTTGAATTCTCGCATCATTCAGTCCCCCTTCCTTCCCTTCTTTGCGAGATTCATATTACTTCATTTGTCCCTTCTCTCTCCCCAACTTCTTCTCTCCTTTCCGTTTCTTCATCTTTCTCATTCTTCCTTTCTCTATCATTCATTGTCAAAAATCCCTATTTCATCACCCTTTTCCCTTCCTTTATCCTTTTTTTACTTCTAGAAATTTCTATTCGCCTCTCACCCCACTCGACCTTGGGTCACCTCCCATTGGTCGGGACCGCCCCCTTTTACCGTAATAGGCCCCGCCCACTATCCCTCTATCTTATTTTCCCTCTTTTTATTTCTCAATATTCCAAACTTCTGTAGTAATCTTTCCACCCTTCCTCCTTTCTAAGTCCATCTCCTATTTCCGCTATAGTAATTCCTTTCTTCTTCATCCAATTTTTCACAAAAAAAAATTTTTTTCTATCTTTTCCTGCTAAATTGCAATTTTGCGTACCCTTTTTCCCTTCTCCCTTTCATAGATTTTTACAAAAGTTCATTTCTATTCTACAATCCGTTTCTCCTTCCTCCTATACAAATTTCAATCTTACCCCATTTTTTAACCCCGTTCTTTCTATTCAATTCCTTTCGTAGTTTATCTCCCTTTATTCTTGTACATCAAAAATAATATTTTTTCTTTCTCCTCATTTTCCCCTTTTCCTTTTCGTTTTTAAATTGGACAAAATCTTTCTCATTTTTCTCTCTCCTTTCCTTCTCAAAATTCTCCTTCTATTACAAATTTTTTTCTCGTCAATCCTCCTTCTACCTTACATCTACTAGCTCCCCCCTTCATTATGTATTTCCCCCTATACCCTCTCTTTCTCCTATCCTTCTTCCCTTTTTCTTGGTAGTAAAAATATAAAATTCCTTTTTTTTTCTGACCTTAATCATTTTTTATCCCTTCCATGGTCTACCCCATATTCATTCAAAAAAAAAAAATTTTTTTTCACAATCTCTCAAATTTAAATTTATCTCACATAAACCCTCCTCTTTTATTATATACCTTCAAAGCCGTCTTTATCCTTTTCCCCTCATCGACCTTCAATTTACCCTCATTTTCCCTTCCTTCGCTCTTAATCCCCATTTCTATTACACTCCCAACTCATTCCTTCCTTTCCTTCTCTTCTCTTCTACTTCTATTCTATCCCTTTTTTCCTTCCCCTCTTTTTTCTCTCTCTTTCATTTTCCATTCTGTTCTCATTTTCTTGCCTCTTTCTCTTTTACATCTTCACATTTTTCCTTTTTTCTTCCTTTTTTCTGTCACCCCCGTATTTCAGTTACCGTTTCTACCGCTGTTCGTGTTCATAGTTCCTGCCTCGCACGTTTTCGCTTATCAAAGCATCATTTTCAGTGCTTCGGTATTCTTACTGTGCGACTTCATCAACAACGATGGCGAACGACAACACGGACAAGCCCGTGGAACGCGGACGTAATACGCAACGCGGATATCGAGGGAGAGGACCCTCTCGAGGAGGGAGAGGTATGCCACGCGGTCAGCGTGGAGTCAGTACTTCACTTTCTCCTTCGTTTGATTCGTTGCGCCTTACCCCGCCTAATTCAGTTCATGGCGATAGCCATAATCCAGTTCAGCCACGGGAGCATCAGGTTGGGCAATCGCGGCCCGAGCGCGATCATCATGATCGCGCCCGCACCCGCGACGTCCAGCCACTACCTACCATCTCTGCTCCAATTATTG
Organism: Aplectana chamaeleonis; assembly: GCA_029168955.1. Classification (NCBI taxonomy): domain Eukaryota; kingdom Metazoa; phylum Nematoda; class Chromadorea; order Rhabditida; family Cosmocercidae; genus Aplectana; species Aplectana chamaeleonis. Next base: position 635,230 of record JAPDOI010000138.1, on the reverse strand, counting down.
CAGCGAGTGTCCTCCGCGATAGTTCAATCCTTAATCAGACTGCGCGGGAGCACAGCAGGGTCCGTGGCAGAGGGCCGGCTTGTTATGCCCCCGAAGCCCCGTTGGCACCTGCTGCGGCTCACCAGCGGGATGAAGCGATGGACACCGCAGAGAATCCTCGCCCTAATTCAGCTGCAGCTTCTGTCGGTTCAGCTTTGTGGACACCGTCGGAGGACGGTGTCGGCCAGTCGCGCCCGATCCAGGCCGCCGTCACGGACGGGGACCTCCGGGACGCGATTGACCGTCGCGGTCAGCCGACGGCGGAGGCCATTCAGCGTCGAGACGAGCCAACATGCTGATGACCTACCGCCAGAGCCTGCAGTTTCTTCCATCAGCCACGACCCCTATGGGTCCTAATCCAGCTGTCACGGCAATTCCATTGCCACAAGTGACAGACAGTAGTACACTCCTTATCGAAACACGGACGGTGGAAGAGCTAACAGCTCACCAGCTACGGTCCGTTTTCGATTATATTACACGCAACAACGCCTTGCGTGAGAGCGTTCGTTCCTTGGTAATCCCGCCTCGTGAGGAAGTGCCAAGCCAGGACCGCGATTACCAAGACGCTGCTAATGCAGTCTTTTTATTGCAGGAGGTGCAACTCGTAGCCCAGCACCTCACCCGCACGTTCCATAACTTGGCCGTCCTCCTTGTTAGGAGACAGCCCATGCACTTTAGGTACACTCAGCTCACGGCTTTTCTTAATGAGCTGACCCATGGCATCACGTCCGTGACGGTTCTACGAGATCAGCTCCAAGAGCTCATTGTGCCTAGAGTGATGGATTGGAACGCGGAGCTTAATTATTTTAGGGCTACGCTTAGGCTTTTCAATATTTCAGGCGATCTTATTCGCGAAGTACTGCAGTTTTCGTCTGCGGTCGTGGCGCACGCAACGCGTATGCAGCGCGTCCTTGAGTCTCATCAATTGGTGCAAGTAATGTACCAGCGTGGCATCCAAGTCACGTCAGAGGATGAGGATTATAGGATGCGCACGACGCCTGCGTCGCCCCCCGAATTCGCAGAAACCCCTACTACATACATGGAGGCGTTGCGTTGGTGGCGCGACAACTACTCTAACGCTATGTTTGTGACGGCTACAGACGAGTATCTGCGTCCCGTCTCTAGGATCCCTCGCCCTACTGAGGGGTCCCAGGCCGGCGTGCAACCTCCTGCAGCCCAACAATCCGCAATACAGCCACCACCTGCTACTACATCAGTACCGCCTTCGGCTTCCTCGCAAGTTCCTGCGCCGCTCTTCGCTGTGGCCCGGGAGGCTGGACATCCGTCCACACCCAATCCGCAGGGTGGTCGGGCCACCGGGTCTCGGAGAACTGTGGAACAGCCTACTACATCTAAGAGGAAGCACGAAGACGCTACTACAGACGCGGGCCGGGGACAGCCGCCGCGGAAGGTCGCGAGCGCCGTTCCACCGCAGGCCAATCCCCAGTCGGGGGCTGGTGGCCGTGGTGGATCGGGGCTTGGAGTACGAGAAGTGTCGGTGTCCCCCGACCCACGCCCACGTAATCCAGAACCTGTTGCTATACGGCCTATTTCAGAGCCAGCGGCACAGCCCGCTAGGCCACCTCGTAATGCAGGTCCAGCGCGAGCAGAGGACAGAAGAATTATCCCGGTGGGACGTCAACTGACTCCTCCACCGAGGGTAACACACTGTGTCTTCTGCTTTGGCCCCGGGCACTACTCATCGGACTGCACGGAGGTGCACCGCTTGAGCGAAAGGGCCAAATTGGCGGAATTTCGCGGGATTTGTGTCATTTGTGCCAAATGGCATCATAGCCAGTGTATCCGCCGCGACCCCTGTAGCTTGTGTGGTGTCTTTGGGCACCATCGTGCGTTCTGTATGCGTAACCCGAGGGCCACGCAGGACGTGGATATGATCCCTGCAGACTTCTACGAACGTCTGCAGGACTCCACATACTGCCCTCCTCCTCGCGGCGCAACGTCTCGTGAGCCTTATCCTCAAACACGTAGGCAGGCTGCCGAGAGCGCGCGCCGGCGCGAGGAGCGTTCAGCTCCAGCCCCGCCTCAGCCCCCTCCTAGGGCTGAGCGGGATCGCAGCCCCAATCGTCGCTGGGACGAATCCCCGAATTATTCAGGGGAGGAGAACCTCGAAGATTCGTGGTGAGGAGGCAGGTTGACACAATACTACAGTCATCATCATAATACAGTCGCTCAATTTATCGCGCGTTTATTTTTGTATTTTCTAATCAGGGCCACTCTTTTGCTCACTCCGCGCGCGTCTAAATTCTTTCTTTTGTAAGGCCCATACTAATTTCCCTTTGTGCGCCGCTTTTACATCGCAGTGTGCTAGCAGCTGTCGGCGCATACACTAATACAGATCACTGTCAAGACAATCGCAGGTTAGTTGTTTGTTGGGTTCTGTCTTTAGTAACCGGTTGCTTCAGATAGGCCCATGCAGCTTCTAGCTTTTCCATCGACGTTGTCCTGTCAAGATCCATCGCCAGTCAGCATCGACCAGCGTCGGAGCCGATACTACAGGTAAGTTTGATCGCACATGTTTATGCGGGCTAGTCGTTTACTGGGTTTGTCGGGCGTCTTTCTTGTGCCTAATACATACTCTAGACTCGCTTGTAAGATCGAGTAGCGGTCAGTCCGGTTGCAGCGGGTTGAGGTCAGTGAGCAATCGGTCAGGTAGGTTTAAGGTAACCCATGAACTGTGCCGGGCGCTCCGCCGTTTCCGTGAGCCTGTCTAGTGCAGAAAGACGCATTATGTTGCAGACCTGGTTGTGCTAGCAGTGGTGTGTGGAGTGTGCGTGTTGCTGGTGTAGTGGATGGTCGTCTGGTGATTGATGGTTGATGGCTGCTTGATAATGCAGTGATCTACCACTTGTACATATCTGTATGTAATTTTTATTGTGTTGTGTTCGTTTCTTTTGTATGCTCATTTTTTACTGGTATATTACTCACTTACTCATCATGATACTCGCATATAATCCGGTAGTTAACCCTCATTTATTTCCGGTATCCACTCACTTGCGTTTTGCGGTAATGACCGCATATATTACAGGGATCTTGGAGGATCTACTGTTTTACTCTGGGAACCAATATTGCAGAGAAGGAAAGCGCGACTTACAAAAATCTACCCCCCTTTTTTATAAACTATTTCAATTCAATTTACGGCTGGGAGCTGTTCATTGCCACCGCGTTCGTGTTCCAGCCGCATCTAGGGGCACTAGGCCCAATAGGTTGGGGACAGCACCGACCGCACAGCTAGGCAGGCTTCTACCCGCCGCTAGCCTATGCCCTTATGGGACTCCTTGAAATACATTCTTTTTCGGGGCGGGAGTGTCGCGAAAGCGCGATGCTATCGCTCCTCAAGGAGGCCTGGGCGCGGTCGGTCCCGCGACGAATGCCGACGCACGGTAGAGACGCCGTCGGACTGGCTCGGGCGGCGCGGTCTGAGTCATCAGTCTTCGCCCCTGCCGCGACCAAGCGTGGTCCACCTTCCAGCAGCTCCATGCTGCTCTTTATTCCTACCTGTGCTGTGCATCGTCTCGGGGCCTCTGGCCTTTAGAACTCTACTATTCCACCTGCTATACGGCTGGCTCACGAAGAGCACATTCGATGAACAGGTCTACGGCCGTGGCCCAGATTATCGATCGTGATGCAATACTTCAGTGGTGCGTTTCTTCTCTTGTATATTTGTTCTTTGTTCTTATTTCTCTTCCTCCTCCAAGTTCTCTCCACATTCTCTCTGTAGTATAAACTAATCTATAATAGCTTGTGTTCTGTTGTGTATGCAAGAGGGACATATATTTTGCACAATATATACTACAGTCGGGATCGGTGTCAATTAGTCCAGGGAAGTTCAAGTGTGTGGCATCAGGTGTACAATATGCATTATGTGGTGTTATCGTGGGTATTGCCCTTATTACAGTATACAGCTTGCCGGGGTTAATTAGTACAGTCAGCTATGTTATCGGTAGGGAGTCTGTAGGTTGGATCTCCCGGGACTGACGTCTGGTGTCGGACCCGGGGGAGAAAACCACCGATTCGCCACAATACCAGTTAAATCGATCACGCTGGACTCAGATATCTTACTCTCATGACGCCTAAATTTCAAAAATGCCCCTTTCAGCGGGACCACACCTGAGAAAAGTGTGAGGCCTTATACTGTAGCGGTGTTCAGCATCTATGTTGGACGGTGAAAGTGAGTATATATGGTAAATCGACCAAGCTGGACTCGATCATCGTAATCTACTGATGCATACCTTGCAAAAATGTAGACTTCCAGCGCGACCGCACCTACGACAGGTGTGAGCCACACAGAGAAGTGCCTTTCAGCGTCCATTTTAGAGGCTGAAAATGTGTATATAGGGTAAATCTACCACGACTCGAACATCTTATTTTCGTGACCTTTACTTTGTTTACTTTGCAAAAACAATGTGGGAAAAAATTGAGCACCTTGCGAGATCGAATCCGCGAACTGTGTTTCGTGTATGAGTGGGTTTCGAAGAATGAAATTCGAAACGTTACCAGAATAGATGACGCTCTTTCCAACTACATAGCAAATGTTTTTGCCATGTCTGGTCTTGCTAATATCGAAGCACCTATTTTCGCATCTAACCACTTATTAAAGCTTGTTTTCCATACATTTGAAGTCACCTGTTCTTCTCTGAAAACATATTTATTTCTTTAGTACAACTCGTCGTCTTCGCCTTTGCCAATAACTTCATTCATTGCATCCACTCTTTTCTTCCGCCCCATTCCGTAGCTTCCAATCTGTTCTTATTTGCAATTCGGTACACAACTATCCAGGATACACGCCCAGAACGAATGTGCCTTATATTCAAACGTAGGAGAACCTTTACTATAATTTTAACATTTACGTTATTTAGTTACACCAAGGTTTCATGTTATTCGGACGGTATTACCGAATTATTCGCAAAAAATGTTTCTAAAAAGTATACCTACTACCCCCGGTCAGAATGATTCACGTGGTCTCCCGGTGGAGCTCAGACCCCACTCCCTCCACCATTGCGCAGCTCAGACCCCCCGGTGTGGAGAGTACCGATATCCGTATGGCTCACAAAAGCTGGAACTTATCCGTTTCGATTTGATAATTGGTAAGTTAATGTCAAAATTTATTTTAACAAGTCATCAGTTCGATCGGTTGCAATAATTTGTATGGCAGCCGTTTGACTCCGGAGCTACTTACCGCTATTCGTAACTTCGATCTCAGTCGTTAAGTTCTGGAAGAAGGATGATTTGTGTGAGCTCAGTCCCCCTATAAGGTTCCCAAGCTTTTGATGGGCGGCCGTATTGATAGATCGTCTATCAATACAGCTGTCTATCATAAGTTTGCGCCGCGCAGCGATGCCACCCTGCTAAGCCCCTAACGATCGACGTTATGAGTGCGTTCAGATGTCGAACGTCCCAATGTCGGCAGTCAAAACGTCCAACGTCTGTCCGGCACTTTCAACACTCATGCCGGTCCACGGGAAATTACAGATTGTGCGGTGAAGAAAGCGTGGACATTAGTGAGAATTATTTGGGCCTATCAGCATTTAGGACATTGTAAATCTGGGCGAGTCATGTGGAGCTCTGACCATAACTGTGAAAGTGGGCGGGGATTCAGTTTCGCGCTTAGGTTTCATAAAAAGACTGGAGCGTGAGAATCAGTGCGTGGAATGTTACGGGAAAAGGGGGAGGGAGAGGTCCTGAATAATTTTTTTTTCAGCACTGTCCAAGCGGGCAGGGTTTCGTGCCTAACGTTATAGCAGAAGTGGGCATGATGTATGTCTTCGGTTGTAGCATATCGGCCTGAAACTGGGCAGGTCTTCGGGTTCTTAGCATAAAACGTCTTCTTTCGGGAAGAGGGGGGGGGTGGATTGTGTGTGGGGCGTCGATTGCGCTGCGTAGAACGTCGGTAAGGCCTAGTGCATACTTCCCGCGACGGGCGACTCGACATCGTGTTTGGAGTAGATATCGTCAGAAAGTCGATATGGTTCGGATGGTTTGCTGTCGCGCGTCGCGGCTAGTATGAACTAGGCCTAAAGCAAGCGAGCCGCGGGTTGGTGCTGTGTGGAACATTGCGGAAAGTGACAGAGCTTCATAAGTCAGTAGCGTGCGCTCCGTTGTAGAAAATTAGTGGAGCGTCTTAATACTTGCCCAGGAGTGTATTGAGACTAGGCTAGTTGGGGCAGTGTTCACGATGAAGGAAGACTTCGAATTTTTCCCGAAAACCAAAAAGCCGAAGGAGCATGTCGATCAAATACACCGAATGAGAGGCACCTAATGGCAGTTCGACCGGTACATGCGACGCGGAACGCCGCTGCGCTCAAGTCGTCGCTGGAGCGTCGCGTGCGGCGCATTTGGCCAGCTGGACTGCTCCTTAAGCCCCATTCATAGCTGGTCGCTTCGACTTCAAGTCGAAGCAATCCAAAATACTGCCGCGATCTGAAATCGCTGTACGAAGCGATTTGAAATCGCTCCGTTTTTCAGCGATTTCAAATTGCTCGGACGGACGTAATTTCGCGTAAAATAGACGGACTATTGCGGACCACGCCGCAGGATTCAAAAAAGCATTTTTTCTCGGCATTTCTACTTATTTTTGTGACCTTTTTGCCCTTACCTTCTAAATAAAAGAGTTTTGCATAGTTTTCAGAAAATGATGGTTCCAAAAAACCACGGGGGTGGAATTTGCTTGAGCAAAAACTTAAACTACGACTAAAGTTACTAATTGCTAGAAGCTCTGCATGAAATGTGATTTTTCGGTATCCTTATTATATTTTCTCATCTCTATTATCGTAAATGTGGCATAACTACACGTTTTTCCCCTTCATATGCCGTCTTTTATGTTGGTGAACTGCGAAGTCTGCAATTTCGCGCCACATACGCAAGGTTGTGACGAAAGATTGCGGATTAGTCGCTCCGACTAGACGAATCGCTTTCATCATGGAAGCGACGCGATTAGTCGAAGCGACCTAACAAAATCAAGCAGGTCGCTTCGGCCAGCTATGAAATACCCTAGTCGCTCGGCGATCGCGACTAAAACTGCAAACTGTTCCAAACCGTCGCGGTTCATTACAAGATCTGTTGACGCAATGGGTTTTAGAACAGTTGGCTGTGTCGCGAATAGTCCAAGCGACCTGCTATGAATGAGCCTTTAGGCGCTTCCCATTCTGTGAAGCTGGCCAACAAACCTGCACGAGGCCCACAATTACAACAACGTCGGCTGAAAACAAGCAATAAATGTCCGGCTAACCGAATTCATCTGTGATGGCTACCGAGGAAGCAGGTGGGGCTGTCACACTACATCCGAGTTTTGGGGGCGTATATTATTACTTTTTGCTAGTTTTGGGCCATTTCTTTGACATTATTGTCGCGATGAGCCCCGGACCTTTCTATTTTTGAGGAAACGTCGAAGGCGGTTTTTTTCACCAATTCTTACTCAACTTTCAAAGCCAGCTCTGCCAGGGAGTCAACCGTTCGTTTCAGCTAATGATCTCGACTTGGAATATAACATTGAACTAATGACCGCTATGAACATTGATCATTCTCAAAAAAGCCTGACAAAATTTCTGTGAAATTCATCAATTTCCTCTACAGGCTATTACCACTTTCCGCGAGTTCTCAACAGGTACGAATCTCTAAAGAAATACATGTTTTCGCGCTATATTTCTATGCCAACTTTGTTTTGTTACCTTGGAACTTTCAGGAATCAGGTTACTTTTGGGAAAGGTTTTTTTGCAGTTTTAGCTTCTCTAAAGGGAGAAGAATTTCAAGATAAAAAAAAGACTTTTTGATCCTTCCAAACAACTTGGAACTCAGAAGAATTCCTCTGATTATCTATTCGAAATATTATTCTCAGTTACAGATTAATTGGGTACAATTATGTACACATTACATGAGCTAGAACTAGTGAAAATAATCATTCGTTAGCGCCTCGCTGGCCAAAACAATAATAGCGGTGAGGAAATACCACAAATCCTGTTCTTTTACGTATTCTTGCCGCAAAGTCGATGAAAAAGGGGTAAATTTTGGCGATCGCGCCAACGGTGGCGGCAGAAACCGAAAAGAGACAGGAGACGGCAGTCGGCATTCGCCGCACTCTCCTGTGGCCGTAGTCATGGAACCGCGGGCTCAGGAAGGGGGCATAAACTTCCCGTACCCGTCGTACGGCAACCAATTTTGTGCCTCCTGTCGAAGTTTTAATAGTGGCGGCCCCCTTTTCGCCACCTGTGAGAGCAGAGACAGGCATGAGTAGCCACCTGTAGAGACGGAGAGGAGACGGCCGGGTGGGTGGCTGTTGTCTCTCGGCTCCGCTTATTATGCATTCCGTCGGGCCCGCCCTCAAGTGTCCGTGTGGACAGGAGGTGTCCGCCCTGCCTGTCGCGTGAGATCGACGTAGCAGGCAGCCACACCCCTCTCTGTCGGCATGTGGATCGAATCCACACCGCGGGTGTGGCTAAGGAGCAGTTCGGCTAGCACACGCGACCCGCGACGGAAAAAACGCTGTGAGCGCTCATCGTCCTTGGGGCGCGTTAACCGAGGAACTTGTAAAAAATTAGTCGTTGTTGTATTGTAGTCGTCCCGCTTTATGGTTTTTTGCATTTTTTTCATGTTTTTTTGTTTATAATGTGCTTCTTTAGGCGCAATGCTTCTCATACCATCGTTTCAATGGAATTCGCACTTTGTATACAAGTTTTTTTAGAGTTCTTTTTGTTTGCTTCTTGGAGCGCAACGGGAGATTGTGATATTGATTCCGACGCCGGCCCTACGTCTGACACATCAACCTACATGAACAAAATGCAAAAAAACGATAAAGGGGAACGGCTAAAATTGAACAATAACAACTTTTTTGAGTGCCCTCGGTTAACGCGCCCCAAGGACGATGAGCGCGCACAGCGTTTTACCGTCGCGCGCGTTGTGTGTACCAGCCGAACTGCTCCTTAGCCACACCCGCGGTGTGGATTCGATCCACATGCCCTCTCTGTCCACCCGCTAGGTGGCCACAAACCCTCCTGTCTACCCGCCAGGTGGCCGGGAGCCTTCCTGTCTACCTGCCGAGTAGTCAGGAAGGTGCAGCATCGAAAACTCGTCCAACAGCGGGTGCATTTTGGACCTTTCCGGGACGCTCCCAGTGTTCCATGTATACGGCTACTGGTCTAGAGCGTTAAAGAAATCTGCGAAAATGATTTACACTAATCTTATCTCTTGAGCCTCTGTGTATAGTAAGACTGTATACTAACCCTTCGCGAGTATGTGGTTCCGAGAAGTTATAAACGTGTTCAGGTTTCGCGAAAAGGTAAGGACAACCGTTAGGCGATTTTCAGAGTGTTCCAAAGAAACGGATTTGGCTCAAAACATTATTTTGGGGCTATTTAGGGAAAAATGTGGAAACTGTAAGGTTCACTCTACGGTACGGTGGGCCACATGCAAATTAGGGGGGGGGAGGCGAAGCTCACCTTGATGTTTTCAAATCGACAAATGGGGGTGAGGCGGCAGGCGCCGCTGTTAGTACAATATTTATACAAAATTCTGGGGCCGGGTGCAAGAAAGCGCCGGTTCGGGCAGGGGCAGTGCAGTCGGCGCCTTTGAAGATCGCCGTTGCTTACAAGGCAGGACACGTCTATCGTGGTTGGTTACAAGTCGAGACACGTTTGTCGTGCCCGAGCAGTCTTTCTCGCTGCCCCTAGCCAATCCAATCTCGAGATTCCTAGCTGGGGCGGCTAGGGCACAGCGACGCATACGGCCCCTGAGTGATAACAGGGCCCGGGCGAAACCCAACGTTCAAAGCAGCTTCACGGCTTCAGCGAATACGCGCATATCAAGTATTAGCAACAGGTCACAACTATTTTTTTATCTTTTATTTTTTCCTGAAAACAAAACAGGTAATCAAAGAAATATTGAGCAGAGGATGTGCTACAGAGAGAGGACACAAATGCTCTAAACAATAGCAAAGGTGTTAGAAACTATGAATGTAGTGATTTTGCTATAATGATGTGTTTAGGTCAATGGTATACTTTGTCGCTGTCATGAGCGACAATTAGCAAAAATCGCGGCGGGACCAGCATCGGAGCATTGGCGTAGGCCGTTGTAGGAACAGGTGTCGCGTGTCCATCGCAGCGACGTGTCGCGAAGGGCTGACATATGTATGCACTGTAGATATGCCGCAGACTGTTGCTGCCACTGTTGCTTGCCGCTGAGGTGCGCCCTGCAACAGCGAGAGGTTTGAGACCGGGATAATACTTTCAGCGACCAGCGACAGCGACACTGCATATCAGGCATATCGATTTTTGGTCGGTATTGATGGTAAATACTATGCATTGGATCCGACTCATTTCGAAAAACCGCAAGAGCTATTTTTCTCTTCACCGTCAACGTAATACTTGAAGAAAAGATCGTCTTGCGATCGAAACTCATTATAACATTCATACGAGGACAATTTGTCGTCGACTTCATATTAGTTTTCGTAAAATTAAGGTTATTTGAAATGATTCGGATATCCGAAAAAAATCGGATATTTCAGAATTTCTTGTCACAGAATCTCCTAGTTACTTGAAAGTTGAGCTCATACTGCCTTTTTAGTCCAAATACATCTAAACGTAAACATTTCAGTTCAGGATAAAGCAGAAAAGATCGATTTTTGTAATTATCCTCAATGAGTCGGATCCAATGTATAGTAAATACTGCGTTGCGTTGCTCGCCGCTAGAAATATGAGCCTAACGGGCGGGAGTTCCTCTACGGGCGGTCGTTGTCGCCGTGCATAGCGACACGACCGTGTGTCGCAGAAGTGTATCATTGGCCTTACACCTTTATCGTGCTTTTGCGATAGCGGCAAATGCCGCGATTATCAGTAGGAAAATGAAAAATCAGATGTCTGATACCGCTCTAAAATGTGAAATCTGGTGTCTGATAATGGTATCAGACATCTTAATTCTCATTTTTCTGCTGATAATCCGCGGCATTCGCCGCAATCGCAAAAGTTTGAATAGAGTGTTAGGCAGTACTTTGCAAATTCCATAATTCTCCTCGCATCGGTCGCGACAACTCAGTCGCAGTAGCGCGTCTGAGCACAACTCGGCGAATTCCAAATAAGCTTTTTGTGATTTCTAAAGAGCTGTCTATTTTGATCGACGACAAGGTGTGAACGTCGATCACTGCGAAATATTACTGCTGACGACGATGTCTTGACAGAAAGCTGGTGAAGATCAGAACGCACAGCTCATTACGAATGCTACATACTTCCTAGGTTCGCGAATAATAGGGAAGAAAAGACAATCACGAGTCAGCGTAGCCGACCATCATCCCACAATGCGGCGGCGCGACTCGCTCGTCCGACTATACTGAGGACTCAAAGACACAATCCAATCTCAGGGGTAAAATTTGATTCTATAGTCCGCACACCGTGAATAGCAACCCTGCCAAGCGCGAGATCTCAATTCGATCAAATAAGTGAGAAACTGCAAGGAAAAAGTCCCCCCCCCCCATACCTTCGAGAAATAATCAAGCGTTCCGCCCCGGATAGGGAACCAAAATCCTTGCAAACAGAGAAATCGGTTTGTGTGGCTATGCTCAAAAGCTAAAAGTACAATAGCAGTGATTATGGTTTCCTTCACGGGACGGTGTGTGCGGTTAAGCTTTTGGGGAAATGTGGGCGGGGCCGAATTTTCCCCTGTAGTGTCTCACTTATTCGAGAGATCTCGCGCTTGGCAGGGTTGCTATTCACGGTGGGCGGACTGTACTATCAAATTTTACCCTTGAGTTCGGGGTTCACCCACTTCAGACTGACAAGAAGGAGCTCGACGTCCTTGCCGAATTGCCAATCCTCGAGACACGCGATAAGAACGTGCTCGCTTTCCTGACACAAGAGCGAGCGTATCACGGGTAGAAGGACGAACCAGTTTCTATCGCGTTCGAAACGTTAACCCAAGATTATGCTCGGCGCCCATTTCCAAGGAAAGCATACGACGCCTTCGTGAGCCAGGACTCAGCTGTCGGCAATGTCGTCAGTTCAATTCTCCGAGTTCGCGGTACTTGGCCTCACCCAGTTGCTGGAGAACCCGTCCAACCGCGGGCGGCCCAAGTTGGGAGCTCGGCGCACCGGCAGCATTGAGTGTCGGTGTGTCGACCGCGTCGCGTGCCGATGCGCCGTATGTACTCTTAAGCTTTGCGCCCAGGCCATAAAATTCAGTGAGGCTCGCCGTCCGGGCCTTTCAGATTCAGCGGCTTGTGTTTAGAGCAGCTTGTCGCTCGGGTGTTAAAGGCAGTGGTCGCGATGAAAAAAGTTGTTGGATGAACCATAGAAATCAGCTTAATCCACAAACGGCTAAAAGACCACGAAAGTTACGCGGCAAGAAACGAGCTGGAAAAAGAGTTATTAATATCCTAAGTTGCCAATTCGTGCACAAGTGCACAGCTCCGCCCAAAAAGATTGGGGTCTGATGTGTATGGTCCAAATTCATCGACATCCACAGGCAAAGATGAATGCAAGCTTAAAGGCAGTGTTCACGATAAAAATCGTTTTTCTGTTTCCCCGCCTACCTTGAAAACGGCCCCATGCCGACTCCAACGATGTCTCTGAAATCGTACAAGACCTCCTGGGAACGGAGTTATGGTTCCTCAAAAATTGAGCTAAGGAAACATTGTGGACGAGTTGTGCGAGGCTTGCAACTTCCGTCTTTTGCAGCCGATGTATGCGAGCTGACCTGAGTAAAGAGAGAAGTTGAGAATGAAGGGAGGAACGGGGCTGATGATTAGAAATCATCGCTCATCACACGATCTTGAGCATTCATTTGTTCACGTCGGTGGGCGTGTGTTGCGCTCTTGGGGTTTGCCTTGAGCTCGAAGTGGCAACTTTGCGCTCTTTTGGAACTTTTCCTTGCTCGCTTTCATGCGTTCTTTCGACGTCAACGTTAGAGTGTGCCCCTCCACTACCCATTCCTAGTGGAAACTGAAACACATTTTTTATCGTGAACACTGCCTTTAATTAAGAAAATGGTTGAACAATGAAAACAAACGCTTTATTCAAAGTTTTGACTAGATGAAGACAGAAATATCCGTGCAGGTCAGTCCGAAGGCCAATGTTCGTTGATTGAACTTCAATTTCAAGCCAGCTGACTTTCTTGATATTAGAGATCATCAATGCCGATGAAGTGGAGTGGGCTCGTCCACCATCAGAAGAAAGGAAATTTGAGGCTCAAAATCTGGCCCAAAACCGCTTTTTTTCGAAATTTTTTTAGAGCGTCCTTCTACTCTGAATCCAGAAAAGGGTTTAGAGAGGGAAAGAAAACGAGGACATTTCACCGCGACCACTGCCTTCAAGCAGCTGCTTGCTCCCGACCGTCTTTACCGCGCCCGCGATAGTCGCTACCACAGGCGACAAAACTTCGATTTTTCTTGCTTCACCCCCGCTATCCCGCTCACGACGACGGCTTTCTCGCTGAGCGCTCTTTGTCTGAGAGAGTTACACCGCGGTGAGTCTCGCTGCGGAGGGCAATTATGAGCAATAGTATATGCCGCGCAGCTAGTGACGGCGGCGACCCCCCCCCGCGCAACGCCTCCGGCTAACGGCGGCAAGAAATGGTCAACACTACTTTCATTGGCGGCGACATATGCCGCTATTGATCGATTGAATCACCTTTTTTATTGTTCTGCGATTTCATTCTTCTAAGCCCATTCTTTACTAGTTTATGTTTAAAATGACTGAAATCACCGCAAAATATTTTCAAGGCAGTGTTCACGATAATTCTCACTTCCAATATCTCTACGGTTTACAGAAGGTATGGTGCCCTAAATAGCGAAGCACGCTTGAAAAGGACGCGAAAGTCGCGTTTTTGAGCCGAGATAGGTCCTCCCTTGTTTACGTTGATTTTTGAGCGTGGAGGAATTGACCGCTAACAAGGGAAGTGTTTAGAGTGTCTAACGCATCTACGAAAACGACAAGTATCGCTAGTACCTCTTCTGGCTAAATAGTAAAAATGCGCAGTGTCCCGCCCCGAACTGCAGGTTCAAAAAAGTTATGAGCATTTTTCAAGACTCGCGAAAAGGCAAGGCATCAAGCGTTTTTTTTTAAGAGTTTCGAAATTTTTTCTCGGCTTCAGCCCGAAACTTGTATGTAAGGGTAATCTAGGGTGGTGAACACGAATCTGGAGTCCCTTTCTCGAATTTTACAAGAATTCTAGAGCGTAGGTTACGGTAGGTAAGATGTCTTTAGGGGACGAAACCCACCTTAGTATTTCGAAAATCGACAAACGAACGGTAAATTCGAATTCTCCACCCCGAATAACCCCCGTAAACAAATTTTGAGTAAAATTTGAGATTTTGACCAAACTACCGTATACCCACCGTAATCTACCGTAATTTGCAAAAAATCGCTAAACGGATTCCAGATTCGTGTTTAACACTCCAAATAACCCTCAGAAATCTCGAAAGCGTAGTTTTTCCCCCGAAATTTTCCACGGTTGGGAAGCTTCGAACGAAATTAGCCGAAAACTTTGGAAAATCGACTAATAAGCCACAGATTCGTGATCTGCGCCCCAAAAAACCCAACAGGAAGAATTTTAGGTCAAATCTGGAACATTTTTCTAAAACGCTTCCACACCCAAACTTTGCTAAAGGCACAGCACACCCTCAGACATGAATTTGGTGATTTTGATTTCATTGTGTAGTAGACCCCTCCTATATAACACGTGCCAAGTGCGAGATATCAATTCCTCCAAATAAGCGAGAAATAGGCGACTACCACAGGCCCGACCTCCTTGGCTCACCACCACAGGCCCGACCCCCTACCAGATTTCCGAACTCGATAGCGGCTAGATGGTTGGATGAATTTCGACCGCATCGCGTTCTTCAGTCTAATGCAGGACTGTCTCCTTATCCTGGCTCGCTCACGCGCAACGGTTGCGAATGAAGAGAAATACAGGCCCGAGACAACTCGTCCAACAATTCTTCACCCTCAAATATAGGCACTTTCTAGGAGCCATAACTCTGTTCATAGGGGATCTCGGACGATTTCAGAGATACCACTGTAATCAGCGTGTGACTCTCTCCAAGATAAGCATAAAAACTGAGAAATAATTTTCTGGGTGATCTGTGCCTTAAGGGGAATAGTTTCGGGCGCTGAACACATTTATGAGGTCCGTTTCCAGTTTTTCCGAAGACTAACGCGTTTTTCGGAGGATACAAAAGCCACATGAAACCACCTTTTCAAGCTTGGAACTTCTTGGAAGCTGCAGCTCGGGGCTGCATACTGCGCAGTTTTACTATTGAGCCACAAGAGATACCAACGGTACCAGTCGTTTTAGTAGATGCGTTTGACAGTCTAAACACCTCCCTCGTAAGAAGGATGATGCCTATCAGTGCAATCAATCGATCAGCTCACTTATCAGCACTTCCTTGACTTGATCATTCCTGTAATCTGAGTCTTCAATTGTTCATATCGAAGGGGCGGATCTGGAGTACGGGGCGGTTCTGGTACACCAAAACGCTTGTTCGCAGCCGTTATTTTGTCATTCCTGACTCGCTTCTACCGTTCTTTCGACACTGGGAGCCTATGGTCCTTCCCGCCTATTATTTCACTGCCGAAAGTCACCGATGATGATCATCGTGAATGCTGCCTTAAGATGTACAGGGTTCAAAAAAGGCTCATTCTAGTTCAATCCATTGTAGGTGTTCTATTTTCATTCGAATTTTTATTCCAATGTAGCCCATTTTGTGATTCATTCATGCTATCAAGAAAAAAGAAGTCTCGACGCCTAATTTCGGCGTCACGGTAAAACGAGAGCGAGAGGGAGAGAGAGGGGCAGGGAGAGGGGAGAACGAGAGCGAGAGAGAGAGAGAGAGAGAGAACAATCACCACTCCCGGCAGCATTTTGTGCAATGAGCCAAAAAAATCGATAATGTTGATTATCGATCGGTGACGTGTCAGTGCGGTTTCTGACAAGTTTAGTGGTTACATCAGCGACCTGTGTTAAAGACAGCAGACACGCTCGAAAAAGTTGTTGAGTTAATTACGCTACTGGAATCGTATGGCTCCTGGTAGAATGCTCACGCCGTTGTAAGCGTCAAAAACGAGTCAAAACTACTAAATTTGAGCAATGCAGATCGAACATTTTCCGCAACCCCGCCCACGAGCGTCGACAACCCCGCCCCAAAATACAAACTCGTCCAAACTGATCGTTCTAATACGGGCACTTTGGCTGGTTTTGATGCTTCCAACGTGCTGTGTAAAAGTGCTTTACACTTTTGAACTCTCTTCCATCATTTCTTCGTTAAACGTGAAGTGTTTGATGTATGCTGATAATGTCAAAATCTACAAGGTACTCGGTAACACTGAGGACAAGGAAGCTCTACAGTGCGCAATAGATGAGGTTAAAGGCAGTGGTCACGATGAAAAACGTTATCGAAAAACTACAAAAATCAGCTTAGATTAAAAACAGCTGAAAACCATGAAGGTAGCGCGATAAAAAACGGGCTAGAATTAAAGTTTCTAGGGTCCAAAGAAGCCAGTTCGTGCATACGTGCACAGCGCCTATCAAAAAGATCGCAGTCTCATGCCGAGCAGTCAAAAATCACCGACATTCAGAGGAAGAAATAAATGCAAATTCACATAATAAAAACAGTTGAGCAATGAAAGAAAACACTCCAGTCAATGTTTTTGACTAGATGTGTACATAAATCCGAAGTTTATTGATTGAAATTCAATTTCAATCCAACTGATGTTCTTGATCTAAGAGGTCATCGATGCCGATGATGTGGAATGGGCTCGTCCACCATCAAAAGACAAGAAAGTTCAGGCTTAAAACTTGGAAGAAAGTTCAGGCTTAAAACTTGGCCCAAAACAGTGGTTTTTTCGCGCTTTTTTCTTACAGGTCCTACTACTCGAGACCCAGAAAAGGGTTTAGAGAGAAAAGACGACAAGCATATTTGATCGCGACCGCTGCCTTTAAGCGCTGGTCTCAATAAGAGTTTACCGCTTGCTTCTGAAAAATTGCATCTTCTCTCTATCGGGTCTGGTTCAGTGCAAGCTTCATATAACTTGGATGAAATTTCCTTGAATTGTGTTCAACAAATACGAGATTCATGCTTTATTATAACCGACAAACTAGGTTTTCGCTCGCATTAAAGATCCATAATTTCCAAGGCAATGCATAGGACTTACTACCTTTTCAAAGCACTTAAGACAAAAGATTCGCAAATCCTTATCAGAGCATATCGCGAAGCGGCTGGAGAGGTTTGGTTTTGCCCGGGACTTGTGATCACTTAGAAATCTGTAAAGTAGTTAATAAAACCTGTTAAACAAATTCTCCAGAGATTTCCATCGGGATATAGGTGAGAGGGTCCAGGAGGCACATGCTGAGAAAATTTGAGCCAAATCGGTTCAAAACTAACAAAGTTAGATCGGCGATACCTTAGCAAAAATTCTTGTTGTGCGTGTAACTCGTTGCTGCTTCCTGCTTCCTGCTTCCCGCTTCGTGCTTCGTGTTACTGTTTAACATTGACGACTTCACTTATAACTGCTTATCATATCAAGTGATATTATCAGTTGGTAGACCAAATCGCTAAAACACGTTGTAGGCTGTACTTTTCGATGGGAAGGGACAGGGGAAGTGACTAACAAGTTTGTTACTTACTGTTTAACAGTTTGTTACTTACTTAGTAGTGGCCACTGGCAATGGTCGCAGGCGATCAGTTGGGCAGGCAGGTAAGTTGGTATGTGGATAGATAAGCAGGCTGGTGAGTAGGTAGACAATGAGTACTTAATGTTTAACATTGACGACTTCACTTATAACTGCTTATCATATCAAGTGATATTATCAGTTGGTAGACCAAATCGCTAAAACACGTTGTAGGCTGTACTTTTCGATGGGAAGGGACAGGGGAAGTGACTAACAAGTTTGTTACTTACTGTTTAACATTAACTACTTCACTTATTACAGCTTATCATATCAAGTGATATTATCAGTTGGCAGATGAAATCGCTAAAACACGTACTTTTTGGTAGGGAAGGGACAGGGGGAGTGACTAACAAGTTTATTACTTACTGTTTAACATTAACTACTTCACTTATTACAGCTTATCATATCAAGTGATATTATCAGTTGGCAGATCAAATCGCTAAAACACGTACTTTTTCGTAGGGAAGGGACAGGGGAAGTGACTAACAAGTTTGTTATTTACTGTTTAACATTAACTACTTCACTTATTACAGCTTATCATATCAAGTGATATTATCAGTTGGCAGATGAAATCGATAAAACACGTACTTTTTTGTAGGGAAGGGACAGGGGAAAGGACTAACAAGTTTGTTACTTACTGTTTAAGATTAACTACTTCACTTATTACAGCTTATCATATCAAGTGATATTATCAGTTGGTAGATCAAATCGCTAAAACACGTACTTTTTCGTCAGGAACGGACAGGGGAAGTGACTAACAAGTTTGTTACTTACTGTTTAACATTAACTACTTCACTTATTACAGCTTATCATATCAAGTGATATTATCAGTTGGCAGATGAAATCGCTAAAACACGTACTTTTTCGTAGGGAAGGGACAGGGGAAGTGACTAACAAGTTTGTTACTTACTGTTTAACATTAACTACTTCACTTATTACAGCTTATCATATCAAGTGATATTATCAGTTGGCAGATGAAATCGCTAAAACACGTACTTTTTCGTAGGGAAGGGACAGGGGGAGTGACTAACAAGTCTGTTACTTACTGTTTAACATTAACTACTTCACTTATTACAGTTTATCATATCAAGTGATATTATCAGTTGGCAGATGAAATCGCTAAAACACGTACTTTTTCGTAGGAAGGGACAGGGGAGTGACTAACAAGTTTGTTACTTACTGTTTAACATTAACTACTTCACTTTTTACAGCTTATCATATCAAGTGATATTATCAGTTGGCAGATGAAATCGCTAAAACACGTACTTTTTCGTAGGGAAGGGACAGGGGGAGTGACTAACAAGTCTGTTACTTACTGTTTAACATTAACTACTTCACTTATTACAGTTTATCATATCAAGTGATATTATCAGTTGGCAGATGAAATCGCTAAAACACGTACTTTTTCGTAGGGAAGGGACAGGGGGAGTGACTAACAAGTTTATTACTTACTGTTTAACATTAACTACTTCACTTATTACTGCTTATCATATCAAGTGATATTATCAGTTGGCAGATGAAATCGCTAAAACACGTACTTTTTCGTAGGGAAGGGACAGGGGAAGTGACTAACAAGTTTGTTATCTACTGTTTAACATTAACTACTTCACTTATTACGGCTTATCATATCAAGTGATATTATCAGTTGGCAGATGAAATCGCTAAAATACGTACTTTTTCGTAGGGAAGGGACAGGGGAAGTGACTAACAAGTTTGTTACTTACTGTTTAACATTAACTACTTCACTTATTACAGCTTATCATATCAAGTGACATTATCAGTTGGCAGATGAAATCGCTAAAACACGTACTTTTTCGTAGGGAAGGGACAGGGGAAGTGACTAACAAGTTTGTTACTTACTGTTTAACATTAACTACTTCACTTATTACAGCTTATCATATCAAGTGATATTATCAGTTGGCAGATGAAATCGCTAAAACACGTACTTTTTCGTAGGGTAGGGACAGGAAGTGACTAACAAGTTTGTTACTTACTGTTTAACATTAACTACTTCACTTATTACAGCTTATCATATCAAGTGATATTATCAGTTGGCAGATGAAATCGCTAAAACACGTACTTTTTCGTAGGGAAGGGACAGGGGAAGTGACTAACAAGTTTGTTACTTACTGTTTAACATTAACTACTTCACTTATTACAGCTTATCATATCAAGTGATTTTATCAGTTGGCAGATGAAATCGCTAAAACACGTACTTTTTCGTAGGGAAGGGACAGGGGAAGTGACTAACAAGTTTGTTACTTACTGTTTAACATTAACTACTTCACTTATTACAGCTTATCATATCAAGTGATATTATCAGTTGGCAGATGAAATCGCTAAAACACGTACTTTTTCGTAGGGAAGGGACGGGGGAAGTGACTAAGAAGTTTGTTACTTACTGTTTAACATTAACTACTTCACTTAATACAGCTTATCATATCAAGTGATATTATCAGTTGGCAGATCAAATCGCTAAAACACGTACTTTTTCGTAGGGAAGGGACAGGTAAGTTACTAACAAGTGTGTTACTTACTGTTTAACATTAACTACTTCACTTATTACAGCTTATCATATCAAGTGATATTATCAGTTGGCAGATGAAATCGCTAAAACACGTACTTTTTCGTAGGGAAGGGACAGGGGAAGTGACTAACAAGTTTGTTACTTACTGTTTAACATTAACTACTTCACTTATTACAGCTTATCATATCAAGTGATATTATCAGTTGCCAGATGAAATCGCTAAAACACGTACTTTTTCGTAGGGAAGGGACAGGGGAAGTGACTAACAAGTTTGTTACTTACTGTTTAACATTAACTACTTCACTTAATACAGCTTATCATATCAAGTGATATTATCAGTTGGCAGATGAAATTGCTAAAACACGTACTTTTTCGTAGGGAAGGGACAGGGGAAGTGACTAACAAGTTTGTTACTTACTGTTTAACATTAACTACTTCACTTAATACAGCTTATCATATCAAGTGATATTATCAGTTGGCAGATGAAATCGCTAAAACACGTACTTTTTCGTAGGGAAGGGACAGGGGAAGTGACTAACAAGTTTGTTACTTACTGTTTAACATTAACTACTTCACTTATTACGGCTTATCATATCAAGTGATATTATCAGTTGGCAGATGAAATCACTAAAATACGTACTTTTTCGTAGGGAAGGGACAGGGGAAGTGACTAACAAGTTTGTTACTTACTGTTTAACATTAACTACTTCACTTATTACAGCTTATCATATCAAGTGACATTATCAGTTGGCAGATGAAATCGCTAAAACACGTACTTTTTCGTAGGGAAGGGACAGGGGAAGTGACTAACAAGTTTGTTACTTACTGTTTAACATTAACTACTTCACTTATTACAGCTTATCATATCAAGTGATATTATCAGTTGGCAGATGAAATCGCTAAAACACGTACTTTTTCGTAGGGAAGGGACAGGGAAGTGACTAACAAGTTTGTTACTTACTGTTTAACATTAACTACTTCACTTATTACAGCTTATCATATCAAGTGATATTATCAGTTGGCAGATGAAATCGCTAAAACACGTACTTTTTCGTAGGAAGGGACAGGGGAAGTGACTAACAAGTTTGTTACTTACTGTTTAACATTAACTACTTCACTTAATACAGCTTATCATATCAAGTGATATTATCAGTTGGCAGATGAAATTGCTAAAACACGTACTTTTCGTAGGGAAGGGACAGGGGAAGTGACTAACAAGTTTGTTACTTACTGTTTAACATTAACTACTTCACTTATTACAGCTTATCATATCAAGTGATATTATCAGTTGGCAGATGAAATCGCTAAAACACGTACTTTTTCGTAGGGAAGGGACAGGGGAAGTGACTAACAAGTTTGTTACTTACTGTTTAACATTAACTACTTCACTTAATACAGCTTATCATATCAAGTGATATTATCAGTTGGCAGATGAAATTGCTAAAACACGTACTTTTTCGTAGGGAAGGGACAGGGGAAGTGACTAACAAGTTTGTTACTTACTGTTTAACATTAACTACTTCACTTAATACAGCTTATCTTATCAAGTGATATTATCAGTTGGCAGATGAAATCGCTAAAACACGTACTTTTTCGTAGGGAAGGGACAGGGGAAGTGACTAACAAGTTTGTTACTTACTGTTTAACATTAACTACTTCACTTATTACAGCTTATCATATCAAGTGATATTATCAGTTGGCAGATGAAATTGCTAAAACACGTACTTTTTCGTAGGGAAGGGACAGGGGAAGTGACTAATAAGTTTGTTACTTACTGTTTAACATTAACTACTTCACTTATTACAGCTTATCATATCAAGTGATATTATCAGTTGGCAGATGAAATTGCTAAAACACGTACTTTTTCGTAGGGAAGGGACAGGGGAAGTGACTAACAAGTTTGTTACTTACTGTTTAACATTAACTACTTCACTTAATACAGCTTATCATATCAAGTGATATTATCAGTTGGCAGATGAAATCGCTAAAACACGTACTTTTTCGTAGGGAAGGGACAGGGGAAGTGACTAACAAGTTTGTTACTTACTGTTTAACATTAACTACTTCACTTATTACAGCTTATCATATCAAGTGATATTATCAGTTGGCAGATGAAATCGCTAAAACACGTACTTTTTCGTAGGGAAGGGACAGGGCAAGTGACTAACAAGTTTGTTACTTACTGTTTAACATTAACTACTTCACTTAATACAGCTTATCATATCAAGTGATATTATCAGTTGGCAGATGAAATCGCTAAAACACGTACTTTTTCGTAGGGAAGGGACAGGGGAAGTGACTAACAAGTTTGTTACTTACTGTTTAACATTAACTACTTCACTTATTACAGCTTATCATATCAAGTGATATTATCAGTTGGCAGATGAAATCGCTAAAACACGTACTTTTTCGTAGGGAAGGGACAGGGAAGTGACTAACAAGTTTGTTACTTACTGTTTAACATTAACTACTTCACTTATTACAGCTTATCATATCAAGTGATATTATCAGTTGGCAGATGAAATCGCTAAAACACGTACTTTTTCGTAGGGAAGGGACAGGGAAGTGACTAACAAGTTTGTTACTTACTGTTTAACATTAACTACTTCACTTAATACAGCTTATCATATCAAGTGATATTATCAGTTGGCAGATGAAATCGCTAAAACACGTACTTTTTCGTAGGAAGGGACAGGGAAGTGACTAACAAGTTTGTTACTTACTGTTTAACATTAACTACTTGACCTATTACAGCTTATCATATCGAGTGATATTATCAGCTGGCACATGAAATCGCTAAAACACGTACTTTTTCCTAGGGAAGGGACAGGGAAGTGACTAACAAGTTTGTTACTTACTGTTTAACATTAACTACTTCACTTAATACAGCTTATCATATCAAGTGATATTATCAGTTGGCAGATGAAATCGCTAAAACACGTACTTTTTCGTAGGGAAGGGACAGGGGAAGTGACTAACAAGTTTGTTACTTACTGTTTAACATTAACTACTTCACTTAATACAGCTTATCATATCAAGTGATATTATCAGTTGGCAGATGAAATCGCTAAAACACGTACTTTTTCGTAGGGAAGGGACAGGGGAAGTGACTAACAAGTTTGTTACTTACTGTTTAACATTAACTACTTCACTTATTACAGCTTATCATATCAAGTGATATTATCAGTTGGCAGATGAAATCGCTAAAACACGTACTTTTTCGTAGGGAAGGGACAGGGGAAGTGACTAACAAGTTTGTTACTTACTGTTTAACATTAACTACTTCACTTAATACAGCTTATCATATCAAGTGATATTATCAGTTGGCAGATGAAATCGCTAAAACACGTACTTTTTCGTAGGGAAGGGACAGGGAAGTGACTAACAAGTTTGTTACTTACTGTTTAACATTAACTACTTCACTTAATACAGCTTATCATATCAAGTGATATTATCAGTTGGCAGATGAAATCGCTAAAACACGTACTTTTTCGTAGGGAAGGGACAGGGGAAGTGACTAACAAGTTTGTTACTTACTGTTTAACATTAACTACTTCACTTAATACAGCTTATCATATCAAGTGATATTATCAGTTGGCAGATGAAATCGCTAAAACACGTACTTTTTCGTAGGGAAGGGACAGGGGAAGTGACTAACAAGTTTGTTACTTACTGTTTAACATTAACTACTTCACTTATTACAGCTTATCATATCAAGTGATATTATCAGTTGGCAGATGAAATTGCTAAAACACGTACTTTTTCGTAGGGAAGGGACAGGGGAAGTGACTAACAAGTTTGTTACTTACTGTTTAACATTAACTACTTCACTTAATACAGCTTATCATATCAAGTGATATTATCAGTTGGCAGATGAAATCGCTAAAACACGTACTTTTTCGTAGGGAAGGGACAGGAAGTGACTAACAAGTTTGTTACTTACTGTTTAACATTAACTACTTCACTTATTACAGCTTATCATATCAAGTGATATTATCAGTTGGCAGATGAAATCGCTAAAACACGTACTTTTTCGTAGGGAAGGGACAGGGGAAGTGACTAACAAGTTTGTTACTTACTGTTTAACATTAACTACTTCACTTAATACAGCTTATCATATCAAGTGATATTATCAGTTGGCAGATGAAATCGCTAAAACACGTACTTTTTCGTAGGAAGGGACAGGGAAGTGACTAACAAGTTTGTTACTTACTGTTTAACATTAACTACTTCACTTAATACAGCTTATCATATCAAGTGATATTATCAGTTGGCAGATGAAATCGCTAAAACACGTACTTTTTCGTAGGGAAGGGACAGGGAAGTGACTAACAAGTTTGTTACTTACTGTTTAACATTAACTACTTCACTTATTACAGCTTATCATATCAAGTGATATTATCAGTTGGCAGATGAAATCGCTAAAACACGTACTTTTTCGTAGGGAAGGGACAGGGAAGTGACTAACAAGTTTGTTACTTACTGTTTAACATTAACTACTTCACTTAATACAGCTTATCATATCAAGTGATATTATCAGTTGGCAGATCAAATCGCTAAAACACGTACTTTTTCGTAGGGAAGGGACAGGGAAGTGACTAACAAGTTTGTTACTTACTGTTTAACATTAACTCCTTCACTTAATACAGCTTATCATATCAAGTGATATTATCAGTTGGCAGATGAAATCGCTAAAACACGTACTTTTTCGTAGGGAAGGGACAGGGGAAGTGACTAACAAGTTTGTTACTTACTGTTTAACATTAACTACTTCACTTAATACAGCTTATCATATCAAGTGATATTATCAGTTGGCAGATGAAATCGCTAAAACACGTACTTTTTCGTAGGGAAGGGACAGGGAAGTGACTAACAAGTTTGTTACTTACTGTTTAACATTAACTACTTCACTTAATACAGCTTATCATATCAAGTGATATTATCAGTTGGCAGATGAAATCGCTAAAACACGTACTTTTTCGTAGGGAAGGGACAAGGAAGTGACTAACAAGTTTGTTACTTACTGTTTAACATTAACTACTTCACTTACTACTGCTTATCATATCAAGTGATATTATCAGTTGGCAGATGAAATCGCTAAAACACGTACTTTTTCGTAGGGAAGGGACAGGGGAAGTGACTAACAAGTTTGTTACTTACTGTTTAACATTAACTACTTCACTTAATACAGCTTATCATATCAAGTGATATTATCAGCTGGCAGATGAAATCGCTAAAACACGTACTTTTTCGTAGGGAAGGGACAGGGGAAGTGACTAACAAGTTTGTTACTTACTGTTTAACATTAACTACTTCACTTAATACAGCTTATCATATCAAGTGATATTATCAGCTGGCAGATGAAATCGCTAAAACACGTACTTTTTCGTAGGGAAGGGACAGGGGAAGTGACTAACAAGTTTGTTACTTACTGTTTAACATTAACTACTTCACTTAATACAGCTTATCATATCAAGTGATATTATCAGTTGGCAGATGAAATCGCTAAAACACGTACTTTTTCGTAGGGAAGGGACAGGGAAGTGACTAACAAGTTTGTTACTTACTGTTTAACATTAACTACTTCACTTAATACAGCTTATCATATCAAGTGATATTATCAGTTGGCAGATGAAATCGCTAAAACACGTACTTTTTCGTAGGGAAGGGACAGGGAAGTGACTAACAAGTTTGTTACTTACTGTTTAACATTAACTACTTCACTTAATACAGCTTATCATATCAAGTGATATTATCAGTTGGCAGATGAAATCGCTAAAACACGTACTTTTCGTAGGGAAGGGACAGGGAAGTGACTAACAAGTTTGTTACTTACTATTTAACATTAACTACTTCACTTAATACAGCTTATCATATCAAGTGATATTATCAGTTGGCAGATGAAATCGCTAAAACACGTACTTTTTCGTAGGGAAGGGACAGGGAAGTGACTAACAAGTTTGTTACTTACTCTTTAACATTACCTACTTCACTTAATACAGCTTATCATATCAAGTGATATTATCAGTTGGCAGATGAAATCGCTAAAACACGTACTTTTTCGTAGGGAAGGGACAGGGGAAGTGACTAACAAGTTTGTTACTTACTGTTTAACATTAACTACTTCACTTAATACAGCTTATCATATCAAGTGATATTATCAGTTGGCAGATGAAATCGCTAAAACACGTACTTTTTCGTAGGGAAGGGACAGGAAGTGACTAACAAGTTTGTTACTTACTGTTTAACATTAACTACTTCACTTAATACAGCTTATCATATCAAGTGATATTATCAGTTGGCAGATGAAATCGCTAAAACACGTACTTTTCGTAGGGAAGGGACAGGGAAGTGACTAACAAGTTTGTTACTTACTGTTTAACATTAACTACTTCACTTAATACAGCTTATCATATCAAGTGATATTATCAGTTGGCAGATGAAATCGCTAAAACACGTACTTTTTCGTAGGGAAGGGACAGGGAAGTGACTAACAAGTTTGTTACTTACTGTTTAACATTAACTACTTCACTTAATACAGCTTATCATATCAAGTGATATTATCAGTTGGCAGATGAAATCGCTAAAACACGTACTTTTTCGTAGGGAAGGGACAGGGGAAGTGACTAACAAGTTTGTTACTTACTGTTTAACATTAACTACTTCACTTAATACAGCTTATCATATCAAGTGATATTATCAGTTGGCAGATGAAATCGCTAAAACACGTACTTTTTCGTAGGGAAGGGACAGGGGAAGTGACTAACAAGTTTGTTACTTACTGTTTAACATTAACTACTTCACTTAATACAGCTTATCATATCAAGTGATATTATCAGTTGGCAGATGAAATCGCTAAAACACGTACTTTTTCGTAGGGAAGGGACAGGGAAGTGACTAACAAGTTTGTTACTTACTGTTTAACATTAACTACTTCACTTAATACAGCTTATCATATCAAGTGATATTATCAGTTGGCAGATGAAATCGCTAAAACACGTACTTTTTCGTAGGGAAGGGACAGGGGAAGTGACTAACAAGTTTGTTACTTACTGTTTAACATTAACTACTTCACTTAATACAGCTTATCATATCAAGTGATATTATCAGTTGGCAGATGAAATCGCTAAAACACGTACTTTTTCGTAGGGAAGGGACAGGAAGTGACTAACAAGTTTGTTACTTACTGTTTAACATTAACTACTTCACTTAATACAGCTTATCATATCAAGTGATATTATCAGTTGGCAGATGAAATCGCTAAAACACGTACTTTTTCGTAGGGAAGGGACAGGGGAAGTGACTAACAAGTTTGTTACTTACTGTTTAACATTAACTACTTCACTTAATACAGCTTATCATATCAAGTGATATTATCAGTTGGCAGATGAAATCGCTAAAACACGTACTTTTTCGTAGGGAAGGGACAGGGGAAGTGACTAACAAGTTTGTTACTTACTGTTTAACATTAACTACTTCACTTAATACAGCTTATCATATCAAGTGATATTATCAGTTGGCAGATGAAATCGCTAAAACACGTACTTTTTCGTAGGGAAGGGACAGGGGAAGTGACTAACAAGTTTGTTACTTACTGTTTAACATTAACTACTTCACTTAATACAGCTTATCATATCAAGTGATATTATCAGTTGGCAGATCAAATCGCTAAAACACGTACTTTTTCGTAGGGAAGGGACAGGGAAGTTACTAACAAGTGTGTTACTTACTGTTTAACATTAACTACTTCACTTATTACAGCTTATCATATCAAGTGATATTATCAGTTGGCAGATGAAATCGCTAAAACACGTACTTTTTCGTAGGGAAGGGACAGGGGAAGTGACTAACAAGTTTGTTACTTACTGTTTAACATTAACTACTTCACTTAATACAGCTTATCCTATCAAGTGATATTATC
This sequence comes from Aplectana chamaeleonis, assembly GCA_029168955.1. NCBI lineage: Eukaryota > Metazoa > Nematoda > Chromadorea > Rhabditida > Cosmocercidae > Aplectana > Aplectana chamaeleonis. Next base: position 607,079 of record JAPDOI010000138.1, on the reverse strand, counting down.
AGTTGGCAGATGAAATCGCTAAAACACGTACTTTTTCGTAGGGAAGGGACAGGGGAAGTGACTAACAAGTTTGTTACTTACTGTTTAACATTAACTACTTCACTTATTACAGCTTATCATATCAAGTGATATTATCAGTTGGCAGATGAAATCGCGAAAACACGTACTTTTTCGTAGGAAGGGACAGGGGAAGTGACTAACAAGTTTGTTACTTACTGTTTAACATTAACTACTTCACTTAATACAGCTTATCATATCAAGTGATATTATCAGTTGGCAGATGAAATCGCTAAAACACGTACTTTTTCGTAGGGAAGGGACAGGGGAAGTGACTAACAAGTGTGTTACTTACTGTTTAACATTAACTACTTCACTTATTACAGCTTATCATATCAAGTGATATTATCAGTTGGCAGATGAAATCGCTAAAACACGTACTTTTTCGTAGGGAAGGGACAGGGGAAGTGACTAACAAGTTTGTTACTTACTGTTTAACATTAACTACTTCACTTAATACAGCTTATCATATCAAGTGATATTATCAGTTGGCAGATGAAATCGCTAAAACACGTACTTTTTCGTAGGGAAGGGACAGGGGAAGTGACTAACAAGTTTGTTACTTACTGTTTAACATTAACTACTTCACTTAATACAGCTTATCATATCAAGTGATATTATCAGTTGGCAGATCAAATCGCTAAAACACGTACTTTTTCGTAGGGAAGGGACAGGGAAGTGACTAACAAGTTTGTTACTTACTGTTTAACATTAACTACTTCACTTAATACAGCTTATCATATCAAGTGATATTATCAGTTGGCAGATGAAATCGCTAAAACACGTACTTTTTCGTAGGGAAGGGACAGGGAAGTGACTAACAAGTTTGTTACTTACTGTTTAACATTAACTACTTCACTTATTACAGCTTATCATATCAAGTGATATTATCAGTTGGCAGATGAAATCGCTAAAACACGTACTTTTTCGTAGGGAAGGGACAGGGGAAGTGACTAACAGGTTTGTTACTTACTGTTTAACATTAACTACTTCACTTATTACAGCTTATCATATCAAGTGATATTATCAGTTGGCAGATGAAATTGCTAAAACACGTACTTTTTCGTAGGGAAGGGACGGGAAGTGACAAACAAGTTGTTACTTACTGTTTAACATTAACTACTTCACTTATTACAGCTTATCATATCAAGTGATATTATCAGTTGGCAGATGAAATCGCTAAAACACGTACTTTTTCGTAGGGAAGGGACAGGAAGTGACTAACAAGTTTGTTACTTACTGTTTAACATTAACTACTTCACTTAATACAGCTTATCATATCAAGTGATATTATCAGTTGGCAGATGAAATCGCTAAAACACGTACTTTTTCGTAGGGAAGGGACAGGGGAAGTGACTAACAAGTTTGTTACTTACTGTTTAACATTAACTACTTCACTTAATACAGCTTATCATATCAAGTGATATTATCAGTTGGCAGATGAAATCGCTAAAACACGTACTTTTTCGTAGGGAAGGGACAGGGGAAGTGACTAACAAGTTTGTTACTTACTGTTTAACATTAACTACTTCACTTAATACAGCTTATCATATCAAGTGATATTATCAGTTGGCAGATGAAATCGCTAAAACACGTACTTTTTCGTAGGGAAGGGACAGGGGAAGTGACTAACAAGTTTGTTACTTACTGTTTAACATTAACTACTTCACTTAATACAGCTTATCATATCAAGTGATATTATCAGTTGGCAGATGAAATCGCTAAAACACGTACTTTTTCGTAGGGAAGGGACAGGGAAGTGACTTACAAGTTTGTTACTTACTGTTTAACATTAACTACTTCACTTATTACAGCTTATCATATCAAGTGATATTATCAGTTGGCAGATGAAATCGCTAAAACACGTACTTTTTCGTAGGGAAGGGACAGGGGAAGTGACTAACAAGTTTGTTACTTACTGTTTAACATTAACTACTTCACTTATTACAGCTTATCATATCAAGTGATATTATCAGTTGGCAGATGAAATCGCTAAAACACGTACTTTTTCGTAGGGAAGGGACAGGGAAGTGACTAACAAGTTTGTTACTTACTGTTTAACATTAACTACTTCACTTAATACAGCTTATCATATCAAGTGATATTACCAGTTGGAAGATCAAACCGCTAATACTCTTAGTTTTTCGTAGGCAAGGGACAGGGGAAGTGACTAACAAGTTTGTTACTTACTGTTTAACATTAACTACTTCACTTAATACAGCTTATCATATCAAGTGATATTATCAGTTGGCAGATGAAATTGCTAAAACACGTACTTTTTCGTAGGGAAGGGACAGGGGAAGTGACTAACAAGTTTGTTACTTACTGTTTAACATTAACTACTTCACTTAATACAGCTTATCATATCAAGTGATATTATCAGTTGGCAGATGAAATCGCTAAAACACGTACTTTTTCGTAGGGAAGGGACAGGGGAAGTGACTAACAAGTTTGTTACTTACTGTTTAACATTAACTACTTCACTTATTACAGCTTATCATATCAAGTGATATTATCAGTTGGCAGATGAAATCGCTAAAACACGTATTTTTCGTGGGGAAGGGACAGGGGAAGTGACTAACAAGTTTGTTACTTACTGTTTAACATTAACTACTTCACTTAATACAGCTTATCATATCAAGTGATATTATCAGTTGGCAGATGAAATCGCTAAAACACGTACTTTTTCGTAGGGAAGGGACAGGGGAAGTGACTAACAAGTTTGTTACTTACTGTTTAACATTAACTACTTCACTTATTACAGCTTATCATATCAAGTGATATTATCAGTTGGCAGATGAAATCGCTAAAACACGTACTTTTTCGTAGGGAAGGGACAGGGAAAGTGACTAACAAGTTTGTTACTTACTGTTTAACATTAACTACTTCACATAATACAGCTTATCATATCAAGTGATATTATCAGTTGGCAGTTGAAATCGCTAAAACACGTACTTTTTCGTAGGGAAGGGACAGGGGAAGTGACTAACAAGTTTGTTACTTACTGTTTAACATTAACTACTTCACTTATTACAGCTTATCATATCAAGTGATATTATCAGTTGGCAGATGAAATCGCTAAAACACGTTGTAGGCTGTACTTTTCGTAGGGAAGGGACAGGGAAGTGACTAACAAGTTTGTTACTTACTGTTTAACATTAACTACTTCACTTATTACAGCTTATCATATCAAGTGATATTATCAGTTGGCAGATGAAATCGCTAAAACACGTACTTTTTCGTAGGGAAGGGACAGGGAAGTGACTAACAAGTTTGTTACTTACTGTTTAACATTAACTACTTCACTTATTACAGCTTATCATATCAAGTGATATTATCAGTTGGCAGATGAAATCGCTAAAACACGTTGTACTGTACTTTTCGTAGGGAAGGGACAGGGGAAGTGACTAACAAGTTTGTTACTTACTGTTTAACATTAACTACTTCACTTATTACTGCTTATCATATCAAGTGATATTATCAGTTGGCAGATGAAATCGCTAAAACACGTACTTTTTCGTAGGGAAGGGACAGGAAGTGACTAACAAGTTTGTTACTTACTGTTTAACATTAACTACTTCACTTATTACAGCTTATCATATCAAGTGATATTATCAGTTGGCAGATGAAATCGCTAAAACACGTACTTTTTCGTAGGGAAGGGACAGGGGAAGTGACTAACAAGTTTGTTACTTACTGTTTAACATTAACTACTTCACTTATTACAGCTCATCATATCAAGTGATATTATCAGTTGGCAGATGAAATCGCTAAAACACGTACTTTTTCGTAGGGAAGGGACAGGGGAAGTGACTAACAAGTTTGTTACTTACTGTTTAACATTAACTACTTCACTTATTACAGCTTATCATATCAAGTGATATTATCAGTTGGCAGATGAAATCGCTAAAACACGTACTTTTTCGTAGGGGAGGGACAGGGAAGTGACTAACAAGTTTGTTACTTACTGTTTAACATTAACTACTTCACTTATTACAGCTTATCATATCAAGTGATATTATCAATTGGTAGATCAAATCGCTAAAACACGTTGTAGGCTGTACTTTTCGATGAAAAGGAACAAGGAAAGTGACTAACAAGTTTGTTACTTACTGTTTAACATTAACTACTTCACTTATTACAGCTTATCATATCAAGTGATATTATCAGTTGGCAGATGAAATCGCTAAAACACGTACTTTTTCGTAGGGAAGGGACAGGGGAAGTGACTAACAAGTTTGTTACTTACTGTTTACCATTAACGACTTCACTTATTACAGCTTATCATATCAAGTGATATTATCAGTTGGCAGATGAAATCGCTAAAACACGTACTTTTTCGTAGGGGAGGGACAGGGAAGTGACTAACAAGTTTGTTACTTACTGTTTAACATTAACTACTTCACTTATTACAGCTTATCATATCAAGTGATATTATCAATTGGTAGGTCAAATCGCTAAAACACGTTGTAGGCTGTACTTTTCGATGAAAAGGAACAAGGAAAGTGACTAACAAGTTTGTTACTTACTGTTTAACATTAACTACTTCACTTATTACAGCTTATCATATCAAGTGATATTATCAGTTGGCAGATCAAATCGCTAAAACACGTTGTAGGCTGTACTTTTCGATGGGAAGGAACAAGGAAAGTGACTAACAAGTTTATTACTTACTGTTTAACATTAACTACTTCACTTATTACAGCTTATCATATCAAGTGATATTATCAGTTGGCAGATGAAATCGCTAAAACACGTACTTTTTCGTAGGGGAGGGACAGGGGAAGTGACTAACAAGTTTGTTACTTACTGTTTAACATTAACTACTTCACTTATTACAGCTTATCATATCAAGTGATATTATCAATTGGTAGATCAAATCGCTAAAACACGTTGTAGGCTGTACTTTTCGATGAAAAGGAACAAGGAAAGTGACTAACAAGTTTGTTACTTACTGTTTAACATTAACTACTTCACTTATTACAGCTTATCATATCAAGTGATATTATCAATTGGTAGATCAAATCGCTAAAACACGTTGTAGGCTGTACTTTTCGATGGGAAGGAACAAGGAAAGTGACTAACAAGTTTATTACTTACTGTTTAACATTAACTACTTCACTTATTACAGCTTATCATATCAAGTGATATTATCAGTTGGCAGATGAAATCGCTAAAACACGTACTTTTTCGTAGGGGAGGGACAGGGGAAGTGACTAACAAGTTTGTTACTTACTGTTTAACATTAACTACTTCACTTATTACAGCTTATCATATCAAGTGATATTATCAATTGGGGTCAAATCGCTAAAACACGTTGTAGGCTGTACTTTTCGATGAAAAGGAACAAGGAAAGTGACTAACAAGTTTGTTACTTACTGTTTAACATTAACTACTTCACTTATTACAGCTTATCATATCAAGTGATATTATCAATTGGTAGATCAAATCGCTAAAACACGTTGTAGGCTGTACTTTTCGATGAAAAGGAACAAGGAAAGTGACTAACAAGTTTGTTACTTACTGTTTAACATTAACTACTTCACTTATTACAGCTTATCATATCAAGTGATATTATCAGTTGGCAGATGAAATCGCTAAAACACGTACTTTTTCGTAGGGGAGGGACAGGGGAAGTGACTAACAAGTTTGTTACTTACTGTTTAACATTAACTACTTCACTTATTACAGCTCATCATATCAAGTGATATTATCAGTTGGCAGATGAAATCGCTAAAACACGTACTTTTTCGTAGGGAAGGGACAGGGGAAGTGACTAACAAGTTTGTTACTTACTGTTTACCATTAACTACTTCACTTATTACAGCTTATCATATCAAGTGATATTATCAGTTGGCAGATGAAATCGCTAAAACACGTACTTTTTCGTAGGGGAGGGACAGGGGAAGTGACTAACAAGTTTGTTACTTACTGTTTAACATTAACTACTTCACTTATTACAGCTTATCATATCAAGTGATATTATCAATTGGTAGATCAAATCGCTAAAACACGTTGTAGGCTGTACTTTTCGATGAAAAGGAACAAGGAAAGTGACTAACAAGTTTGTTACTTACTGTTTAACATTAACTACTTCACTTATTACAGCTTATCATATCAAGTGATATTATCAGTTGGCAGATGAAATCGCTAAAACACGTACTTTTTCGTAGGGAAGGGACAGGGGAAGTGACTAACAAGTTTGTTACTTACTGTTTACCATTAACGACTTCACTTATTACAGCTTATCATATCAAGTGATATTATCAGTTGGCAGATGAAATCGCTAAAACACGTACTTTTTCGTAGGGGAGGGACAGGGGAAGTGACTAACAAGTTTGTTACTTACTGTTTAACATTAACTACTTCACTTATTACAGCTTATCATATCAAGTGATATTATCAATTGGTAGGTCAAATCGCTAAAACACGTTGTAGGCTGTACTTTTCGATGAAAAGGAACAAGGAAAGTGACTAACAAGTTTGTTACTTACTGTTTAACATTAACTACTTCACTTATTACAGCTTATCATATCAAGTGATATTATCAGTTGGCAGATCAAATCGCTAAAACACGTTGTAGGCTGTACTTTTCGATGGGAAGGAACAAGGAAAGTGACTAACAAGTTTATTACTTACTGTTTAACATTAACTACTTCACTTATTACAGCTTATCATATCAAGTGATATTATCAGTTGGCAGATGAAATCGCTAAAACACGTACTTTTTTTGTAGGGAAGGGACAGGGGAAGTGACTAACAAGTTTGTTACTTACTGTTTAACATTAACTACTTCACTTATTACAGCTTATCATATCAAGTGATATTATCAGTTGGCAGATGAAATCGCTAAAACTCGTACTTTTTCGTAGGGAAGGGACAGGGGAAGTGACTAAGAAGTTTGTTACTTACTGTTTAACATTAACTACTTCACTTATTACTGCTTGTCATATCAAGTGATATTATCAGTTGGCAGATCAAATCGCTAAAACACGTTGTAGGCTGTACTTTTCGATGGGAAGGAACAAGGAAAGTGACTGACAGGTTTGTTACTTATTGTTTAACATTAACTACTTCACTTATTACAGCTTATCATATCAAGTGATATTATCAGTTGGCAGATGAATTCGCTAAAACACGTACTTTTTCGTAGGGAAGGGACAGGGGAAGTGACTAACAAGTTTGTTACTTACTGTTTAACATTAACTACTTCACTTATTACTGCTTATCATATCTAGTGATATTATCAGTTGGCAGATCAAATCGCTAAAACACGTACTTTTTCGTAGGGAAGGGACAGGAGAAGTTACTAACAAGTTTGTTACTCTCTGATGACGTCATCAAAGTGCATGGGGCATGTGACAACGTCATCAGAACGTCGTGCCGAGTACATAGGGCATCTGATGTCTTCATCAGGACGTCGTGCCAAGTACATAGGGCATCTGCTGACGTCATCAAGACGTCGTGCCCAGGTCGTGCTAAGTGCATAGGGCATCTTATGACGTCATCAGGATGTCGTGTAAAGTACACACGGCATCTGATGACGTCATCAGGATGTCGACGAAAGAGAGTCGCGCGTCATTTGTAGCGCGCGCAACAAGTCAATCACTTACTGATTGTCATATCAATCCATGCTATTTGGAAAATATTGAAGATTTTTACAGATATTACTTCGTAATATCAATAAAAAGTGAACAATTCTATCAAAAAGGGGTCTTCCAAGCGAAAGAGGTTTCGTTGGCGTCAGAAACGTTCCAACAAAAAGGGAACAATAGGCAAGTAGGATGAGGAGTTTCTTCAAAAATTGAACAATTTTTTCTGAGACTGATTTTCTTGGCCGAAACTTCTTATTAGCGGAAACAAACCGTTGCGGTGTTTCACACGGAAGCACTCTGTGGTTCCAAATAGTCTCCGATTATGCGAGTAACGATAAAAATGTATAATTATGTGCACCTATTAGTTATCATTAGAAGAGAAAATGATTTCAACTTTACCTACACAGACGGCTAGCTCCAGCTGCTACGAGAAGCGAACTCAAAGTGCAGCATGAAATAAGAGTATTTTCTTATAATCTCGTCAAGAATAGAAGTCCATTCTTGGAAACCATTGAACTCTTCCTCGTGAAATGCCACAACGGTTTGTTTCCGCTATTAAGAAGTTTTGGCCTAGAAAATCAGTCTCAGAAAATATTGTTCAATTTTTGTAGACTCTCCTCATCCTACTTGCCTTTTGTTCCCTTTTTGTTGGAACGTTTCTGACGCCAACCAAACCTCTTTGGCTTGGAAGACCATTTTTTGATAGAATAAATATTACGTTAGACCGCTGGTCGATAACGGTACAACGGTGTTCAAACCCTATTAGAAAAGAACATTGCTGCTTTGGAAAGTGTGTTTTCAAGTTTTCGGGTTACGAAGTCTTGAAAACATGAGAAAAGGCAACGATCTTATCATGTCATACAAAATAATTACTCTCAAGGTCTCACTCCAATTATTCGATTATTTCACTTTTGTTATTTCACGCACAAGAGGAAACACACAAAAGCTGACAAGGGAAGTGCTTAGAGTGGTAAACGCATCTGCCAAAACAACTAATATCGTTAGTATCTCTAGAGACTCAATAGTAAATCGCGCAGTATAACGCCCCGAGCTGCAGGTTCCAAGAAGTTACAAGCTTAAAAAAATCGTTTTTTGTGCTTTTTCTACTCTCCAAAAAAGGCATTAATCTTTCGAAAATTCGGAAACGGACCCCATAAATGTGTTCAGCGCCCAAAACTATTCCCCTGAGCAAAATTTGGGTGAAGGAACATTTTCCATACTTTGTCCAGACTGACAGCATTTTGGACTTGTACGGATTTTCGGTTGGGCGAATATTTATACCGATTAGAGGGCTCTGGAAGCGTTTTAGAAAAATGCTCCAGATTTGACTTGAAATTTTCCCAGGGGGGTTTTTTGGGGCGCTGATTACGAATCTGTAGTTTATTAGTCGGTTTTCCAGAGTTTTCGGCTAATTTCGTTCAAAGCTTCCCAACCGGGGAAAATTTCGAGGGAAAAACGCCACTTTCGAGATTTTCGGAGTGCTACGGTAGATATAGCTCAAATTGCCCCTCTGGGGGTCATTTGGAGTGCTGAGCACGAATCTGGAGTCCGTTTATCGAATTATTGCAAATAACGGTAAATCACGGTGGGTATACGGTAGTTTGGTCAAAGGCCGAAATCATACTTCCATCGATGAACGACGCGACGCAATGTTAACTATCAGTATCGACCGAAAATCGATATACTTGATGTGCACTGTCGCCGTCGTCGGTCGCGGGAAGTATGATCCCCGCCAAAATCTCAGATTTTACTCAAAGTTGTAGGCGGGGGTTATTCGGGGTGGAGAATACGAATTTAACGTCCGTTTGTCGATTTTCAAAATACTAAGGTGGCTTTTGCCCCTGAATGACATGCTACACACCATAACCTGCAGCAAACCTTCGAACTTCGACAAATGGACTCCAGATTCGTGTTCACCACCCTAGATTACCCCTTCATACAAGTTTTGGGCCAAATCCGAGAAATTTTTTGAAACTCGCAAAAAAATGTCTGATGGGTGCCTTATCGCGAGGCTTAAAAACTGCTCATAACTTGTTCGAACCTGCAGCTCGGGGCGGGATACTGCTGGATATTTACTATTGAGCCAGAAGAGATACTAACGATACTGGTCGTTTTCGCAGATACGATTACCACTCTAAACATTTCCCTTGTGAGACCAAAAAAAGTCTCGGACACAGGCCAGGACAAAATCTTTCTGTAATAGAGTAGTTCCAACTTCGAATTTGTTGATTAATAGAGATGCATTGTGTTTGAAACTCAATCCTTTCCAAAAAGTATTTTGCCAGGTAATCTCCTGCTCTGACTCGCCATAGAGATCCCAGTGTTGTATGTTCTGACTTTCTTTTATAAGCGGTTTTTTAGTGTTATCCTCTGTTTCCTCCCTAATCGTTATGTTTCATTTTGAATTTCTCCATTTAGCAATCGAGAACACTCCGGCGTAATTATCTGATGGTATCGATATTTTGATTACTTCATACACGTGCGCTATGTGTGCGTTCATAAATAAATATATTAAACGAGATGAACGTCCCAGTAAAGGCTAAGAGAGCATATCGGCTTCTCTATCTCAGCCGTTTTGTTGCTAATATTCGCTGTTTCAACCGCGCGATCAGTAACTCGTCCACTTTCACCTGGTAACAAAAACAACCGTTATTCCTCCATTCGCATACAATTTCATTGGTTTTTTCGTTAGTTACCTATACTACTAGCCCCAACAACTCGATTTATGTCATAAAATCAATTCCATTTTAGAGCGTGTCGGCTGCCTTTAAAGTCCGTGTTCACGATGGTTTTCGTCCCCGAGTTTTTACATAAAACAATGCGTTGGCCTCCAGTTGTTACGAGAATTACGAAGGAACGGCGAGAAACGCATAAAAACGTAGTAATTCAGTGACATTATTCAACAACACGGACTAATTGTCCGGTTGGATGAACATGTTCATGGTGGTTGTCACCGGTGGTACATTGGTTCAATCGAAAGTGAAGAATATTTTATGCAAAGCAGGATTAGTTAGGGCCCTAATGAAACAACGGGGCAATAGAGAGTAGAGAATTGCAAAGGACGGGTCCACAAAAGATTTCATTGTCACAACAAACACTTCCTGTGATAATTAAGAGGCGGGGTGAGAGTAAAGGATTTCGTGTACTTCTGGTGCGTTTTTCTCAATTTCTACGTCATTTTACATAGTTCTACCCGGGGGCCACTTAATCAATATAACGAATAATCTGAAAAATGAAGATTATCGTGGACACTGCCTTTAAAGGCAGTGTTCACGATAAAAATCGTTATTCTGTTTCCCCGCCTGTCTTGAAAACGGCCGAATGCTGATTCCAATGATGTCTCTGCAATCGTACAAGACCTTCTGGGAACGGATTTATCGTCCCTCAGAAATTGGATTGAGGAAACATGGTGGACGAGTTGTCCGAGGCTTGTAACTTCCGTCATTTGCAGCCGATGTATGCGAGCTGACCTGAGTAAAGAGAGAATCTGAGAATGAAGGGAAGAACGGGGCCAATGATTGGAAATCATCGCTCATATCATGATCTTGAGCATTCATTTGTTCGCGTCGGTGGGCGTGTGTTGCGCTTTTGAGGTTTGTCTTGCGCTCGAGGTGGCAACTTCGGCCACTTTTGGAGCTTTTCCTGGCTATTTTTCATGCGTTCTTTCGACGTCAGCGTTACAGTGTGCCCCTCCACTACCCATTCCTAGTGGAGATTGAAACACATTTTTTATCGTAAATACTGCCTTTAAGTGGCTGCAGATCCACCCACACACCCTAGTTTCCTCAGCAGTAGCATGTCCATGTAGATTTCATGCTCCACGGCAAATTTAGTATGTGAACCCACGATCTTGAGGTACCCTTAAAAGTAAAGTTAACAAGTTCAAATTGGAATAGGAGCGACCTGCACCCATTTCCAGCCTCCTGTTCAAAAATGAGCTCCCTAGCTCAATTTGAAGTGTACTAACAGGATCGTGAACGCCAACTAAAAAAAGAAGAAGAAGATTAACATCATAACTTTGCGGACTTTTCAATTTTTCTCGAATATCAGCAAACCATCTCAGACCATTTCTGGGTGTTCACACCATCTTTTTACGCCCTCTTGAATGGAAGAAAAACCACTTCCCCAATTCTTCTCAGAATGTTGATTTCGGAATCGCGGGTCTGTCACGTTCAGTTTAAAACCAAATCAGATGCGCGCTTCGCACAAATGAAATCAGCATGGGACCGTTTTCAAGATAGGTAGAAAAACAAAAAAACTTCTCATCGTGAACACTGCCGTTAAATAGGTGAAACAAATATGTACAAGGCAACAGCTAGAATAATCAGTTCATCGCATTCCTGACCTAGCGCTGAAGATGATCTTTCGCGTCATCTAAAAGCTAGAACAGAAAATGAAGGAAGTTTCAGCCGGGCAGATTGCGGTGAGGAATGGGATTCAGAATAGAAAAACTGCAATGAAGCAATAAAAAGTAGTGAAGGGCAGAGGAAGGAACGAGGCCATTCTAATTGCGAACCAGAAGAAGAATTCGACTGCCGGCCAAAGCCGTTACTGGAAATTGAAAGCAAAGGGTTATGCTGACCAACGAAACTCGTTGCCGTCCTGAGAATAGCGTCTTGAACACCTCTAAATCGTCATGGCGATGCTTGCTGATGTAGAAAAGAAATCGTCGTAGTTTCCGTTACCTAAGCATCGCACACAAATTTTTTGTGCATATGTAATGATATACTGAGTCAATCACTAAAATATCTAGTACCAGAATGTTCAATAAGATTTTTCGTTCGATAAGAGAGGGCTACTAGCCCAATTTTTGGTTGTTTTGTTGGTACACTCTTCATATACGTGCTGACTATGGAGCCACACTAGTGGATCATCTCGATTTTTGTCAATTCCTCAATTGAGCTTCCCTCCTAGTCGGTGTTGTTATATCTCTGCTCGTTTCTTCATTTATCTGGCAATGCAGTAGTGCTGGCTGTGATGGTTCCTGGCAAGTCAGACGTTGTTTTCTTGGGTGTTTGTTTACAGGCCATAAAACGGCCAATGTCTCACCGTCGACTGCGTACCACGCGCTGCGCGACCGCACGTGCGTCGGAAGCAGACGAGTTTTGGCCGCCGCGCGACGAGTTTCGGCCGTCGCGCGGCGGCCAAAACGTCGCGCGGCGGCCAAAACCCGTCTGCTTCCGACGCGCGTGCGGTCGCGCAGCGCGTGGTACGCAGTCGACGGTGAGACATTGGCCGTTTTATGGCATGTATGTCCGCAGCATCGAATTCAGCTATGCCGATCACTGACCGAGTTTACATCCCATGTCTCATAGGGCGTCGCTACCTGGATTGGATCCATATACTTTTTCTTCCTTCATCTTTCAAGTTTCTGCCTATCTAGTAAGGTGCTAAAGGCCTGCAACAAAGAACGGATTTGCCTGTCATTTACGCTTATCAACCGCTGACATTTGGAACTATTTCAAGATACATCGCCTAGATACCTAACAGCGGTCGGAGGACCATATGCATCCTAGGAAGCCGCGTGGGTAGGGTCGCTTTCAACTCAGTTACTCGAATAGTATATGAATGGCTATAAATTTATTTCCCGTAATGGTAATACTGATCAGTTCCAGGCTTTTAGCACTGCTTCGGTTTCTTTTTCGGTTTCTTTTTTGTTCCTGACTTCCCTCACTGTAATGGCTCCTAATTTTAGGTACTGTCGCCTTTTAGATTATTCTATAATCAGAATAATGGTCTTGCGATCGGCTGTTGAAGCGTTGCGCTAAGTTTTTGTTTTTTTTTGTAATCTTTCCTTTTGTTTGTTTTTTTTTTGTAATCTTTCCATGTTTTTAACTTACTGTTTTGTAGTTTTTGAGCACGTCGGCAACGGTGTAAAGTAAATAAATAAATAAATAAATATACACTGCCTAAGCCAGCTTCATCGACTTTGTATCGCGATTATTCTGCAATGTCCACACAACAGAAAAAAGTATTTACACATCATGTAAATTACTGCTAGTGGCTGGGACTGTATACCAGCCTTGCGCAAATCCTTGACCTTTGTTTTTCTCCTCTTTCCTTTCCTTTTGGATGTTCCCCTTTTTTTGTTTTGATGTTCTCGTTTGAATATTCACTACTGTTTGGTTCATTGATGTAGTATTTTTTACAATGGAAACAATTGAAGATCGTGCAGTGATAAAATTCTTATTTTTGGAAGTTGTAGCACCGAAAGAAAATCACAAACGAATGTTAAAAGTGTATAATAGTTGTTCATCTACAATGAGAACAGTAGAAAGATGGGTTGCTGAATTTAAACGTGGTCGTACAAGCGTTGAAGACGATCCACGTGAAGGACGTCCAAAGAGCGCATCAACATCAGAAATCATAGCCAAAATACAGGATATGGTTTCGGAAGATGGTCGATTGACTGAGAAAGATTTAGTAGAGGCTCTACACATCTCATTGGGCGATGTGAGCCATATTTCAAATAAATTTTGGGTTTAAGAAAGCTGTGCGCACAATTGGTGCCCCATCCGCTAATAATGGAACAAAAACACATTTGAATGCGACTTTCTCAGCAACATTTGGAGCGTTTTAAAAAGGATAAAGTGGATTTTGTGCGCCGATTCATCACTATGGATGAGACTTGGGTCTATCACCAGTATCCTGAATCAAAACAAGAGGCTAATGAGTGGTGTGAACCTGGTTGTTTTGAAACGAGTTCGTGTCCGGAAATCGGCCAAGAAGGTTATGGCATCAGTTTTTCGGGATGCGAAAGAAATTTTGTGTGTGGATTACCTGCAAACTGGTAAAACAACAATTTTTGAATATTATTGCAACCTTTTGGACCAGTTGAAGGAAAAAATTCGAGAAAAAAGACCCGGTTTGCAAAAGAAAAAAATCCTTTTTCATCAGGACAATGCACCGTGTCACAAGAGCATTTTGACAATTGCTAAAATTCATGAATTAAAGTTCGAATTGTTGGAACATCCACCGTATTCACCAGATTTTGCCCCCAGCGACTTCCATTTGTTTCCAGAACTCAAAAAATGTAAGCGTGGCAAGCGTTTTTCATCAAATGAAGAGGTCATAACGGCTGTTGAAGCGTATTTTGCAAACCTTCCGGATTCTCACTTCAGAGATGGAATCCACAGATTGGAGGATCGTTGGAGCAACAGTATTAATGTTCAGGGAGATTATACTGAAAAATTAAATGTATTTTGAACCATAAAATTGTGTTTTTCTCATCAAACTACAAAACTTATTGACCAACCTGGTATGTATGCACATAGAGCCTTTCTCTCTCATTGCAAAAAGTAAGGCTTATCGGGCCTAATATGTTGAAATTTCCTTAGCACTCTTATATTTTACCATGGCCGACCGTTCCGCTGCTTGCTCCTCCAGGACTCATATGAGCGAGACAGCATTTACATTCTATTTCGAAATATAAGTGTTTGACTGTGACAAGTTTACACAAGGTGTTGAGTTGATCGCAAAACGCTTGCTCCGGGCAAAATTGAACCAGCATATTCCCTTTCCGGGTAAGCGCCTCATCGCACTGCACCCCCGAAGCCCCAGCGCCGCTCTCTCTCAACTGATTGCATCGGTGAAGATTTACCGAGCAGTTGAGTGAGAGCGGTGCAGGGGCTTCAGTGGTGCAGTGCGAGAAGGCGCTTCCCCGGAAAGGGAATATGCTGGTTTAATCTAAAGAGCCAAGCGTTTTGCGGTCCACTCAACACCTTGCCTATACAAACCATAACGTTCAATGCGACGTTAAACTGCAGTTACGGCAAAAAGCATCCAAAAATCGTGTGACAAGTTTCATTAAATGAACCTAGTTGATCAAAAATGTACTGAACATGTAAATCAGGACACTTTGAAAGAGAGGAAAATCTGGGGAACATTTTAGCTAAAATAGGTTTGATAATGTAACTCAAGCACTTTTAATTTATTCACGGATCTACCCCGGATTTGCCCCGGATTCCAGGGTGAATATGGGACGAGATCCTCAATTCAAACTGAATGTCAATAATCTTCAATCTGAAGTGTTTAGCAGAACCTTCTCATCCTCCCTGCGACCTCATTTTACATGTTCATAGCTGTTTTGATCAGCTAGGCTGATTTGAATGAAATTTGTCACGGTCAAACACTCACGGCGTCCTAAATGTTTTTAGTTTACATTAAATACCTAATATGCACACACTGAAAGTATTATATCAGCTTAGCCTCCTTCCATTTCCTCCAATATTTATTCTTTTCTCCACGTTGTCTAGTGAAAAAATTTTCCATTCACCTTTGAATAAAACTGCTGGCCTGCGTCCCAGTGTGCGCGTGATTTCGCACTAAACGCCTTCTATGGTGCCGCACAAGAGACTTCGAGCAATATTTGTAGGGAATTATAATAATCTCTCTTGTAAGCCTACAGTTCTCTCACTACTGAAGACGAAGAAAATTAGAAAATTCTGCCTGCTAAACGTTCACTCTAATCTATATTGTTTCCCTCAGAAGAATTCTGATGGACTTTCCCTGCGTGACCATTCTTTTTTTTTGTGAAACTCGGCTAACATTTCACAGATTAAGTGATCTTTTTTCTTTTCTGTAGATTTCGGCCGGAGAGGCCCCTTTGGATACTTGTGGTCAGAAGAAATCAAAATCATGTTAGCTGCATCTAATTAGTGAGAAAGCAGCCGATTTCGGGTTCCCAAAAGCCATAGGTGTACGTCGTGATCCCGGTTTCGCCAATTAGCACCCATGCACTGGCAGAGTTTGTCACGGGAGCAGTTCGCAAGCGCTTGTTGCGGCGACGGGTCGCTGAGGGGGGGGGGGCTCTGCAGAGTTGTACTGCGTCGAGTTTTGCCGCAGCAGGGCGTTGGTAGAGAACGAGGTAGGTAGCGCTATTACCGAGCTGTTACGATCTGTCAAAGGTTAACTTGTTTGAAAAGCTTAATTGATCTCAGACTCTGCGGGGGGGGGGCAAGCGCCGGACAACAGAGCCCGGTTTCGACTTAGGAGAGCGATAGCAGAGGTCTTCCCCGAGGGGGGCTTCAGGGGAGACCCCTGATTTCCTCCGGCGCTAACCCCCCCCCCCGAGAGGAAGAGACGGAAAAGATGGGAAGAAGTCGTAGAAGGTAATTCACGACAACAGAGGTCAGAGAAGGCATAGTAGGCCAAACGCAAGCATCGTCATTCACGTCAAGTTTTGTCCCGATTTGACGTGATTTCTCCTGTGATCTACCACGTGCTCAACCGGTATAAAAGGCGCCTCGCCTCACAGAGAGCCGCATTCGGTCCAACAGGGCCGGCCCTGGGCGGGGACTTTGAGTCCCTGCCAGAAAGGGATAATTTTGTATGAGAGCGGCGATGCTTTCCGGGGGAAGAGCGTGACGTCACTGCTCCGCGGCCGTGACGTCACTGCTCCGCGGCCGTGACGTCACTGTTCCGCGGCCGTGACGTCACTGCTCCGCGGCCGCGACGTCACTGCTCCGTGGCTGTGACGTCACTGCTCCGAGGCAGTGACGGGGGGGCTTCAGGGCAGTGACAGGGGGGGCTTTAGGGCAGTGACGGGGGGCTGCGGGGCAGTGACGGGGGATTTTGAGGCAGTGACAGGGGCTTCAGGGCAGTGACCGGGGGCCGGATTCATCAACGCGTGGGTTTGGGTAGCGTTAAAGGCGTCGGCACTTTTGATGGTTACCCTGTGCAAGCGGGGGCCGGATTCATCAATGTGTGCCACTTGGTAGGGGTAAAGGCGTCGGCACTTTTGATGATTACCCCGTGAGAGCCTATGGTATCCTACCGGAGCAGTGTCTCAGTTGCCCCAGCCTATTAGCTGGGTAGGCAAAGGGCGCTGTCGGTTAGCGATCTTTCGCTTTTGCAGGGTAACCATCAAACGTGCCGACGCCTTTACCCCTACCCAGCACTGCCGCATTGATGAATCCGGCCCCGGGAGATCGCTAACCAGTCGTGCCCACTTCTAACCCAGCTGAGAGGAAGGGGCAAGTGAGACACTGCTCGGCTACGAGACGGTCTGCCCTTTCGGTTAATCATCAAAGGTGCCGACGCCTTTACCGCTACCCTAACCCACGCGTTCATGAATTTGGCCCCAGGGCTTCAATACGGTGCCGGCAGGGCTCCGATCAAGCGAATTTGTCACTTCGGCGGTAGCCCTCCCCGATTGGAGGGGGGGGGCAAGCGCCGGTGCTCTGAGGGTTGCTCTCCTCTAGACTTGCGCTAGCCCATTCCAGTGTATGAGATCGTTGCTTTTAGGGTGGTTTCTGGTAACATGTTCAGGCAAACATTGACAGGCTAGAGCTAAAACACTAAATCGGAACATATTGGAAATAACGCCACACAGCCATGGAGAATGGGCAATGCCACGCAGCGGACGAGGGCGGCAACGGGAGTATATCGCAGAGTGCTTTCGCCGCCGCGACAGCAACAACTTTCGGAGCGACACCGCCAGCGAGCGATCAGGACCATTTGACTGCAGGCGAGGAATGTCGCAGTCGAACGATTTTATTTCTTTTTTTTTCAGAGCATTCAATCCTTTGAGCGCACCATCTTTTACAGATTGTACACTCAGCATCACAACCCAGCAACTGATTTTTGTCTATTAGGATGACTTATCAAGAGAGCCAACTTCAAAAATTGAGGATCTCGCATGTTTCCGTGGAAGAAATGATTGATCGCGTCTTCTTTCTTGAGAGGTACCCTGTCTCTCAACATGCAGAAAACACTGCTATGAGTACACTGCGGTGTACAAGAGCTCTGAAAGGAGCATTGGAATTAATAACCGGAGTTGAAACCATCAGGAATGCGGCTATTAACGAAAGGAGGAGGAAAGGTATGGAACTAGAGGAAATACATAGAAGGATGCAGAGGTACACAGGATACTTTCAATGTACCCAATGTAGAAATTTAGTGTATATTACTAAGGTTGGAGCGGAGGTGATTATTTAAACTTGGTAAGGTTCAATCAAATGGACCTAATTGTCCAGATACATGATTAAACATGATAAATAAGAGCATTGGAAGGTAGGGTAGAATCTGGCAGATAACTTACAAAGAAGGGTTTTACACATCAGGGGTGTGCGTTAATGAAAAAAAATTTTTTCGTTAAGCGTTACTCGTTAATTTTCGAGATAAAACCGCGTTAACCCGTTAATGCGTTAACACGTTAATTTTGCACTTCGTTAAAAATTTTCAAAACATTACTTGACCACAACGAAAATCTATAAATCACCAGAGATCCCAGAAAAATAACATACACCTTCTAATGACGTCAGCAGGATATCGTGAAAAATAGTAGGGCTCCAGAAGCCGTAGGCACGGCCTTGTGGGATTTAGCTAGGACTCCAGATGACGTCGTCAGGACGTCGTGAAAGGTTGGTTGAGCTCCATATAACTCTATCATGACGTCGTGGAAAATGGGTGGAGCTTCAGATGACGCGGTCAGGACTTCGTGGAAAATGGGTAGGCCTTCAGATGATGTCATGGAAAGTAGGTAGGGCTTCAGATGACGTCAGCAACACGTCATGGAAAGAAGGCAGGGCTCCAGATGACGACGTCAGAACGTCGTGGGAAGTGGATGAGCGTTCAGATGGCGTCAGCAGGACGTTGTGAAAAATAGGCCTCTTAGAAAGTCATTAGGGCATGCGTTGCGTCCTAGAATATCAGTAGCGCTTTAAGTAAAGCGTGCGACGCGTGGTAGAAACTGAGTAGCGCTTCTTGTGGAATGTGCGCTGCGTGGTGCACTCCATATAGAGCGTGTGCCGCTTGTTAGAAAGTGTGTTGCACTCAATCTCCGCTCCCGTCCCACATTTGGCCGCCTACTCAACCGTAGAGAGTCAGATCATTTCTCACATTTTCTTTTTGGAACCAGATTTCGAATTCTTCGAAATTGAGAAGAAATAACTAAAATAGATAGGCAGTTGAATGGGACACATTGAGGTCAGCGATGTATTTCACAGCAACCGAAAATTGACAGCACCGCAAGCCGACGTGACGTTCACGGCCCCAGTTTACAAATCTGCCATCGAAGCAGTTCAATTAGTGGTATAATTCCACTGCAATTAACGAACTCAAATTAACGTGATCTAAGGACTTCGTTAAGCATTAATCGTTAAATTTTCGAAATAAACCGCGTTAACCCGTTAATGCGTTAACACGTTAACGTTATTACGCACAGCCCTGTTGCACACATAAGATGGAGTTTTGAGATGACATTTTAATATGTTCTAGGTGGAGAACAGTGCTCCAATATTCCACACTCAGAACCGGCTAAATGCTTCAGAAATTCACAGGAGATTTCCAAAAATGGGCATTTCCATAGCTTTGCCAATAGAAAAGGGATACACGACTGACAATTTTTAGGGCGTTCAAAAAAATTGCCTCGGATTGAGCTTAAAATTTGTTTTTGGGGTTGTTTTGGACGCTGATTACGATTCTCAGGCCCACTTATCACTATTAGAAAAATTCCGCCTCATTTGGTCCAAAGCTTCGAAATGGAGGTAACTTTGCTGCCCAAACGCGACTCTTGACGATTTCGAGAATCCTACGATCAAATCATCTCAAAACTTGTACGTAGGGGCTATTTGGCCTGCCTAACACGAATCTGCAATCCGTTGATCGATTCTGAATTACGGTAGGTTATGGTGGGTGGGGTCAAAGTCTCAGATTTGACTCAAAATTTCTCTGTGCGTGTTAATTCGAAAGCTGAACCCGAATCTGTTCATTCTTCGATTTTCGAGACTTGAAGGACATTGGGAGAACGAGCCGAACTGTCAGGCGGCTCCGATTCCTGTTCGGTGCGGCTCGGGGCCGTGAATCGCCTGAGTAGTTTTCGTAAAAACAATGAATGATAGCAGTATCAAGCATCTTTCATCGAAGTTTTTGTTTATTTCCATGCATAAATCTTGGATGCAAGTTAAAGGGCATTATTCCAACCGTTACCTACAGTAACCCTAGGTCTGGCGAGGATTAGACCCCTTATTCGGGTTCAGCGCCCTATTTAACCCCCAGTTAGAGTTTTGAGCCGGATCCGAAAAATATTTTCTGAACGCCCCAATAATTCCCTGATACCCTTACCTTTTTGTGAAGCACTGGAAATGTTATTTTTGAAATCCACGCAGCCATTTAGCGAATCTCAGGCACGGGCCATTTATGTACTCTCACAGACCTGCAGCAACAGCTTGATTTCCCAAATCGCCCACGGAAGGTAACAGGCCTCTCTTGTTAGTGTTAATAGGTTTGATATTTAAAGGCAGTGTTCACGATAAATTTCACTTTTGATATCTCCACGGTTTACGGAAGGTCTGGTGCCCTATATAGCAAGGCATGCTAAAAATGGACGCGAAAGACGCGTTTTTTAGCCAAAATAGGCCCTCCCTTGTTTACGTTGATTTTTGAGCGTGGAGGAATTGACCGCTAGAAGGATGATACCTATCTGTGCAATGAAGCAAACAGCTCACTTATCAGCACTTCCTTCACTTGATCATTCCTATAATCTGAGACTTCATTTGTTCCTTTCGAGGGGCGGATCTGGGGCATGGGGCGCGTCTGGGGCACCAAACGCTTGTTTGCAGCCGTTATTTTGCCGCTCCTGGCTCGTTTTCTACCATTCTTTGGACACTGGGAGCCTAGGATCCTTCTCGCCTATCACTGTGAAAAGTCTACGCGTATGATCATCGTGAACACTGCCTTTAACGCGAGTTGAGAATCTTGAGTCTCGTCCCTGTTTCGTTCCGTTTTTCGGGGTGAACCAGGACGAGATTTAATGCCCTCAAAGGCAGTGTTCACGATGATTTCCGTCCCCGAGTTTTTCACATAAAAAATGCGTTGGCTTCTAAGTGTTACCAAAAGAAACGGCTAGAAACGTATCAAAACGTCGTATTTTAGTGACATTATTCTACAACATGGACTAGTTGTCCGGTTGGATGATCATGTTCATGGTGGTTGTCACCGGTGGAAAATTGGGTCAATCGAAAATAGAAGAATATTTTATGCAACGCAGGATTACCTAGGACCCTAAGGAAAGAACGAAGCAATAGAGAGCAGAGAAAAGAGCGGGTCCACAAAGGATTTCATTATCACAACAAACACGTCCTGTGATACTTAAAGGCAGTGGTCGCGATCAAATATGCTTGTCGTCTTTTTCTCTCCAAATCCTTTCCTGGGTCTCGAGTAGTAGGACCTATAAGAAAAAATCGCGAAAAAACCACTGTTTTGGGCCGAATTTGAAACCTGAACTTTCTTGTCTTTTGATGGTGGACGAGCCCTCTCCACATCATCGGCATCGATGACCTCTTATATCAAGAACATCAGCTAGCTTGAAATTGAATGTCAATCAATGAACCTTCGAATTTATGTACACATCTAGTCAAAAACATTGACTGAAGTGATGCTTTCATTATTCAACCGTTTTTATTCGTTAAATTTGCATTTATTTCGTCCTCTGAATGTCGATGATTTTTGACTGCTCGGCATGAGACTGCGGTCTGTTTCGTCATCGCTGTGCACGTGTGCACGAACTAGCTTCTTTGGGCCCTAGAAACTCTATTTGTAGACCGTTTTTCACCGCGCTACCTTCATAGTTTTTCAGCTGTTTTTGATCTAAGTTGATTTTTGTAGTTTTTTCGATAACGTTTTTCATCGTGACCACTGCCTTTAAGAGGCGGGGTGATACTTAAAGGCAGTGTTCGCGATATAAATGTGTTTCAGTTTCCACTAGGAATGGGTAGTGGAGGGGCACACTGTAACGTTGAAGTCGAAAGAACGCATGAAAACGAGCCAGGAAAAGCTCCAAAAGAGCCTGAAGTTGCCATTTCGAGCGTAAGGCAAACCTCAAAAGCGCATCACACGCTCACCGACGTAAACAAATGAATGCTCAAGATCGTGAGATGAGCGATGATTTCCAATCATTAGCCCCGTTCTTCCTTTCATTCTCAACTTCTCTCTTTACTCAGGTCAGCTCGCATACATCGGCTGCAAAAGACTGAAGTTACAATCCTCGGACTACTCGTCCACCATTTTCCCTAGCTCAATTTTCGAGTTGCCATAACTCCATTCCCAGAAGGTCTTGTACGATTTCAGAGACATCATTGAAATCAGCGTGGGGCCGTTTTCAAGATAGGCGGGAAACCAGAAAAACAATTTTCATCGTGAACACTGCCTTTAAAGGCACAGTCCAGCCTCAGAATTGTTTTCCTTTGTTTCCGCCTAGCTTAAAAACGGTCCCACTCTGATTCCAATGATGTCTCTCGAATCGTGAAAGACCCCCTATGAATGGAGTTATGGCTCCTCGCAAATCGAGCGGCGAAAGCATAGTGGAAGTGTTGTCCGAGGCTTGTAACTTCGGTCATTTGCAACCGATGTATGCGAGCAGCCCTGAATGGAGAGAGAGGCTGAGAATGAAGAGAAGAACGGGGATATTGATCGAAAGCCATCGCTCATCTCGTCACTGTTGAACTCGAAACATTGTAAAAGGGGGGTGCCAAAGTGGCTCCCCGATGTGGGCGCCTCAGGGTGGCTTCTTCCTTCTGTATCTCTCTTATTTGGAGGAATCTAGGGCTCGCACTCGGCAGGTGTTATATAGGGTGGGCCTGATTCACAACTGTGTGGAAATGTTGGATTTCGTCCCTGAGCTTGGACTGTGCCTTTAAAGGCAGTGTTCACGATGAAAATCGTTTTTCTGTTTCCCCGCCTATCTTGAGAACGGTCTCATGCTGATTCCAATTATGTGTACGAAATCCAACAAGACCTTCTGGGAACGGAGTTATGGTCCCTCAAAAACTGAGCTAAGGAAACATGGTGGACGAGTTGTCCGAGGCTTGTAACTTCCGTCTTTTGCAGCCGATGTATGCGAGCTGACCTGGGTAAAGAGAGAAGTTGAGAATGAAGGGAAGAACGAGGCTAATGATTGGAAATCCTCGCTCATCTCACGATCTCGAACATTCATTTGTTCACGTTTGTGGAAGTGTGTTGCGCTTTTGGGGTTTGCCTTGAGCTCGAATTGGCAACTTCGAGCTCTTTTGGATCTTTTCCTGGCTCGTTTTCATGCGTTCTTTCGACTTCAACGTTACAGTGTGCCCCTCCACTACCCATTCCTAGTGAAAACTGAAACACATTTTTTTTATCGTGAACACTAGAGTGTTGGAACGAATATTTTTTTTGAATATTCGAATAGACGAATAATTTGAATAATCGACTTCTTCGAATACTCGATTATTCGAATAAATCGAATATTCCACTTCTTTGAATATTCGATTATTCGAATAACTCGAATAATCAACTTCTTTGGATATTCGGATATTCGAATAATATTTGATTAAAAGAATATTCGGGAAACACTCTATTGCGTGCTATCCAATCCAATCCACTCAGGCAAACTAGGGCATCGACATCAGGTTGATAAGTTGTCATTTCATAAACTGCACCCTCTTTACAACTCAAATCGCTCGCATTGTAAGCCTGAAACCTGTCCGTTGCAAAGCGACGTCCGCCTGTTGTCGGGCTGTTGACATTTGGACGTGTCGCGTTTAGCCGCCTATTTAGCAGCGGTTCACATTATGCAAGACTTTTATCTGGCTTAGGAACTACTTTGCATTGACACGTGTCGCGGTCGGCAAACCGCCGCGCGTCGCGGTCGGCACACTGACAAGCGTCGCGGTCGGCACACCGCCCCGGATGGGCAGGACTTTCTGGGCGGGGCCAATGTGCCGCATACTTGGGTAATTGAACCGGCTGCACTTAAATTCAGCATACACGCTCGTGAAAGTGGTTGAGATACTAGCTACGGAAATTGAATGGTATGGCTCAGAACACAACGCCTACGCATTGTGAGGCGTCAAAAACGACCCAAAAGGACGCTACACGACTGAGGAGTCGACCCCGCACCTGTATTTGCCCGCCCCATGTATTTGCGTCCTCCTAAACAGGGGTGCTGGTCAATTTTCACCGTCGGTGACGTCTGTGGTTTACCTATTGTACCTATTGTACCACCCACAAAAGTCACCGACGGTGACAATAGCCCAGCACCCCTGTTCTGGAGGAAGACGCAAATACAAGGGGTGGGTAGATACAGGGGCGGGGCTAACTTCTTGATCGTGTAGCATCATTGTGGGTCGTTTTTGACGCTTCAAAATGCGTATTCGTTGTGTTCTGAGCCATTCCATTATATTTCCGTATTTATCTCAACCACGTTTACTAGCCTTTATTCTGAGTTTTGGCCGAGAAATAGCCGCGAAATAAACGCAAAACGCCTTTTTCCCGATTAATAGCCGCGAAATAGCCGTTAAATAATGCTGGCCTCGAAATAGCCGCCAAATAATGCTCGCCGTGAAATAGCCGCCAGATAGCCGTTAAATTGCCTCCAAATATGTGGTCCGCTTTGGTCTAATTTGGTTTAGCTTAGTTTAGTTCAGTTGAGTTATGTGCGGTTTATGCAATGGCGAACTTCCTAGTGCTGCTTATATTTAGCCGGGCCCTACTCCGGAACAGGGCTGGGCACGCGTCCCGGTTAACCTTAGAGGGGGGGGGGGGAGCAGGTGCATATTGGACGTTGCAGAGAGGGCAAAGGGGGGTGCCTAAACCGAACACCAAAAAATGAACGAAGTTCATGTTCTGTCGAATATCAGGAAAAAATGCACACTATTCTTCTGAGTTGCCATATCTACTTCTCCGCTTTTTGAGGCAAACACTTGAGGAATTCAAATTATAGATAGAGATGCAGGTTGTGTTCGCAATAATTCATGGTTGCTGTCGAAGTTTGTTTTGATGAAGGAATAAACACACTTTTGTTATCTTGTAGCAAGTAAGGACTGATGTATGTAGCGTCATGTTGCTTTGGTTCAACGTTCATTGATTACGCGGGTGGCTACCGATTCGAGGCAAAGATACAAAGACAGCGCCCAGGAAAGCTATCGTTCAAGTTTAAAAAAATTAGCTAAATGATGTATAGCCGATGTCGCTCATTTTGAGCCTGTCGAAGCAAGGCTTATCGGGCTTATCATGTCAAAATCTCCTTATCACTGTTATATGTATTTTGCCATGACCAACCGCTCCGCTGCTTACTCCGCCCGGACTCATCCGAGCAGGCTAGGCTTTATTTCGACAGTTTAAAAGTACAGGTAGCACAGTCAGTATCACAACCAGTCAATAGATTTTAATTCATGAGAATGCGACTTATGAAGAGAGCCAACTGTAAAAATTGAAGACTGCAAGTTCCTATGAAAGAAGCGAATGACCATGTCGTCTTCATTGAGAAGTACCCTGTACATAAAAACCAGAGTTTTATCCACCATGAATGCCGTAATCTCTCTTGCCGTGCGACAAGGTGTCTGTCCGCAGCTGCACAGCGCGCACTGGAGTAGACCCGCACACAATATTAATTAAAAATGTATTTTATTACAGAACGGGGTGGAGAAAATGATTGAAACTAGAGTAAATGGAAGAAGGCAGAAATAGGAAACTTTTAATGTATCCACTATAGAAATTTAATGTAAACAAACTAAGTTGGAGCGGAGTGAATTTTTTTGGACTTGATAAGGTTCATTCAAATGAACCTAGTTGATTAAAAACACCAATAAACATGGAACTAAGAGCATTGAGAGAAAGAGGAGAATCGGGAAAACATCTCAATAGCAATAGGTTTAATATTCAAAGTGATTTAAGGTCCTTAAAAATCTTCCCGGTTTTGTCCCGGTTTTCGGGGTAAAACCGGGACGAGATTTAAGGCAGTGGTCGCGATCAAATATGCTTGTCGTCTTTTTCTCTCCAAATCCTTTCCTGGGTCTCGAGTAGTAGGACCTATTAGAAAAAATCGCGAAAAAACCACTGTTTTGGGCCGAATTTGAAACCTGAACTTTCTTGTCTTTTGATGGTGGACGAGCCCTCTCCACATCATCGGCATCGATGACCTCTTATATCAAGAACATCAGCTAGCTTGAAATTGAATGTCAATCAATGAACCTTCGAATTTATGTGCACATCCAATCAAAAACATTGACTGAAGTGATGCTTTCATTATTCAACTGTTTTTATTCGTTAAATTTGCATTTATTTCGTCCTCTGAATGTCGATGATTTTTGACTGCTCGGCATGAGACTGCGATCTGTTTCGTCATCGCTGTGCACGTGTGCACGAACTAGCTTCTTTGGGCCCTAGAAACTCTATTTGTAAACCGTTTTTCACCGCGCTACCTTCATAGTTTTTCAGCTGTTTTTGATCTAAGCTGATTTTTGTAGTTTTTTCGATAACGTTTTTCATCGTGACCACTGCCTTTAAGGTCCTTAAATCACTTTAAAAATCTATCGTAATGAAACTTGAATGTTTGCCAGATTCTCATCTTTCTCAAAATATCCTTTGCTCTCTTCATAATGCTAAATTCGATCAACTAGTTTCGTTTGAATGAGCCCTGTCACGGCTAAATATTTACACCCGCTCTTAGTTTGTTTATTTACATTGAGTTTCTAAAATGGGTACATCCAGAATAGACTATCTTTACCATCTTCCGTTTCCTTCAGTTTCAATCCTTTTCTCCTCCCCGTTCTTTAATAAAATACATTTTTTATTAATATTGTGTGCGCGTCCACTCCCGTGTGCGCTGTGTAGTTGCGTACAAACACCGTATCGCACGGCAAGCCGAATCTTCAAGGGATTGCGGCATTCTAGGAGGATAAAACTCGGGTTTCCCACTCCTTACGCATCACATGAATCCTAACATTGTTCCACAACACAAAATAGTTCTGACGTCCACATCAGAACAATCGAACCCAGATTAACTAATCCTTCATAGGTTTATTAAAACATTCGACACAAAACATTAATTATCGCATAAACAGTAGTTCTGTTGTTTGTAATTGTTCAAATGTTTAGTAATGAAATTTTTTTATCTTTTGTCACAACTTACCGTCTTGCTAACAAATTTTCCTCATGGGATTGTTTTGAAGTTTAGAAATTACACTACATTTTTTGTTGACATTTCCGGAAATCTCTCTAGCCAGAGCGATTTTTTTCAATTCCTGTTTATCGAAATTAGGAAGTCAAAATCATGGCTGTTGTGCTCAACTTTTTTGGGAAAATAGCCGATTTAGATTTTCCATAGGGGGGTGCCTAAAAATTACCGAGCTAAGGGGGTGCATATTCAGAATCGCTATGCCGGTATGTGTGCCCAGCCCTGCTCCGGAATCCCAGCGAAAATTCGAAAAAGCTCAGCGACAATTCGTAGTTAGTCGTTGAGGTCGACACCATGTCAATGGAAACTCGCCGTGTAATATCTCGCTTCCCAGCTCCTTGAGACGTCTGAGCGACAACAGACGGATCTGGCACGAATTTGAGACTACATCCAGCTGGTCGTCCTAGGTGGCTGGAGACCATCGAATTCTAATTCCAGCGTTATGGAAGGAGAGAACTTAGGCTTTGCCGTCAGAAGTTAGGTGAAGTCCACCGAGAAAGTAGACAAATAGCATAACCTCGAATAAATTTGATGAAACTACACATGAAAATGGCTCATTCTGGCCATCATGCGTCGCCCGAAATTTAAACTTTTCCCTATAACTAAAGGTAAAATAGGCATTTCTAGCGTTTTGACAAAATCCTACGAGCGGTTTAATATATTGTAATACTTGCTATAACTATATGTTTATTAGGTACTGAAGAATTGTGAGAAATTAGGAGTCATTACGCTAAAATGTTTGAAATGTAAAATCAGGGCAAAATGGAGTGCGATCTCGTCGAATATTCAAGTTATTCGTGCCTATTACTCGAATTAACCGAATATTTCACTTCTTTGAATATTCGAATATTCGAATAAACGAATATTCCACTTCTTTGAATATTCGATTATTCGAATAACCCGAATAATCCACTTCTTTGAATATTCGAATATTCGAATTATTCAAATATTCGGATATTCGATTATTAATCGAATAAACGAGTATTCGGGCAACACTCTAGTGAACACTGCCTTTAAGAATTTCGGGTACTTCTGTTGCGTTTTTCTCAATTTCTACGTCATTTTAGTTCTACCCAGGGGCCACTCAATCAATATAGCGAATAATCTCAAATTTGAAGATTACCCTGAACACTGCCTTTAAATCACATTAAGTATCTGACCTATTGAAACTAAAATGTTTGTTAGATTCTCCTTTCTCTCGCGCTATCCCTAACTCTCCAGCTTAATGCTGTTTTCGATCAGATAGGTTCGTTCGTATGAACCTTGTCACGGCTAAATACTGAACCCGCTACAACTTATTTTGGTTTACATTAAATTTCTGCAATGTTCACCACTACACCGCGTCAGCCGTCGCGGAGAGTATGCGCTTGGCCTCAAGGGAAGACACGACGTTTCAAACTCCTGTCACAGCTTGCAAGAAGACGTCATCCGACACGTTATAAGAAAGTGCATGCCAGTCGTTGCGGCTCGCCTGAGACGTGAGATGACAGAAGTGCCCACGTTTGTTCAGAGTCAGATACCTCCGTTGGTATTTGCGAAATGGAGGGAAGGTGGCACGATCGATTTTAGCTCATGCTCTATCACGGGTCCAGCGCGCGTCGCAACTTCATGCAACTGAAATTTTCCGAGCTCGCACGACAAAATAAAACTGCTATAGTGGCATGGAAGATGAACCAACTCCTAGTAGGTACTCTATCAATGCCTCGCAACTGTTTCTATTAGGGTGAGTCATAAGTTCTTGGAATTTTTCAAAAATTCATATTAAATCGGGCGCGAATAGATCAAATGCCAATCGTGCGCGGTTGTTTGCTAGGTATATCTAACCTCGTTAATCAATACCTGCCAGCCCTCGAAACGCCATTCGTGGCTCAGTAAAATGTCGGAAAAAGAGCACGCTCGCGTACTGATTCTTCACTACTTCGAAAGAGGTTTCACAGCTGCTCAAACTGTTAAGGAAATAAGGGCCAACGAAGGAAGGTATCGAATTGCTGCCAGTACTGTGTACAACTGGTATCAAAAGTTTCGCTCCGGCAGCTGCTCTTTGAAGGACAAGCCGAGATGTGGAAGGCCACGAATTCACGACCCCACGTTGGCGGCGAATGAGCTGGAGAAAAACCCGCACCTTCACAGCAGAGGTCTCGCCCAGCTTACAGGGAGCTCGCAGTCGACCGCAGTTCGCCAGCTACACAATATGGGACTGAGACCGAAAAAGCCGTCCGTGATTCTTCACCCTTTATCCGACACCGACAGGAATCGCAGGATGGCCATTTGTCAAGAACTACTGAAACGGCACCACAAAGGAAGTTTTTTGGTCGCATCATTACATGTGATGAGAAGTGGTGCTACTATAAAAATCCTGACCTGTCTGTGTAATGGGTTAAGCCCTTTGAGTCGCCAGATCCTGTGCAACGTCGGGATATCCACGTAAAAAAGAGTCTGCTGACCGTTTTTTGGTCCACTGATGGAGTTGTGTTCTGGAAATTACTTCCGCCAGGAAAGACTATAGATGCTGACTACGTCTGCCAAGAACTAGAGGAAATGGTCACCAACGCGGAGAAAAATGGACGAAAACGTGACCAGATCTTACTGCTCTGGGACAACTGCCGCCCACACATAGCGAAAAAAAAAACTCAAGAAAAATTGAAGGAGCTGCAGTTGGGAAACTCTCCCTCATCCAGCCTATAGTCCAGATATTGCTCCATCTGACTACCATTTATTCAGAAGCCTCGAACACTGGTTGAGGGGAAAGCAGCTTAAGACCGACGAGCACTTGAGGACCGAGTTGGACGCTTTTTTGCATCGAAGCAGCGCTCATTCTACGACTACGGTATTTGAAGTCTCGCTCGTCGTTGGCAGAAAGTTGTTCGTTGTAATGGCTCTTACTTTGAATAAATTTGTTACCTTGTGTTTAAGAAAAAAATAAAAAATTCCAAGAACTTATGACTCACCCTAATACAAATCCATTTTTTTTTCTCTTTCCGATTCCCTAATACTCTACATTTTTTAGAGATGATGATAGAATCCACAGCAGTTCGGCTGGCGCACTTGACGCGCGCGGCGAAAAACCGCTGCGTCGCTGGGGATCATACTTCCCGCGACCAGCGACACCGAATATCAGGCATATCGGTTTTGGTCGATATTGATGGTAAGCATTGCGTCACGTCGCTCGTCGCTGGAAGTATGAGTCTGGCCTTAACCGAGCGCCAACTATTTTTCTTGTCAGAGGCCCCGCGACTAACGTGCCCCAAGGACGACGTGCACGCAGCTGTTTTCCGCCGCTCGCGTCACGTGCGCTAGCTGAAGTGCTCCCGCGCTGTGGATTCGATCACCATTCCTATTTTTTAAATAAAGTACAACTGTGATCGCGTCCATTCCTGTGTGCGTTATGCAGCTGCAGAGTAGAGTGTTGGAGCGAATAACTTCGATTTTCCGACAAACTCTAGTATTTCCTCAGAGCCGAAATGGGAGAAAACCTAATGAGGCGGCAGCGACCGTTTATCCATACGTGTTCCACCACACTGTTTTGCCAGTGGAGATGTAATACAAGTCTCTTAATGTTTCAATGTGCCAACTTCTTGAGTATTCAGATGAACGGTGTGGATAAACGGTAGCTGCTGCCTGTTTAGGATGGCCCCCGGAATGGTTTTGACTGTCCTTGGTAAACATTACGTGAGGGGCTAGTTGATGAAAAAGTAAATTTCTGTGCAATCACATAAGCGCTATTACAATTTATTCGATTATTCGAAAATTCGGATAGAAAACTCTCTGAATTGACCTTGGCATTTTTAAGGTAGTGTTCACGATTCCCCTTTATGTGTCACCTCATCGTGGTGAAGGGGTGAACATTGATGACCAGGGTTCGTCCTGTGAAATGGCCAACGGCACAAACGGTCACGCAGTTCGGCGTAACATTAGTTCATCTAATGCGAGAACGGGCGGCTCCTGGATAGCACAGGCTCTGCACTCCGGGAGTATCCAGACTACAAACTTTGCTTCTACATTTGCATGCATGATAGAACCGGCCCGGAATCGGATATGCTCTCCCACGACCCCCGGAGATGCCGCTACCGAGGACGGAAGAGGATCTGGACGGGGCGTCATTTGAGAATCCCAAACCCAACGTGAACAATGTCTGTACATTCGCTCTTACAACTGTCGAACGGCTGCATCCGACGCAGATATCAGAACTCTCCTCCATCAGTCCAGAAGAGTCAAGTACGATGTCATTTGCTTGCAGGAAACGAAATTGAAAGAAGAGTATACGAGAAAGACCGATCAAGGAGAATTACTGGTGATAGGACAGAGAGTGGCTGCCAAGAATATCGGAGGAGTTGGCTTCCTTGTGCATCCTGCAGTTCAGCCGATTGTACATTCTCACGAAGTTCTGAGTCCCCGTATAGCTGTGCTGCGACTGAAAATTACGCAGAAGACCGTTATCTCGATCGTGAACTGCTATACCCCTACAGATGTAGCCGAGGAGTAAGAGAAGGACGCTTTCTATTCAGAGCTAGAAATGGCTGGGAGGCAGGAGATGAGCTACTACATGTACATCTGCATTTGCATTGTTATTGTATAGCTATACTGCCTTTATTCGGGAGTGCACAAGCTCCCCTTTTCACCCGCACTCGCTTCTACAGTAGTGCACCACGGCGGCGCGGTCTGCCGTGACCCTCTCCCATCCAATCTCTCTCACCCCATGTGGCAGGCATCGACCTTCGTATGACCACCGTCCGATCGTCCGCATGACCGGCGATCATGTTCAGAGCCGGTGAGTTTTTTTTCCAAAGTTGTCACCGTCTTCAGTTGTTTAGGTGTTAATTTAAATGTCATCGTGATGGCAGAGATTAGTGTTTACTCGAAGCTTTACACAATCCTTCTCGCTACCAAAAAATTGATAAAACATTTGCTCTCTTAATTTTCAGCAAAAAAGTCACTATTTCTGAACATTAATTGTCGGTTTCGAATCGATGGCTCATCTGTACACTACCCATTACGATCATATTTGAAGGCAGCGTTGACGATGATTATCCTCGTTGACTTTCCATAGTGAAATGATAGGCGAGAAGGATCCTAGGCTCCCAGTATCGAAAGAACGACAGAAAACGAGTCAGGAGCGGCAAAATAACGGCTGCAAACAAGCGTTTTGGTGCCCCAGACACGCCCCGTGCCCCAGATCCGCCCCTCGAAAGGAACAAATGAAGACTCAGATTACAGGAATGATCAAGTGAATGAAGTGCTGATAAGTGAGCTGATCGCTTGATTGCACTGATAGTCATCATCCTTCATAGCGGTCAATTCCTCCACGCTCAAAAATTAACGTTAACAAGGGAAGACCTATCTTGGCTCAAAAACGCGTCTTTCGTGTCTTTTTTAGGCATGCCTTGCTATATAGGGCACCAGACCTTTCATCAACCGTGGAGATATCAGAAGTGAAACTTATCGTGAACACTGCCTTTAGAATGAGAGGGGCTATTGTACATGCTGGGATGTCAGAACCTTTCGCTATAAAAAATATTCGAAAGTTCTGTGCCTGTTCCTACGGTAAACCGACAACGGTTATATTACATGGGCGGGGTGGCCCAATGGGTTGGCCGGCCCACGAGATTTTCACCCATTTTCCGGCCGTTTTCCATCGCACTTCCGTTCTCACTTTTTTTAGAAGGACCCAAAGCTTACGTTTTTGCCAAATAGCGGGCAATTTCTAATCGTGAACACTGCTTTTGAAGGCACAGTACACCCTCAGACATGATTTGAGTGAGTTTTATTTGATTGTGTAGTAGACCCCCCCCCCTATATAACACGTGACAAGTGAGAGATCTCAAGTCATCCAAAAAAGCGAGATATGAGCGACCACCACAGGCCCGACCTCCTTCGCTCACCACCACGGGCCACACCCCCTACCAGATTTCCAAACTCAATCGCGGCTAGATGGATGGTTCTTCAGTCCATTGTCGGACTGTCTCCGTATCCTGGCTCGCTCTCGCGCAGAATGAAGAGAAATACAGGTCTGAGACAACTCGTCCACCAATTTTTGACCCTCAAAACATAGGCATCTTTATAGACAGTGCCTACGATGAATCTCGTTCTCGAGGTTTCAGCCAGGGCTGGGCACACGTCCCGGTTTACCTTAGGGGGTGCATATTGGACGTTGCTGAGAGCGCAAAGGTGGGTGCCTAAACCGAACATCCGAAAAAAACGAAGTGCTTGTTCTGCTAAATTTCAGAAAGTTAATACACGCTTTTCTATTGATTCGTCATCACTTCTTTTCCGCTTTTTGAGGCGAACACTTACAGAATTCAAATTATTGATAGAGATGCAGGTTCTGTTGGCAATAATTGATAGTCGCTGTCAATGTTTCCCATTAACAACTCTATAAATTAAAGCTCATTTATAATGTGTTTGATTGTTTTGATGAAGTAATAAACACTACTCTGTTATCTAATAGCATGCAAGAATTGATAAGGTGTCATGTTTCTGTGGTGCAACATTCATTGGTTACGCGGGTGTTTACCGATTCGAGGCAAAGAAACGAAGACAGCACTCAGAAGAACTATCGTTCACGCTCCGAAAAGAATTGGGGGACTGCTGTATTTTGACACATTCATTTTGGACTGCATCAAGGTCCAATGCTTTTTGGTGGTTCCGGCTTCCTTGCCAACTCTTTACACACCTGCCTGTATATTCCGTACACGACTCGAACAACCTTTTATTTTAACATATTCATTAACACATATATATATTTTTATATATTGAAACATCATTAATTAGCCGAGCTCCATATTTTGCTCTTTGTATTTAATTTGCCTATTTTACCTTTGTTTGTTATGTTTCCTTGTACCTATTGTTTTACCTTGTTCTCTTGGCAGGTCCGCTCATAGTTGTTGTCCGATCTCTGACGCTCCTCCCCAGCGCCTCCCGTGTTCCCTTTTATCGCGCCAATGGCAAGATAGTTATGTAAGATATATAGATTGCCTGGCTGATAGACATGGGAACGAACACCCTGTGGAAGACGACTGAAGTATGACGCATCATGAACTGCTCAGAGTTCATGACAGATTGAAAATACAGATAGCACAGTCCGTATCATAGCTAGCCAACGGATTTTCGCCCATGAGAATGTGACTTATGAAGAGAGCCGACTGTAAAAATTGAATACTGCAAGTTCCCGTGAAAGAAGCAAGTAATAGTGTCTTTCTCATTGAGAAGTACCTGTACATTTAAGCCCGAGTTTTATCGACCTTCAAAGCCGCAATCCCTCGGAGACTCGGCTTACCGGGCGATATGGTGTTTGTCCGCATCTACAAAGCGCACACTGGAGTGGACGCGCACACAATATTAATTAAAAATGTAATTTATTACAGAACGGGGAGGAGAAAAGGTTTGAAACTGGAGTAACTGGAAGAGGGCAGAAATAGGATACTTTCAATGTATCCATTATAGAAATTTAAAGTAAATAAACTAAGTTGAAGTGGGGTGATTTTTTTGAACTTGATAAGGGTTATTGAAATGAACCTAGTTGATTAAAACCAGCATAAACATGAGAACTAAGAGCACTGGGAAAAAAGGAGAATCTGGCAAACATTCTAAAAACGATAGGTTAGATATTCAATGTTAGTTAAAGACCTTAAAACTCGTCCCGCTTTTGTCCCGGTTTTGGGGGTAAAAGCGGGACGAGATTTGAGGTCCTTAAATCACATTAAAAATCGATCCTGTTGAAGCTAAAGTGTTTTTTCAGATTCTCCTGTTTCTCACAATAAACTTTGCTCTCATGTTTAATGCTACCTTTGATCAACTAGGTTCGTTTGAATAAACCTTCTCACGGCTAAATACCTACCCCCTCTCTATACTTGTTCCAAATGCAATTTGCTTCGAATATCCCACTTTTCGTCGCGACTCTGAGGCAGCTTAAAACATCACTTTGTCAACCAAATCAGCCCGATATGGCTCATTGGCGGATGTTTATACGTGGCTTATATTTAAAAAGGTGTCGTGGCAATACGTCATACTCGGCTAAGTTTCCGATGCAATATGCTGCTAGAGTGACATATTCTCCAACTGAGATGTGAAAAGGCAGTCCACAGTGTACACGTTCGCAGATCAGTCAGATCGCTCTGATTTGCTTGTAAAGAAAGTAGGTTCGTTTCATATGTAAACTTTTTGAAGTTGTTTCCTAAGGCAGAGAGCCTATTACATTTTGATATGCTATGAAATATCTATATATTAAAGGCAGTGTTCACGATAGAAAATGTGTTTCAGTTTCCATTAGGAATAGATAGTGGGGGTGGTACACTGTAACGTTGACGTCGAAAGAACGCATGAAAACAAGCCAGGAAAAGCTCCAGAAGAGCCCGAAGTTGCCACTTCGAGCGAAAGGCAAACCCCAAAAGCGCAGCACACGCCCACCGGCGTGAACAGATGAAGGCTCGAGATCGTGAGATGAGCTATGATTTCCGATCATTAGCCTCGTTCTTCCTTTCATTCTCAACTTCTCTCTTTACCCAGTTCAGCTCGCATACATCGGCTGCAAAAGACGGAAGTTACAAGCCTCGAACAACTCGTCCACCATGTTTCCTTAGCTCAAAATTTGAGGGACCATAACTCCGTTCCCCGAAGGTCTTGTACGATTTCAGAGACATCATTGAAATCAGCATGAGGCCGTTTTCGAGATAGGCGGGAAGACAGAAAAACGATTTTCATCGTGAACACTGCCTTTAAGAGTTCTATGTACTACCGTATAACAAGTGCCTCTACAGTTTGGGCACGCACTATAGCCGTCCAACCAATAGCAGAAGTCTGTCGGCAACAAATAGGTTTCTTTGAAAGTCGCTCCCAACTAACTCACAACCACAAAGTTTCTTCCAAAACAAAATATAATTAAATATTATGTTTGAATGAATAACTGAAACTGAATAATGAATCCCGGATGAACGTAATTATTTTCAAGGAGTGTGATTGACGTGCAGTTTTTTGGTGGTCGGATTGTAATATTCGACTCTAGAACTATAGTCGGATATCGCACTTTTTCGAATATCCGACTTTTCGGCTGAAGTCGGATATAGCACTTTTTCGAATATTCGACTTTTCGAATAAAAAGTCGACTTTTTTATTTGACTGAAACAGTCGGATACTCATCCGATTGTTCGATTCGGAACGAGTATACCCCTCTCCAATTTTTTTTATTCACATTGAATTTCTTCAACGGGTACATACAAAATAGAATATTTTTACCATTTTCCATCTCGTTACGTTTCAATCCGTTTCTCCTTCTCGTTCTGTAATAAAACGCATGTTTTTGTTAATATTGTGTGTGCGTACACACCCGTGTGCGCTGTGTAGCTGCGTACAAACACCATATCGGACGGGTAAGCCGAGTCTTTAAGGTATTGTGGCATTTTAGATGGGTGAAACTTGGGGTTTTCAGCCCCAACGCATCACATGAAACCTAACATGGTTCCACAACACAAAACAGTTTTGATTTTTACATCAGAACTATCAAACACAGATTAACTAATCCTTCATTGGTTCAAGAAAACATTCGAAAGAAATCATTAATTATTGCAATAGTAGTAGTTCTGTTGTTGTTTGTAATTGTTGAATTGTTTTGAGATGAAAATTGTTCTATTCATGGGATCGTTGTGAAGTTAAGAAATTACACAGCATTTTTTGCTGACATTTTCAAATTTTTATTCATTCAGTGCTTTTTATATTCTGGTTTCTCGAAATCAGGATGTCAAAATCATGGCTGTTGCGCTCGACTTATCGGAAAACAGCCGATTTCGATCTTCCATGAGGGGGGGGGGGGTGCCTGAAAATTCCCGAGCTGAGGGGGTGTGTATTCAAAATCTCCATACCGGAACATGTGCCCAGTCCTGGTTTCAGCGTAAAAAACTAAGTTGACAGATGCTGGAGAGGATAGGGTCGCAGCGAAAACGGGTCAGAAATCGATAAACACGGCTTTGAAAGTTATCCCAGTGCGCCTACCTATCCCGGTCCACCCCACATTCAGACGAGCTTGTGGCGCCGCGCAGGTTTTCGATGGCAAATCGCCAAGTATCTCTGCCGCGTCCAGCCTGATCGATTCGCGCACATTTCGCGATTAGCGTGCGCTTGCGTAAATCAGCAGGGCCCATAATTCTCGTTCAGGCCCTGAACGTTAGAAATCGTTATTTTAGCTTATTCTGAACGTTTCGCTTCGCTGTTTCTTCACTATTAGTTACCTCGCGAAAAACAATCCCATTTTTGGGTCGAGCTCCAGCGTGAACGCCGCCTTTAAGGAGACATAACTTTGTTCATGGCGGAATTGGATGCTTTCAGAGATATCATCTGAAAAATAGTTTTCTGGGTGTTCTGTGCCTTTAAAGGCAGTGGTCACCATGAAAAAGTTCCGTTTCCTGGCAAAAACGTAAGCTTTGAGTCCTTCTAAGAAGAGTGAGAACGTAAGTACGACGAATAGCGGCCGGAAAGTGGGCGGAAATCTCGTGGACCAGCCAACCCATTGGATCACTCCGCCCACGTCATATAACAGTTGGCTTGCTTTCCTTCACCTGAAGAACAGACACCAAATTTTAAAAATACTCCTCTCTGCGGAAGGTTCTAGCGTCCCAGGTCCAGCAAGTGCCCACCATATTTTTTAGAGAAGTTTTTTACAAGAAACAGGAAACAAAGCCACCTACACAAGGATTTGAATCAGGGCAAACCATTTTCGACGCCATGTTCGACGCTTTGCCTTCAGTCTCCCGAAACACCAGAACAGTTTTTCTCCGGTTTTTCCTTTTCCCTACTAACCTCTACTTAGTTGACTAAGCCTCTAAAAAAATGGACGGATTACGCTTTCTTATCGTGCACAATGCCTATAAATAAAACGGAGAAAATTAAACTTAGAGCGTCGTACGCGGAAAAAACCACATTTATTTTCCCTTCTCAATCCCATGCTCACCGAGTCAAAGTTGACCACAATGTTTGATACTTAAAGGCAGTGTTCACGATAAAAAATGTGTTTCAGTTTCCACCAGGAATGGGTATTGGAAGGCCCACTGTAACGTTGACGTCGAAAGAGCGCATAAAAACGAGCCAGGAAGAGCCCCAAAAGAGCCCGAAGTTGCAACTTCGAGCGCATTGAAAACCCCAAAAGCGCATCACACGCCCACCGACGTGAACAGATGAAGGCTCGAGATCGTGAGATGAGCTATGATTTCCGATCATTAGCCCCGTTCTTCCCTTCATTCTCAACTTCTCTCTTTACTCAGGTCAGCTCGCATACATCGGCTGCAAAAGACTGAAGTTACAAGCCTCGGAAAACTCGTCCACCATGTTTCCTTAGCTCAAATTTTGAGGGACCATAACTCCGTTCCCAGAAAATCTTGTACGATTTCAGAGACATCATTGGAATCAGTATGGGGCCGTTTTCAAGATAGGCGGAAAAACAGAAAAACGATTTTTATCGTGAACACTGCCTTTAAATGCCACGTATTCATAACGTCAGAGCCGTTATGGCTCCGTAGAAACGGCTTATTGGTTTGAAAATGCGAAGTCCTCCGGTTAAACTCGGACCTGTGCCCTTTCTATGGCTTTGCATATGTATAAAAACATTTGGAAACTAAATTCGCAAATATTCAGCGGTTCAAAAGTATGCATAAGATGATCACAATGGAAGCAAAGGCGTATATTTCGCAAGAGTCAGTTACACTTTTAGGAGACATCGAAATAAGTGTGAAAGTCAGTTGCAGTAGATGAATACATAAACCTTGTAGCATTTCTACTGTGTTCTCGACTACGAATATCCCCAGCAGCGGAGCGATGGGCCTCGGTGAAATTTAACTGGATATAAGGATGTTCCGAAGAAAAAGCAACAGCTAACTGCCGGTGCTAATTAGAAGCGAGATCTCACCAGAAATGCCCTCGAGCTTAGCTATGCTCAAACAGTTCCAGGGGTGGGCAATAAAAAAGTCAGCAACTGAAGCTGTGGTGGTTAGTAGAGAATAGAGTGTTGCAACTAACATCTCATCAATATCTGTCAGAATAAATCAGAAATGGATGATCGCGAAAGAAGAAGTTCTCCGTAGAAATTTACGAGGCAATTGAGACCGCAAATTAGCTGAAAAAGAACAGCGTGAGATTTCGAGAGGAGGTGACGTACGTGTCTCGTAACGCCCAGCAATCCATTACGGACAGCCGCTGCCGTAGCACAGGATGAGTTATGAATTCGCGTCGTGTACACACACGCAAACACTAGGACACAAGCATCACCTCATGGAGTTTCATGATCATCAGATTCCACGAAGCATATGGCTTCTTGATGGATGAACGATGATATCAACAGCATTTGTTTGTATAAAAAAAACGCATGGCTTCCATTGCTCGCCGAGCACTTCCTCTCAAGATACGCC
This sequence comes from Aplectana chamaeleonis, assembly GCA_029168955.1. NCBI lineage: Eukaryota > Metazoa > Nematoda > Chromadorea > Rhabditida > Cosmocercidae > Aplectana > Aplectana chamaeleonis. Next base: position 567,111 of record JAPDOI010000138.1, on the reverse strand, counting down.
TGATCTTCAAGGAAGGGAATAAAACTCCTAATTTTGGCAACAAAATATTCGAGAAATCAATTATTAAATTCTCGGTATAAGCATTCGGGTGAATTGGGAATCTAAATGGAGTAATTAAATGCATGATATTCTTCACATATAAATCACCAGCTGCGCCAGGCGGCTAACGCTGCCCAGCTCCGCTGGCGAACCGGCTTCGCCGGTTCGGTGGCCAGCTCCGCCGGCCTGTTTCAGTCAGCCCGTTCCAATCTAAAAAAAAGTGAGACGGTTCCGTCACTGAAGAGCAGTTTTGCTAGTGAACACTATGATGAGTACGTTTTCATCGCTACACAGGCTTTGCCGGCCTTTCTCCCAAACAATCTGTGGATGAAAATGATGAGTATGTTTTCATCGCTACACAGGCTTTGCCGGCCTTTCTCCCAAACAATCTGTGGATATTAATGAAAGTTTCCGAGCGGGAAGGGGCGTGGCCGGGTAGGTAACGCACCTACCCGGTCACGCCCCTCTCATAGTTTGAACAACCGACTCTATGAAATGTTCAAAAATATCAACGGGAAGACTGCGACGCGGGCACGCGACGCGCGTTCACGGAGGCGCGAAACGCAGAGATTTGAGTAAGCAGAGCGACGCCCATACGCCCTCACGATGATATTAACAAGTGTGCGGGACCCATGTAAAAGTGCGCCGGACGCCGTATATAGTGTACGAGACACATGTAAGAGAGCGCCTGACGCCATAGAAAGTATACGGGACCCACGTAAGCGTTCGCCGGACGCCATCGAATGTGTACGGGACCCATGTAGGCGTGCGCCGGACGCCATAGAAAGTATACGGGACCCATGTAAGCGTGCGCCGGACGCCATAAAAAATGTACGGGATCTATGTAAGAGAGCGCCCGACGTCATAGAAAGTGTACGGGACCCATGCAAGAGTGCGCTGGACGCCATAGAAAGTATACGGGACCCACGTAAGCGTGTGCCGGACGCCATCGAATGTGTACGGGACCCATGTAGGCGTGCGCCGGACGCCATAGCAAGTGTACGGGACCCATGCAAGAGTGCGCTGGACGCCATAGAAAGTATACGGGACCCACGTAAGCGTGCGCCGAACGCCATCGAATGTGTACGGGACCCATGTAGGCGTGCGCCGGACGCCATAGCAAGTGTACGGGACCCATGCAAGAGTGCGCTGGACGCCATAGAAAGTATACGGGACCAACGTAAGCGTGCGCCGGACGCCATCTAATGTGTACGGGACCCATGTAGGCGTGCGCCGGATGCCATAGAAAGTATACGGGACCCATGTAAGCGTGCGCCGGACGCCATAAAAAGTGTACGGGATCCATGTAAGAGAGCGTCCGATGCCATAGAAAATGTACGGGACCCATGTAAGCGTGCGCCGGACGCCATAAAAAGTGTACGGCACCTATGTAAGAGTGCGCCAGGCGCCATAGAAAGGGTACGGGACCCATGTAAGCGTGCGCCCGACGCCATAGAAAGTGTACGGCACCTATGTAAGAGTGCGCCAGGCGCCATAGAAAGTGTACGGGACCCAAGTAAGCGTGCGCCGGACGCGATAAAAAGTCCACGGTACCTATGTAAGCGTGCGCCGGACGTCATAAAAAGTGTACGTGACACATGTAAGAGAGCGCCCGACGCCATAGAAAGTGTACGGGACCCATGTAAGAGTGCGCCGGACGCCATCGAAAGTGTACGGGACCCATGTAGGCGTGCGCCGGACGCCATAGAAGGTATACGGGACCCATGCTAGCGTGCGCCGGACGTCATAAAAAGTGTACGGGATCCATGTAAGAGAGCGTCCGACGCCATAGAAAGTATAAGGGACCCACGTAAGCGTGCGCCGGACGCCATCGAAAGTGTACGGGACCCATGTAGGCGTGCGCGGGACGCCATAGAAGGTATACGGGACCCATGTTAGCGTGCGCCGGACGCCATCGAAAGTGTACGGGACCCATGTAGGCGTGCGCCGGACGCCATAGAAGGTATACGGGACCCATGTTAGCGTGCGCCGGACGTCATAAAAAGTGTACGGGATCCATGTAAGAGAGCGTCCGACGCCATAGAAAGTATAAGGGACCCACGTAAGCGTGCGCCGGACGCCATCGAATGATTACGGGACCCATGTAAGGGTGCGCCGGACGCCATAAAAAGTGTACGGGATCTATGTAAGAGAGCGTCCGACGCCATAGAAAGTGTACGGGACCCATGCAAGAGTGCGCTGGACGCCATAGAAAGTGTACGGGACCCATGTAGGCGTGCGCCGGACGCCATAGAAGGTATACGGGACCCATGTTAGCGTGCGCCGGACGTCATAAAAAGTGTACGGGATCCATGTAAGAGAGCGTCCGACGCCATAGAAAGTAGAGGGGACCCACGTAAGCGTGCGCCGGACGCCATCGAATGATTACGGGACCCATGTAAGGGTGCGCCGGACGCCATAAAAAGTGTACGGGATCTATGTAAGAGAGCGTCCGACGCCATAGAAAGTGTACGGGACCCATGCAAGAGTGCGCTGGACGCCATAGAAAGTATACGGGACCCACGTAGCGTGCGCCGGACGCTATCTAAAGTGTACGGGACCCATGTAGGCGTGCGCCGGACGCCATAGAAGGTATACGGGACCCATGTAAGCGTGCGCCGGACGTCATAAAAAGTGTACGGGACCCATGCAAGAGTGCGCTGGACGCCATAGAAAGTATACGGGACCCACGTAAGCGTGTGCCGGACGCCATCGAATGTGTACGGGACCCATGTAGGCGTGCGCCGGACGCCATAGAAAGTATACGGGACCCATGTAAGCGTGCGCCGGACGTCATAAAAAGTGTACGGGATCCATGTAAGAGAGCGTCCGACGCCATAGAAAGTATACGGGACCCACGTAAGCGTGCGCCGGACGCCATCGAATGTGTACGGGACCCATGTAAGAGAGCGTCCGACGCCATAGAAAGTGTAAGGGACCCACGTAAGCGTGCGCCGGACGCCATCGAATGATTACGGGACCCATGTAAGGGTGCGCCGGACGCCATAAAAAGTGTACGGGATCTATGTAAGAGAGCGTCCGACGCCATAGAAAGTATAAGGGACCCACGTAAGCGTGCGCCGGACGCCATCGAATGATTACGGGACCCATGTAAGGGTGCGCCGGACGCCATAAAAAGTGTACGGGATCTATGTAAGAGAGCGTCCGACGCCATAGAAAGTGTACGGGACCCATGCAAGAGTGCGCTAGACGCCATAGAAAGTATACGGGACCCACGTAAGCGTGCGCCGGACGCCATCGAAAGTGTACGGGACCCATGTAGGCGTGCGCCGGACGCCATAGAAGGTATACGGGACCCATGTTAGCGTGCGCCGGACGTCATAAAAAGTGTACGGGATCCATGTAAGAGAGCGTCCGACGCCATAGAAAGTATAAGGGACCCACGTAAGCGTGCGCCGGACGCCATCGAATGATTACGGGACCCATGTAAGGGTGCGCCGGACGCCATAAAAAGTGTACGGGATCTATGTAAGAGAGCGTCCGACGCCATAGAAAGTGTACGGGACCCATGCAAGAGTGCGCTGGACGCCATAGAAAGTATACGGGACCCACGTAAGCGTACGCCGGACGCCATCTAAAGTGTACGGGACCCATGTAGGCGTGCGCCGGACGCCATAGAAGGTATACGGGACCCATGTAAGCGTGCGCCGGACGTCATAAAAAGTGTACGGGACCCATGCAAGAGTGCGCTGGACGCCATAGAAAGTATACGGGACCCACGTAAGCGTGTGCCGGACGCCATCGAATGTGTACGGGACCCATGTAGGCGTGCGCCGGACGCCATAGAAAGTATACGGGACCCATGTAAGCGTGCGCCGGACGTCATAAAAGGTGTACGGGATCCATGTAAGAGAGCGTCCGACGCCATAGAAAGTATACGGGACCCACGTAAGCGTGCGCCGGACGCCATCGAATGTGTACGGGACCCATGTAAGAGAGCGTCCGACGCCATAGAAAGTGTACGGGACCCACGTAAGCGTGCGCCGGACGCCATAAAAAGTGTACGGGACCCATGTAGGCGTGCGCCGGATGCCATAGAAAGTATACGGGACCCATGTAAGCGTGCGCCGGACGCCATAAAAAGTGTACGGGATCCATGTAAGAGAGCGTCCGACGCCATAGAAAGTGTACGGGAGCCATGTAAGCGTGCGCCGGACGCCATAAAAAGTGTACGGGACCCACGTAAGAGTGCGCCAGGCGCCATAGAAAGGTTACGGGACCCATGTAAGCGTGCGCCCGACGTCATAAAAAGTGTACGGGATCCATGTAAGAGAGCGTCCGACGCCATAGAAAGTATAAGGGACCCACGTAAGCGTGCGCCGGACGCCATCGAATGTGTACGGGACCCATGTAGGCGTGCGCCGGACGCCATAGCAAGTGTACGGGACCCATGCAAGAGTGCGCTGGACGCCATAGAAAGTATACGGGACCAACGTAAGCGTGCGCCGGACGTCATAAAAAGTGTACGTGACACATGTAAGAGAGCGCCCGACGCCATAGAAAGTGTACGGGACCCATGTAAGAGTGCGCCGGACGCCATCGAAAGTGTACGGGACCCATGTAGGCGTGCGCCGGACGCCATAGCAAGTGTACGGGACCCATGCAAGAGTGCGCTGGACGCCATAGAAAGTATACGGGACCAACGTAAGCGTGCGCCGGACGCCATCGAATGTGTACGGGACCCATGTAAGAGAGCGTCCGACGCCATAGAAAGTGTAAGGGACCCACGTAAGCGTGCGCCGGACGCCATCGAATGATTACGGGACCCATGTAAGGGTGCGCCGGACGCCATAAAAAGTGTACGGGATCTATGTAAGAGAGCGTCCGACGCCATAGAAAGTATAAGGGACCCACGTAAGCGTGCGCCGGACGCCATCGAATGATTACGGGACCCATGTAAGGGTGCGCCGGACGCCATAAAAGTGTACGGGATCTATGTAAGAGAGCGTTCGACGCCATAGAAAGTGTACGGGACCCATGCAAGAGTGCGCTAGACGCCATAGAAAGTATACGGGACCCACGTAAGCGTGCGCCGGACGCCATCGAAAGTGTACGGGACCCATGTAGGCGTGCGCCGGACGCCATAGAAGGTATACGGGACCCATGTTAGCGTGCGCCGGATGTCATAAAAAGTGTACGGGAGCCATGTAAGAGAGCGTCCGACGCCATAGAAAGTATAAGGGACCCACGTAAGCGTGCGCCGGACGCCATCGAATGATTACGGGACCCATGTAAGGGTGCGCCGGACGCCATAAAAAGTGTACGGGATCTATGTAAGAGAGCGTCCGACGCCATAGAAAGTGTACGGGACCCATGCAAGAGTGCGCTGGACGCCATAGAAAGTATACGGGACCCACGTAAGCGTGCGCCGGACGCCATCTAAAGTGTACGGGACCCATGTAGGCGTGCGCCGGACGCCATAGAAGGTATACGGGACCCATGTAAGCGTGCGCCGGACGTCATAAAAAGTGTACGGGACCCATGCAAGAGTGCGCTGGACGCCATAGAAAGTATACGGGACCCACGTAAGCGTGTGCCGGACGCCATCGAATGTGTACGGGACTCATGTAGGCGTGCGCCGGACGCCATAGAAAGTATACGGGACCCATGTAAGCGTGCGCCGGACGTCATAAAAGGTGTACGGGATCCATGTAAGAGAGCGTCCGACGCCATAGAAAGTATACGGGACCCACGTAAGCGTGCGCCGGACGCCATCGAATGTGTACGGGACCCATGTAAGAGAGCGTCCGACGCCATAGAAAGTGTACGGGACCCACGTAAGCGTGCGCCGGACGCCATAAAAAGTGTACGGGACCCATGTAGGCGTGCGCCGGATGCCATAGAAAGTATACGGGACCCATGTAAGCGTGCGCCGGACGCCATAAAAAGTGTACGGGATCCATGTAAGAGAGCGTCCGACGCCATAGAAAGTGTACGGGAGCCATGTAAGCGTGCGCCGGACGCCATAAAAAGTGTACGGGACCCACGTAAGAGTGCGCCAGGCGCCATAGAAAGGTTACGGGACCCATGTAAGCGTGCGCCCGACGTCATAAAAAGTGTACGGGATCCATGTAAGAGAGCGTCCGACGCCATAGAAAGTATAAGGGACCCACGTAAGCGTGCGCCGGACGCCATCGAATGTGTACGGGACCCATGTAGGCGTGCGCCGGACGCCATAGCAAGTGTACGGGACCCATGCAAGAGTGCGCTGGACGCCATAGAAAGTATACGGGACCAACGTAAGCGTGCGCCGGACGCCATCTAATGTGTACGGGACCCATGTAGGCGTGCGCCGGGTGCTATAGAAAGTATACGGGACCCATGTAAGCGTGCGCCGGACGCCATAAAAAGTGTACGGGATCCATGTGAGAGAGCGTCCGATGCCATAGAAAGTGTACGGGACCCATGTAAGCGTGCGCCGGACGCCATAAAAAGTGTACGGGACCCACGTAAGAGTGCGCCAGGCGCCATAGAAAGGGTACGGGACCCATGTAAGCGTGCGCCCGACGCCATAGAAAGTGTACGGGACCTATGTAAGAGTGCGCCAGGCGCCATAGAAAGTGTACGGGACCCATGTAAGCGTGCGCCGGACGCGATAAAAAGTCTACGGGACCCATGTAAGCGTGCGCCGGACGCCATAGAAAGTGTACGGGACCCATGCAAGAGTGCGCTAGACGCCATAGAAAGTATACGGGACCCACGTAAGCGTGCGCCGGACGCCATCGAAAGTGTACGGGACCCATGTAGGCGTGCGCCGGACGTCATAAAAAGTGTACGTGACACATGTAAGAGAGCGCCCGACGCCATAGAAAGTGTACGGGACCCATGCAAGAGTGCGCTAGACGCCATAGAAAGTATACGGGACCCACGTAAGCGTGCGCCGGACGCCATCGAAAGTGTACGGGACCCATGTAGGCGTGCGCCGGACGCCATAGAAGGTATACGGGACCCATGTTAGCGTGCGCCGGACGTCATAAAAAGTGTACGGGATCCATGTAAGAGAGCGTCCGACGCCATAGAAAGTATAAGGGACCCACGTAAGCGTGCGCCGGACGCCATCGAATGATTACGGGACCCATGTAAGGGTGCGCCGGACGCCATAAAAAGTGTACGGGATCTATGTAAGAGAGCGTCCGACGCCATAGAAAGTGTACGGGACCCATGCAAGAGTGCGCTGGACGCCATAGAAAGTATACGGGACCCACGTAAGCGTGCGCCGGACGCCATCTAAAGTGTACGGGACCCATGTAGGCGTGCGCCGGACGCCATAGAAGGTATACGGGACCCATGTAAGCGTGCGCCGGACGTCATAAAAAGTGTACGGGACCCATGCAAGAGTGCGCTGGACGCCATAGAAAGTATACGGGACCCACGTAAGCGTGTGCCGGACGCCATCGAATGTGTACGGGACCCATGTAGGCGTGCGCCGGACGCCATAGAAAGTATACGGGACCCATGTAAGCGTGCGCCGGACGTCATAAAAAGTGTACGGGATCCATGTAAGAGAGCGTCCGACGCCATAGAAAGTATACGGGACCCACGTAAGCGTGCGCCGGACGCCATCGAATGTGTACGGGACCCATGTAAGAGAGCGTCCGACGCCATAGAAAGTGTACGGGACCCACGTAAGCGTGCGCCGGACGCCATAAAAAGTGTACGGGACCCATGTAGGCGTGCGCCGGATGCCATAGAAAGTATACGGGACCCATGTAAGCGTGCGCCGGACGCCATAAAAAGTGTACGGGATCCATGTAAGAGAGCGTCCGACGCCACAGAAAGTGTACGGGACCCATGTAAGCGTGCGCCGGACGCCATAAAAAGTGTACGGGACCCACGTAAGAGTGCGCCAGGCGCCATAGAAAGGGTACGGGACCCATGTAAGCGTGCGCCCGACGCCATAGAAAGTGTACGGGACCTATGTAAGAGTGCGCCAGGCGCCATAGAAAGTGTACGGGACCCATGTAAGCGTGCGCCGGACGCGATAAAAAGTCTACGGTACCTATGTAAGCGTGCGCCGGACGTCATAAAAAGTGTACGTGACACATGTAAGAGAGCGCCCGACGCCATAGAAAGTGTACGGGACCCATGCAAGAGTGCGCTAGACGCCATAGAAAGTATACGGGACCCACGTAAGCGTGCGCCGGACGCCATCGAAAGTGTACGGGACCCATGTAGGCGTGCGCCGGACGTCATAAGTGTCACGGGACCCATGTTAGCGTGCGCCGGACGCCATAAAAAGTGTACGGGATCCATGTAAGAGAGCGTCCGATGCCATAGAAAGTGTACGGGACCCATGTAAGCGTGCGCCGGACGCCATAAAAAGTGTACGGGACCCACGTAAGAGTGCGCCAGGCGCCATAGAAAGTGTACGGGACCTATGTAAGAGTGCGCCAGGCGCCATAGAAAGTGTACGGGACCCATGTAAGCGTGCGCCGGACGCGACAAAAAGTCTACGGTACCTATGTAAGCGTGCGCCGGACGTCATAAAAAGTGTACGTGACACATGTAAGAGAGCGCCCGACGCCATAGAAAGTGTACGGGACCCATGCAAGAGTGCGCTGGACGCCATAGAAAGTATACGGGACCCACGTAAGCGTGCGCCGGACGCCATCTAAAGTGTACGGGACCCATGTAGGCGTGCGCCGGACGCGACAAAAAGTCTACGGTACCTATGTAAGCGTGCGCCGGACGTCATAAAAAGTCTACGGTACCTATGTAAGCGTGCGCCGGACGTCATAAAAAGTGTACGTGACACATGTAAGAGAGCGCCCGACGCCATAGAAAGTGTACGGGACCCATGCAAGAGTGCGCTAGACGCCATAGAAAGTATACGGGACCCACGTAAGCGTGCGCCGGACGCCATCGAAAGTGTACGGGACCCATGTTGGCGTGCGCCGGACGCCATAGAAGGTATACGGGACCCATGTTAGCGTGCGCCGGACGTCATAAAAAGTGTACGGGATCCATGTAAGAGAGCGTCCGACGCCATAGAAAGTATAAGGGACCCACGTAAGCGTGCGCCGGACGCCATCGAATGTTTACGGGACCCATGTAGGCGTGCGCCGGACGCCATAGAAAGTATACGGGACCCATGTAAGGGTGCGCCGGACGCCATAAAAAGTGTACGGGATCTATGTAAGAGAGCGTCCGACGCCATAGAAAGTGTACGGGACCCATGCAAGAGTGCGCTGGACGCTATAGAAAGTATACGGGACCCACGTAAGCGTGCGCCGGACGCCATCGAAAGTGTACGGGACCCATGTTGGCGTGCGCCGGACGCCATAGAAGGTATACGGGACCCATGTTAGCGTGCGCCGGACGTCATAAAAAGTGTACGGGATCCATGTAAGAGAGCGTCCGACGCCATAGAAAGTATAAGGGACCCACGTAAGCGCGCGCCGGACGCCATCGAATGTTTACGGGACCCATGTAGGCGTGCGCCGGACGCCATAGAAAGTATACGGGACCCATGTAAGGGTGCGCCGGACGCCATAAAAAGTGTACGGGATCTATGTAAGAGAGCGTCCGACGCCATAGAAAGTGTACGGGACCCATGCAAGAGTGCGCTGGACGCCATAGAAAGTATACGGGACCCACGTAAGCGTGCGCCGGACGCCATCGAAAGTGTACGGGACCCATGTAGGCGTGCGCCTGACGCCATAGAAGGTATACGGGACCCATGTAAGCGTGCGCCGGACGTCATAAAAAGTGTACGGGATCCATGTAAGAGAGCGTCCGACGCCATAGAAAGTATACGGGACCCACGTAAGCGTGCGCCGGACGCCATCGAATGTGTGCAGGACCCATGTAGGCGTGCGCCGGACGCCATAGAAAGTATACGGGACCCATGTGGCGTGCGCCGGACGTCATAAAAGTGTACGGGATCCATGTAAGCGTGCGCCCGACGCCATAGAAAGTGTACGGGACCCATGTAAGAGTGTGCAAGGCGCCATAGAAAGTGTATGGGACCTATGTAAAAGTGCGAAATGTTGCCTTATAATAGCGCCAGCCGTCATGCCGAACGTTCTGGCGGCTGGCTGGGGGCTCCGCCCCCATACCCCACGTTGACACATGAAAAAGCAGGCTGCAGCAAATCGAAATCTGCTCCAGTTATTGCGCACACACAAAATCATTCCGAAGAACGGAAAATCCTTCCTACTATACTTGGGCAGCACTGTTAAAATTTTCAAAGTTTCGAATATATTCAAAAATCAACTTTTTTAAACTTAAAAATTTCGAATAAACTAGAAAATAATGTTTTTCGAATTTCGGATTTTCGAATCCGATCGAAATAATATTTTTCGAATTTCAAATTTTCGAATATATCCGAAAATCAATTTTTTCGAATTTTCAAATAATTTTTTCGAGTTTCCGAATAATTTTTCTAATTTTCGGATACCTTTTCTCGAGTTTACAAATGATAGCTTCGGTTTCAAAAATGAGTTTTGAGCTGTCATTTACTGTGAGTACTCCTGTGTAGAAATATTCACCCTTACGCTTGATCTCAAATCTAATTTAATCAAGGTGACTGCAGAATCAGTAGTGGGTTTGGATTAAGTCGAAGCTTGTTGAAAATACCTACCACAATGTTAGCACAAGACGCTTGGCTTCAGGCGAGACTTGACCAGTTTGATCCCTTTCTGTGGAAACGCCTTATCGCACCCAAGCGTCGAGATTCTAGCGCCGTTCTCAAAATCGACCACTACGCCAGCTTGAAACCCTTACGCCCTTCCACGCTTTTGCCGGAAAATTCCGCTTTCTGAGTGGCGACTAGCTTCTTGCGCATGAGAATGCTGGCAGAATTCCCGGATAGGCATTTGGTTTTCGATCGGAAGTGGAAACGAGACAGTAAAGCGCGGAAAACGCCGCTACAGCAGGAATAACGATCAACAACGTTCTCTGCGCCACCAACGCGTTTGCTGCGTTTTATAGTTTTTCTCAAAGAGCGGCATTTGACGCGACAGCAAAGGTATGAAAAGGTCGTTAGGCGACGTTTATACTCCCGCTGCCGAGCGGCGCGGCGGAGTGCGCTCCGGACACATCGGGAGATTTTTCGCCTTGAGTGCGCAATGCATTGCATACGTATCGACCGTTGTGGCTACAGCTTATCGACCGACTATGACGGGGCCCTAATCACAGAGGTTTCCGCCATTTTCGCGCCCAAGGAAATATGGAATGTACATCAAACTTGGGTAATTGAACTGGCTATAATTTCGTTTTACCACACAGGACAGTGCATCGTACTCCACGCGGATTCGCTGCTGCGTCCTCGCGGAGCCGATGCGGTAATGACGCGCTGATGTCGGGGCTCAAGACACGGCAACAGAATCGTCCGATCATGGAGCCGCAGCGGTACTATCGCGGCATAGTCGAGGGTCGCGGTACTTTCCCGGCACTGGCGCGGCAAATTTTCTCAGAGGTTCCTGACGTTTTGGATTACGGTAAGACAGATGTTGCCTCGCTCGGAAATCACGTACGCGACGCAGCATCTGTCTTACCGTACTCCGATGAGATATTTCACCGATTTTTTCACGAGCTCATTCCTTTTTTCGGCATGCACGGATATTTATCACTCGTAACATGGACATTCTTATTATGTACATAACTTAGTTCAACTCGTGCAGCGCCAAAATGGTTTCCATAATTAGTCTAAAGTCAGGGAAATCGAATCTATCCGCAAAAAAACCATTTTATCCGTCCTTTTAGAGAATGCAAAAACGGGCTCAATTCTTCGTTTCTCATCAGAATCTAATTTATTCGTTTGAAGATGGAAGTTTATGTTTCTCGGACCAGAAAGTAAGAAAATGTAATTAAGTGGATTAAGGAATGCGAAAATGGAATTAGTCCGTTCAGGATTGCCAACGTTGAATTTGCAGGTTTATCCAATCGCAAAAAATCTAAATATTGTAAAATACGAAAATTGGAATTCGAGTTAAATAATTTATTACAGTGAAAACTAAACTTGTTCGTTGGTCTTATTGTAAAAAAATTCCTGTCAGTAGCTCATTGATTTCGGTACTCTATTTTATTTTAAGGGAACTCTAGCGATAAATAAAAAAAGTGTCTCTTTTTCAAAGAATATGTGGCATGTTTAATGCATCCGACTCTCAAGAAAAAATTGAATTTCAAATCAAGAGAGTCTGGCCATCAAACATAAAACAAATGAGGAAGAGAAGCGATCGGTTTAAAGGTTCAACGAAAGCTACAGACACAGAATTCAGCACGAGTTGACACATTGCGAAAGCTACAGGAAGTGCTTTCCAAAATGTAAGTCATGTATAAATATGTGGTCGAATAGAGAAAGAAAAGCAACACGAAACTGAATGAATGGAAGACGCAAACTGCGAAAGCTCATCGACGGGAGGATATTACGTGCGCTGGACGCCATCGAATGTGTACGGGACCCATGTAAGAGAGCGTCCGACGCCATAGAAAGTGTGGGTGGACCCACGCGTGCGCCGGACGCCAAAGTATGGGACCCATGTAGCGCAGTGCGCCGGACGCCATAAAAGTGTACGGGATCCATGTAAGAGAGCGTCCGACGCCATAGAAAGTGTACGGGAGCCATGTAAGCGTGCGCCGGACGCCATAAAAGTGTATTGACCCACGTAAGAGTGCGCCAGGCGCCATAGAAAGGTTACGGGACCCATGTAAGCGTGCGCCGGACGTCATAAAAAGTGTACGGGATCCATGGGAGCGTGCCCGGACGCCATAGAAAGTATACGGGACCCATCGTAAGCGTGCGCCGGACGCCATCGAATGTGTGCAGGACCCATGTAGGCGTGCGCCGGACCCGCCATAGAAAGTACGGGACCCATGCGCGCGCGCCGGACGCCATAGAAAGTGTACATGACCAACGTAAGCGTGCGCCGGACGCCATCTAATGTGTGCAGGACTCGCCGTAGGCGTGCGCCGGGTGCCATAGAAAGTGTACGGGACCCATGGGGCGTGCGCCGGACGCCATAAAAAGTGTACGGGACCCATGTAAGAGTGCGCCATGGGCGCCATAGAAAGTGTGCATGGACCCATGTAAGCGTGCGCCCGGACGCCATAGAAAGTGTAACGGGACCGTATGTAAGAGTGCCAGGCGCCATAGAAAGTGTGTACGAGACCCATGTAAAGACGTGCGCCGGACGCGATAAAGTCTAGCGGTACTCAGCGAACGCACAAAGCGCCGGACGTCATAAAAGGTACGCATGACATAGAGCGCCTGACGCCATAGAAAGTGTACGGGACCCATGCAAGAGTGCGCCAGACGCCATAGAAAGCAGCATGGACCCACGTATGCAGGCGCCGGACGCCATCGAAAGTGTACGGCGACCCATGAAGGCGTGCGCCGGACGTCATAAAAGTGTACGTGACATGTAAGAGAGCGCCCGACGCCATAGAAAGCGTGTACGACCCATGCAAGAGTGCGCTAGACGCCATAGAAGCATACGGGACCCACGTAAGATGCGCGCGGACGCCATCGAAAGTGTACGGGACCCATGTAGGCGTGCGCCGGACGCCATAGAAGGTAAGGCCGGACCCATGTTAGCGTGCGCCGGACGTCATAAAAGCACGGGATCCATGTAAGAGAGCGTCCGACGCCATAGAAAGTATAAGGGATCCACGTAAGCATGCGCGCCGGACGCCATCGAATGATTACGGGACCCATGTAAGGGTGCGCCGGACGCCATAAAAAGTGTGTACGGGATCTATGTAAGAGAGCGTCCGACGCCATAGAAAGTGTACGGGACCCATGCAAGAGTGCGCTGGATTACATAGAAAGTATACGGGACCCACGTAAGCGTGCGTGCGCCGGACGCCATCTAAAGTGTACGGGGACCCATGTAGGCGTGCGCCGGACGCCATAGAAGGTATACGGGACCCATGTAAGCGTGCGCCGGACGTCATAAAAGTGTACGGGACCCATGCAAGAGTGCGCTGACGCCATAGAAAGTATACGGGACCCACGGGCGTGTGCCGGACGCCATCGAATGTGTACGGGACCCATGTAGGCGTGCGCCGGACGCCATAGAAAGTATACGGGACCCATGGTGGCATGCGCCGGACGTCATGTGCGTACGGGATCCATGTAAGAGAGCGTCCGGACGCCATAGAAAGTATACGGACCCACGTAAGTGCGTGCGCCGGACGCCATCGAATGTGTACGGGACCCATGCAAGAGAGCTGTCCTGACGCCATACCGGAAAGTGTACGGGACCCACGTAAGCGTGCGCCGGACGCCAAAAGCCTGTACGGGACTCCATGTAGGCGTGCGCCGGATGCCATAGAAAGTATACGGACCCATGTAAAGGTGCGCCGGACGCCATAAAAAGTGTACGGGATCCATGTAAGAGAGCGTCCGACGCCAGAAAGTGCACGGGACCCATGTAAGATGCGTGCCGGACGCCGCAAAAAGCGTGTACGACCCACGTAAGAGGTGCGCCAGGCGCCATAGAAAGGGCAATACTGGACCCATGTAAGCGTGCGCCTGACGCCATAGAAAGTGTACGGGATCCATATAAGAGTGCGCCAGGCGCTACAGAAAGTGTACGGGACCCACGTAAGCATGCGCGCCGGACGCGATCGAAAAGCACTACGGTACCCATGGCGTAAGCGTGCGCCGGACGTCATGTGCGCCTGTACGTGACACATGTAAGAGAGCGCCCGGACGCCAGAAAGTGTACGGACCCATGCAAGAGTGCGCTAGACGCCGAAAGCATAAGGGACCACGTGTTGCGTGCGCCGGACGCCATCGAAAGTGTACGGACCCATGTTGGCGTGCGCCGGACGCCATAGGAGGCGATACGGGACCCATGTTGGCGTGCGCCGGACGCCATAAAAAGTGTACGGGATCCATGTAAGAGAGCGTCCGATGCCATAGAAAGTGCATTGGACCCATGTAAGCGTGCGCCGGACGCCATAAAAGTGGCCGACCCATGTAAGAGTGCGCCAGGCGCCACAGAAAAGGTACGGGACCTATGTAAGAGCGCGTTGCGGACGCCATAGAAAGTGTACGGGACCCATGTAAGCTGTGCGCCGGACGCCGACTATGAAAGTCTGTACGGTACCCTATGTGTTGCGCCGGACGTCATAAAAGTGGGTACGTGACATGGGTAAGAGACGCGCCCGGACGCCATAGAAAGTGTACAGGTGACCCATGCAAGAGCTGCGCTGGACGCCGATAGAAAGTAATGACGGGACTGGCACGGGAAGCGTGCGCGCCGGACGCCATCTAAAGTGTAAACTGGGACCGCATGTAGGCGTAAGCACGGACGACAAAAGTCTACGGTACCTGATGTAGTGCGCCGGACGGTCATAAAAAGTCTACGGTACCTGCGGCGCTGCGCGCCGGACGTCATAAAAAGCGGGGTACGTGACATGTAAGAGAGCGCCCGACGCCATGAAAGTGTACGTAATCCCATGCGCGAGTGCGCTGACGCCATAGAAAGTATACGGGACCCACGTAAGTATTTGTGCGCCGGACGCCATCGAAAGTGTACGGGACCCATGTTAGGCGTGCGCCGGACGCCATAGAAGGTATACGGGACCCATGTTAGCGTGCGCCGGACGTCATAAAAAAGGCACTGATCCATAAGAGAGCGTCCGACGCCATAGAAAGTATTCATCAGGGCGACCACGTGTGCGCCGGACGCCATCGAATAAGTTTACGGGACCCATGTAGCGCCGATTGCCGGACGCCATAGAGTATACGGACCCATGTAATAGGCGTGCGACGCCATGTGCGTACGGGATCGTGTAGATGTCCGACGCCATAGAAAGTGCACGGGACCATGCAAGAGTGCGCTACGACGCCAAGAGTGCACGCGATCCACGCGTGCCCATACGAACCCGGTAGTTAGTGGCAAGACTGATGGCTGCGTGCGCTGATCATCAGGCGTAAAGGACACCCATGTTACGTGCGCCGACGTCATAAAAGTGTACGGGATCCATGTAAGAGAGCGTCCGACGCCATAGAAAGTATATGTATCTACGTAAGACGTCGACGCCGGACGCCATCGAACGTTTACGTGGGGACCCAAGTGTAGGCGTGCGCCGGACGCCATAGAAAGTATACGGACCCTTATGTAAGGGGCGTGCTGGACGCCATAAAAAGCGTACGGGATCTGATGTGGAAGAGAGCGTCCGGACGCCAGTAGACGGCGGCCGGGACCCATGCAAGATAATGCGCGCTGATTTTCAGGTAGCCATTTGAGAATTAGCATACGGGACCCATCGTAAGCGTGATTTTCGCCGGACGCCATCGAAAGTGCATAGGACCCAGTCGTACCAGCGCCGGGTAGCGGGAACCCTGAACCTGTTTACCCGCCATGGGGTAGGCTGCACCTACGGACCCATGTGTTGCGCGCCGGACGTCATCGAAAAGTAAATGCCTTCCCTACCCGGGATCCGGGCAGGAGGCGTCCGACGCCATATGGAGTGGCGAAAGGAGCAGTAACCCACGTAAGCGCTGACGCCATCGAATGCTAACTGGGACCCATGTAGGCGTGCGCCGGACGCCATAGAAAGCGTATACGAAGGACCCATGTAGCATGTAGCGTGCGCCGGACGTCATAAAAAGTGTACGGGATCCATGCAAGAGCGTCCGACGCCATAGAAAGTTGATACGGGACCCACGGGATAAGATGTGCGCGCGGACGCCATCGAATGTGTACGGGACCCATGTAAGAGAGCGTCCGACTATAGAAAGCATGTACGGGACCCATGTGTTACGTGCGCCGGACGCCATAGAAAAGTGTACGGACCCATGTAAGAGTGCGCCAGGCGCTATAGAAGCGTACGGGACCCATGTAAGAGTGTGCAAGGACGCCATAGAACAGTGTAGGACCTAATTGTAAAGTGCGCGCGAATGATTGCGCTTATAATAGCGCCTCAGCCGTGTGTAACATGCCACATCGTAAGAGAACGTTCTGGTGGCTGCCGGGGCTCCGCCCCATACCCTCGCGGCGGAAATTATCAGAACTGAATACTTTGCATGATATACAGGCATTGACGCAGACGCACGCCAATTTTTAAAGTCTACGTCCCAATATATTTTGCCGTAGCGCCGTACATAAAGCGCACTGCACAGTTGCAGAGAGTCACACGACGCATGCATGAAAGCAGGCTTCCGCAGCAAATCATACTCAGGAGAAAAGTAAATCCTCGACTCCACGTTGTGCGCACACACAAAATCATTCCGAAGAACGGAAAATCCTCGAAAGTAGAGCTTCAAGCTCGTTTCGGAGACATTTTACTTTCTGCGACGACCTGCGCACTTCTAAGAGGTCCCGCACGCTTCCTACTATACTTGGGCAGCACTGTTAAAATTTTCAAAGTTTCGAATATATTCAAAAATCAACTTTTTTAAACTTAAAAATTTCGAATAAACTAGAAAATAATGTTTTTCGAATTTCGGATTTTCGAATCCGATCGAAATAATATTTTTCGAATTTCAAATTTTCGAATATATCCGAAAATCAATTTTTTCGAATTTTCAAATAATTTTTTCGAGTTTCCGAATAATTTTTCTAATTTTCGGATACCTTTTCTCGAGTTTACAAATGATAGCTTCGGTTTCAAAAATGAGTTTTGAGCTGTCATTTACTGTGAGTACTCCTGTGTAGGAATATTCACCCTTACGCTTGATCTCAAATCTAATTTAATCAAGGTGACCGCAGAATCAGTAGTGGGTTTGGATTAAGTCGAAGCTTGTTGAAAATACCTACCACAATGTTAGCACAAGACGCTTGGCTTCAGGCGAGACGGACCAGTTTGATCCTTTCTGTGGAAACGCCTTATCGCACCCAAGCGTCGAGATTCTCAGCGCTGCTCAAATCGACCACTACGCCACAGCGCGGTCTAGGTACCTGGGCTGCCGCTGAGCTTTCACGGCTTCGCGGGGGAGCCAGGGCTACACGCGCGCTTGAAACCCTTACGCCCTTTCCACGCTTTGCTTTGGAAAATTCCGCTTTCTGGCATAGGGCGGATACTATGCTTCTTGCGCAGCATGAGAATGCTGGCAGAATTCCCGATAGGCATTTGGTTTTCGATCGGAAGTGGAAACGAGACAGTAGCGCGCGGAAAACGCCGCTACAGCAGGAAATAACGACTGAACGTTCTCTGCGCCACCAACGCGTTTGCTGCGTTTTATAGTTTTTCTCAAAGAGCGGCATTTGACGCGACAGCAAAGGTATGAAAAGGTCGTTAGGCGACGTTTATAATTCTGCTGCCGAGCGGCGCGGAGGAGTGCGCCCGACACATCGGGAGATTTTTCGCCTTGAGTGCGCAATGCATTGCATACGTACCGACCGTTGTGGCTACAGCTTCATCGACCGACTATGACGGGCCCTAATCACGAGAGGTTTCGCCATTTTCGCGCTCAAGGAAATATGCGAATGTACATCGAAAACTTGGGTAATTGAACTGGCTATAATTTGTCACCATTATTAGACAGGTACTGCACCACGGGATTCGCTGGTAGTCCTCGCGGAGCCGATGCGGTAATGACGCGCTGATGTCGGGGCTCAAGACACGCAACAGAATCGTCCGATCAAGCGGAGCCGCAGCGGTACTATCGCGGCATAGTCGAGGGTCGCGGCATTTTCCGGCACTGGCGCGGCAAATTTTCTCAGAGGTTCCTGACGTTTGGGATTACGGTAAGACAGATGTTGCCTGCTCGGAAATCACGCACAGCGACGCAGCATCTGTCTTACCGTACTGATGAGATATTTCACCGATTTTTTCATTATCATTCTTTTTCGGCATGTACGGATATTTATCAATTGCAACATGGACATTCTTATTATGTACATAACTTAGTTCAACCTGTGCAGCGCCAAAATGGTTTCCATAATTAGTTCAGTCAGGGGAAATCGAATCATCCGCAAAAACCATTTTCCTCGAATTCTCGTCCTTTAGAGAATGCAAAACGGGCTCAATTCTTCGGCCTCCTTCTCATCAGAATCGCGTAATTTATTCGGCTTTAGAAGATGGAAGTTTATGTTTCTCGGATGTCCAAAAAGTAAGACCCAAATGTAATTAAGTTCTCGGATTAAGGAATGCGAAATGGAATTTTGAGCTGTCCGTTCAGGATTGCCTCTCATCAACCCGTTGAATTTGCAGGTTTATCCAACGCAAAAAATTCAAATATTGTAAAATACGAAAATTGGAATTGAGTTAAATAATTTATTACAGTGAAAACTAAACTTGTTCGTTGGTCTTATTGTAAAAAATTCCTGTCAGTAGCTCATTGATTTCGGTAATTTATTTTATTTTAAGGAACTCTAGCGATAAATAAAAAAGTGTCTCTTTTTTCAAAGAATATGTGGCATGTTTAATGCATCCGACTCTCAAGAAAAAATTGAATTTCAAATCAAGAGAGTCTGGGCCATCAAACATAAACAAATGAGGAAGAGAAGTGATCGGTTTAAAGGTTCAACGAAAGCTACAGACACAGAATCTAGCACGAGTTGATTACTGCGGTTACAGGAAGTGCTTTCCAAAATGTAAGTCATGTATAAATATGTGGTCGAATAGAGAAAGAAAAGCAACACGAAACTGAATGAATGGAAGACGCAACCGTGAAAGCTCAATCGCATCGGAGGGTATTACCTGCCTCAATCGACGGGCAGGCAGGAAGATAATGCGCGGATTTTCAGGTAGCTTTTGAGAATTATCTTCCACGTCTTATCAACGTGATTTTCGCCACGAACCTACCTGTCTACCCGCCGGGTAGCCGGGAACCTACCTGTTTACCCGCCGGGTAGCCAAGGACCTACCTGTCTACCCGCCGGGTAGTCAGGAGCCTTCCCGTCTACCCGCCGGGTAACCGGGTAAATGGATGGCGAAAAACTCGTCCGACAGCGTGAAGGTATTAACCTTCCCGGGAAGCTAACTGAAGTTTCATTAATAAGGCCACTGTAGCATTCGTTCGGTTTCGCCGAAGGATACACGCGTGTAGCATTCGTTTGGCTCCGCTAAACGGTAGACTGACTTCAACTCAGGCCTCTCCCATCAATCGCGTGTATCATTGATTCGGTTTTGCCGAACGATAGGCTTGCTCCCGCGGCCTCCCCTTATCAACCTCACGTAACATTGCTTCGGCTTAGCCGAAGGAAACATTCATTCTGCTACGTAGAACGATAAGCTCGCTTCCGCGGCTTCCTCTCATCAACCTCACGTAACATTCCTTTGGCTTAGCCGAAGGATTCACCGATTTCGATGGCTTACCCCCCTCAACCTCGTGTAACGTCCATTCTCCTTCGTAGAACGATAGGCTCGCTTTCGCGACCTCCTCTCATCATCCTCGCGTAACATTCCTTCGGCATAGCCGAAGGATCCACCAATGTCGACGCCTTCCCCCCATCATCCTCGTCTAACATTCATTCTCCTTCGTAGAACGATAGGCTCGCTTCCGCGGCCTCCTCTCATCAACCTCGCGTAACATTCCTTCGGCTAAGCTGAAGGATCCACCGATGCCGACGGCTTCAACCCATCATCTTCGTCTAACATTCATTCTCCTTCGTAGAACGATAGGCTCGCTTCCGCGACCTCCTCTCATCATCCTCGCGTAACATTCCTTCGGCTAAGCTGAAGGATCCACCGATGCTGACGGCTTCAACCCATCATCCTCGTCTAACATTCATTCTCCTTCGTAGAACGATAGGCTCGCTTCCGCGACCTCCTCTCATCAACCTCGCGTAACATTCCTTCGGCTTAGCCGAAGGATCCACCGATTTCGACGGCTTCCCCCCATCATCCTCGTCTAACATTCATTCTCCTTCGTAGAACGATAGGCTCGCTTCCGCGGCCTCCTCTCATCAACCTCGCGTAACATTCCTTCGGCTTAGCCGAAGGATCCACCGATGTCGACGGCTTCCCTCCATCATCCTCGTCTAACATTCGTTCTCCTTCGTAGAACGATAGGCTCGCTTCCGCGGGCTCCTCTCATCAACCTCGCGTAACATTTCTTGGGCTTAGCCGAAGGATCCACCGACTTCGACGGCTTCCTCCCATCATCCTCGTCTAACATTCATTCTCCTTCGTAGAACGATAGGCTGGCTTCCGCGACCTCCTCTCATCAACCTCGCGTGACATTCCTTCGGCTTAGCCGGAGGACCCACCGATGTCGACGGCTTCCCTCCATCATCCTCGTCTAACATTCGTTCTCCTTCGTAGAACGATGGGCTCGCTTCCGCGGCCTTTTCTCATCAACCTCGCGTAACATTTCTTGGGCTTAGCCAAAGGATCCACCGATGTCGACGGCTTCCCCCCATAATCCTCGTCTAACACTCATTCTCCTTCGTAGAACGATAGGCTCGCTTCCGCGGCCTCCTCTTATCAATCTTGCGTAACATTCCTTCGGCCTAGCCGAAGGATCCACCGATTTCGACGGCTTCCCCCCATCATCCTCGTCTAACATTCATTCTCCTTCGTAGAACGATAGGCTCGCTTCCGCGGCCTCCTCTCATCAACCTCGCGTAACATTCCTTCGGCTTAGCCGAAGGATCCACCAATGTCGACGGCTTCCCCCCATCATCCTCGTCTAACATTCATTCTCCTTCGTAGAACGATAGGCTCGCTTCCGCGTCCTCCTCTCATCAACCTCGCGTAACATTCCTTCGGCTTAGCCGAAGGATCCACCGACTTCGACGGCTTCCTCCCATCATCCTCGTCTAACATTCATTCTCCTTCGTAGAACGATAGGCTGGCTTCCGCGACCTCCTCTCATCAACCTCGCGTGACATTCCTTCGGCTTAGCCGAAGGACCCACCGATGTCGACGGCTTCCCTCCATCATCCTCGTCTAACATTTATTCTCCTTCGTAGAACGATAGGCTCGCTTCCGCGGCCTCCTCTCATCAACCTCGCGTAACATTCCTTCGGCTTAGCCGAAGGATCCTGTTAATGTCGACGGCTTCCTCCCATCATCCTCGTCTAACATTCATTCTCCTTCGTAGAACGATAGGCTGGCTTCCGCGACCTTTTCTCATCAACCTCGCGTAACATTTCTTGGGCTTAGCCAAAGGATCCACCGACTTCGACGGCTTCCTCCCATCATCCTCGTCTAACATTCATTCTCCTTCGTAGAACGATAGGCTCGCTTCCGCGACCTCCTCTCATCAACCTCGCGTGACATTCCTTCGGCTTAGCCGAAGGATCCACCGATGTCGACGGCTTCCCTCCATCATCCTCGTCTAACATTCGTTCTCCTTCGTAGAACGATAGGCTCGCTTCCGCGGGCTCCTCTCATCAACCTCGCGTAACATTTCTTGGGCTTAGCCGAAGGATCCACCGACTTCGACGGCTTCCTCCCATCATCCTCGTCTAACATTCATTCTCCTTCGTAGAACGATAGGCTCGCTTCCGCGGCCTCCTCTCATCAACCTCGCGTAACATTCCTTCGGCTTAGCCGAAGGATCCACCGATTTCGACGGCTTCCCCCCATCATCCTCGTCTAACATTCATTCTCCTTCGTAGAACGATAGGCTCGCTTCCGCGGCCTCCTCTCATCAACCTCGCGTAACATTCCTTCGGCTTAGCCGAAGGATCCACCAATGTCGACGGCTTCCCCCCATCATCCTCGTCTAACATTCATTCTCCTTCGTAGAACGATAGGCTCGCTTCCGCGGCCTCCTCTCATCAACCTCGCGTAACATTCCTTCGGCTTAGCCGAAGGATCCACCGACTTCGACGGCTTCCTCCCATCATCCTCGTCTAACATTCATTCTCCTTCGTAGAACGATAGGCTGGCTTCCGCGACCTCCTCTCATCAACCTCGCGTGACATTCCTTCGGCTTAGCCGAAGGACCCACCGATGTCGACGGCTTCCCTCCATCATCCTCGTCTAACATTCGTTTCTCCTTCGTAGAACGATGGGCTCGCTTCCGCGGCCTTTTCTCATCAACCTCGCGTAACATTTCTTGGGCTTAGCCAAAGGATCCACCGACTTCGACGGCTTCCTCCCATCATCCTCGTCTAACATTCATTCTCCTTCGTAGAACGATAGGCTCGCTTCCGCGACCTCCTCTCATCAACCTCGCGTGACATTCCTTCGGCTTAGCCGAAGGATCCACCGATGTCGACGGCTTCCCTCCATCATCCTCGTCTAACATTCGTTCTCCTTCGTAGAACGATAGGCTCGCTTCCGCGGGCTCCTCTCATCAACCTCGCGTAACATTTCTTGGGCTTAGCCGAAGGATCCACCGACTTCGACGGCTTCCCTCCATCATCCTCGTCTAACATTTATTCTCCTTCGTAGAACGATAGGCTCGCTTCCGCGGCCTCCTCTCATCAACCTCGCGTAACATTCCTTCGGCTTAGCCGAAGGATCCACCAATGTCGACGGCTTCCTCCCATCATCCTCGTCTAACATTCATTCTCCTTCGTAGAACGATAGGCTGGCTTCCGCGACCTTTTCTCATCAACCTCGCGTAACATTTCTTGGGCTTAGCCAAAGGATCCACCGACTCCGACGGCTCCCTCCCATCATCCTCGTCTAACATTCATTCTCCTTCGTAGAACGATAGGCTCGCTTCCGCGACCTCCTCTCATCAACCTCGCGTGACATTCCTTCGGCTTAGCCGAAGGATCCACCGATGTCGACGGCTTCCCTCCATCATCCTCGTCTAACATTCGTTCTCCTTCGTAGAACGATAGGCTCGCTCCGCGGGCTCCTCTCATCAACCTCGCGTAACATTTCTTTGGGCTTAGCCGAAGGATCCACCGACTTCGACGGCTTCCTCCCATCATCCTCGTCTAACATTCATTCTCCTTCGTAGAACGATAGGCTCCCTTCCCCGGCCTCCTCTCATCATCCTCGCGTAACATTCCTTCGGCTTAGCCGAAGGATCCACCGATTTCGACGGCTTCCCCCCATCATCCTCGTCTAACATTCATTCTCCTTCGTAGAACGATAGGCTCGCTTCCGCGGCCTCCTCTCATCAACCTCGCGTAACATTCCTTCGGCTTAGCCGAAGGATCCACCAATGTCGACGGCTTCCCCCCATCATCCTCGTCTAACATTCATTCTCCTTCGTAGAACGATAGGCTCGCTTCCGCGGCCTCCTCTCATCAACCTCGCGTAACATTCCTTCGGCTTAGCCGAAGGATCCACCGACTTCGACGGCTTCCTCCCATCATCCTCGTCTAACATTCATTCTCCTTCGTAGAACGATAGGCTGGCTTCCGCGACCTCCTCTCATCAACCTCGCGTGACATTCCTTCGGCTTAGCCGAAGGACCCACCGATGTCGACGGCTTCCCTCCATCATCCTCGTCTAACATTCGTTCTCCTTCGTAGAACGATGGGCTCGCTTCCGCGGCCTTTTCTCATCAACCTCGCGTAACATTTCTTGGGCTTAGCCAAAGGATCCACCGACTTCGACGGCTTCCTCCCATCATCCTCGTCTAACATTCATTCTCCTTCGTAGAACGATAGGCTCGCTTCCGCGACCTCCTCTCATCAACCTCGCGTGACATTCCTTCGGCTTAGCCGAAGGATCCACCGATGTCGACGGCTTCCCTCCATCATCCTCGTCTAACATTCGTTCTCCTTCGTAGAACGATAGGCTCGCTTCCGCGGGCTCCTCTCATCAACCTCGCGTAACATTTCTTGGGCTTAGCCGAAGGATCCACCGACTTCGACGGCTTCCTCCCATCATCCTCGTCTAACATTCATTCTCCTTCGTAGAACGATAGGCTCGCTTCCGCGACCTCCTCTCATCAACCTCGCGTAACATTCCTTCGGCTTAGCCGAAGGATCCACCGATGTCGACGGCTTCCCCCCATAATCCTCGTCTAACACTCATTCTCCTTCGTAGAACGATAGGCTCGCTTCCGCGGCCTCCTCTTATCAATCTTGCGTAACATTCCTTCGGCCTAGCCGAAGGATCCACCGATGCCGACGGCTTCCCCCCATCATCCTCGTCTAACATTCATTCTCAGGCTCGCTTCCGCGGCCTCCTCTCATCAAATTCGCGTAACATTCCCTCGGCTTAGCCGAAGGATCCACCGATTTCGACGGCTTCCTCCCATCATCCTCGTCTAACATTCATTCTCCTTCGTAGAACGATAGGCTCGCTTCCGCGGCCTCCTCTCATCAACCTCGCGTAACATTCCTTCGGCTTAGCCGAAGGATCCACCGATTTTGACGGCTTCCATCCATCATCCTCGTCTAACATTCATTCTCCTTCATAGAACGATAGAGTAATAGAAATGGCGTTTTTAATGAAACAATAAAACCACCCAATTTGCACACAAAAATAAGTTTTTCCGGAAAACGGACCCTCGAGGTTAACGATGCACACAATCAATTAATAACTATTTATATAATAAACAACACAAATCAACAATAGTTCAAAAGACACCACAAAGAACACAAGATTATAAAAAAACACAGAGAATAAGCAGCTTCGCAGGAATCACCAGAGAACAGGAGAGATGCGGGCGGCAGATTCACGGAGAGGAAGCCGAGCAGGGAAGGGAGGAAAAACGGCCAGAGCCGGGGTGGACAGGAGCAGACGAAGAAGAAGACCTGCAATCGCATACTTTGATCCTTTTATAGGCATAGCAGAAAACAAGGCGTGAAATAAAAATATAGTCCGAGGCCGCAGACCTGACACCGGATTTCACGCGCAGCCTTCGAAGTGATGATTTTTTTCCAACATTTCCTTTTTTTTTTCTTTTTGTTTTTCATGTTCTCTCTACAATAGGCTCGCTTCCGCGGCCTCCTCTCATCAACCTCGCGTAACATTCCTTCGGCTTAGCCGAAGGATCCACCGATTTCGACGGCTTCCCCCCATCATCCTCGTCTAACATTCATTCTCCTTCATAGAACGATAGGCTCGCTTCCGCGGCCTCCTCTCATCAACCTCGCGTAACATTCCTTCGGCTTAGCCGAAGGATCCACTGATTTTGACGGCTTCCCCCCATCATCCTCGTCTAACATTCATTCTCCTTCATAGAACGATAGGCTCGCTTCCGCGGCCTCCTCTCATCAACCTCGCGTAACATTCCTTCGGCTTAGCCGAAGGATCCACCGATGTCGACGGCTTCCCCCATCATCCTCATCTAACATTCATTCTCCTTCATAGAACGATAGGCTCGCTTCCGCGGCCTCCTCAACATTCATTCTCCTTCATAGAACGATAGGCTCGCTTCCGCGGCCTCCTCTCATCAACCTCGCGTAACATTCCTTCGGCTTAGCCGAAGGATCCACTGATTTTGACGGCTTCCCCCCATCATCCTCATCTAACATTCATTCTCCTTCATAGAACGATAGGCTCGCTTCCGCGGCCTCCTCTCATCAACCTCGCGTAACATTCCTTCGGCTTAGCCGAAGGATCCACTGATTTTGACGGCTTCCCCCCATCATCCTCGTCTAACATTCATTCTCCTTCGTAGAACGATAGGCTCGCTTCCGCGACCTCCTCTCATCAACCTCGCGTAACATTCCTTCGGCTTAGCCGAAGGATCCACCGATGTCGACGGCTTCCCCCCATCATCCTCGTCTAACATTCATTCTCCTTCATAGACCGATAGGCTCGCTTCCGCGGCCTCCTCTCATCACCCTCGCGTAACATTCCTTCGGCTTAGCCGAAGGATCCACTGATTTTGACGGCTTCCCCCCATCATCCTCGTCTAACATTCATTCTCCTTCATAGAACGATAGGCTCGCTTCCGCGGTCTCCTCTCATCAACCTCGCGTAACATTCCTTCGGCTTAGCCGAAGGATCCACCGATTTTGACGGCTTCCCCATCATCCTCGTCTAACATTCATTCTCCTTCATAGAACGATAGGCTCGCTTCCGCGGCCTCCTCTCATCAACCTCGCGTAACATTCCTTCGGCTTAGCCGAAGGATCCACCGATTTCGACGGCTTCCCCCCATCATCCTCGTCTAACATTCATTCTCCTTCATAGAACGATAGGCTCGCTTCCGCGGCCTCCTCTCATCAACCTCGCGTAACATTCCTTCGGCTTAGCCGAAGGATCCACCGATGTCGACGGCTTCCTCCATCATCCTCGTCTAACATTCATTCTTTCTCCTTCGTAGAACGATAGGCTCGCTTCCGCGGCCTCCTCTCATCAACCTCGCGTAACATTCCTTCGGCTTAGCCGAAGGATCCACTGATTTCGACGGCTTCCCCCATCATCCTCGTCTAACATTCATTCTCCTTCATAGAACGATAGGCTCGCTTCCGCGACCTCCTCTCATCAACCTCGCGTAACATTCCTTCGGCTTAGCCGAAGGATCCACCGATGTCGACGGCTTCCCCCATCATCCTCGTCCAACATTCATTCTCCTTCGTAGAACGATAGGCTCGCTTCCCGCGGCCTCCTCTCATCAACCTCGCGTAACATTCCTTCGGCTTAGCCGAAGGATCCACCGATGTCGACGGCTTCCCCATCATCCTCGTCTAACATTCATTCTCCTTCATAGAACGATAGGCTCGCTTCCGCGGCCTCCTCTCATCAACCTCGCGTAACATTCCTTCGGCTTAGCCGAAGGATCCACCGATTTCGACGGCTTCCCCCCATCATCCTCGTCTAACATTCATTCTCCTTCATAGAACGATAGGCTCGCTTCCGCGGCCTCCTCTCATCAACCTCGCGTAACATTCCTTTGGCTTAGCCGAAGGATCCACCGATGTCGACGGCTTCCCCCATCATCCTCGTCTAACATTCATTTCTCCTTCGTAGAACGATAGGCTCGCTTCCGCGACCTCCTCTCATCAACCTCGCGTAACATTCCTTCGGCTTAGCCGAAGGATCCACCGATGTCGACGGCTTCCCCCATCATCCTCGTCTAACATTCATTCTCCTTCATAGAACGATAGGCTCGCTTCCGCGGCCTCCTCTCATCAACCTCGCGTAACATTCCTTCGGCTTAGCCGAAGGATCCACCGATTTCGACGGCTTCCCCATCATCCTCGTCTAACATTCATTCTCCTTCCATAGAACGATAGGCTCGCTTCCGCGGCCTCCTCTCATCAACCTCGCGTAACATTCCTTCGGCTTAGTCGAAGGATACACCGATGCCGACGGCTTCCCCCATCATCTTCGTCTAACATTCATTCTCAGGCTCGCTTCCGCGGCCTCCTCTCATCAACCTCGCGTAACATTCCTTCCGCTTAGCTGAAGGATCCACCGATTTGACGGCTTCCCCCATCATCTTCGTCTAACATTCATTCTCAGGCTCGCTTCCGCGGCCTCCTCTCATCAACCTCGCGTAACATTCCTTCGGCTAAGCTGAAGGATCCACCGATGTCGACGGCTTCCCCCCATCATCCTCGTCTGACATTCATTCTCCTTCGTAGAACGATAGGCTCGCTTCCGCGACCTCCTCTCATCAACCTCGCGTAACATTCCTTCGGCTTAGCCGAAGGATCCACCGATTTCGACGGCTTCCCCCCATCATCCTCGTCTAACATTCATTCTCCTTCGTAGAACGATAGGCTCGCTTCCGCGGCCTCCTCTCATCAACCTCGCGTAACATTCCTTCGGCTTAGCCGAAGGATCCACCGATGTCGACGGCTTCCCCCCATCATCCTCGTCTAACATTCATTCTCCTTCGTAGAACGATAGGCTCGCTTCCGCGGCCTCCTCTTATCAACCTTGCGTAACATTCCTTCGGCTTAGTCGAAGGATACACCGATGCCGACGGCTTCCCCCATCATCTTCGTCTAACATTCATTCTCAGGCT
Source organism: Aplectana chamaeleonis (assembly GCA_029168955.1). Lineage (NCBI taxonomy): Eukaryota > Metazoa > Nematoda > Chromadorea > Rhabditida > Cosmocercidae > Aplectana > Aplectana chamaeleonis. The sequence goes on along the minus strand of JAPDOI010000138.1, from coordinate 538,361 downwards.
CGCTTCCGCGGCCTCCTCTCATCAACCTCGCGTAACATTCCTTCGGCTTAGCTGAAGGATCCACCGATGCTGACGGCTTCAACCCATCATCCTCGTCTAACATTCATTCTCCTTCGTAGAACGATAGGCTCGCTTCCGCGGCTCCTCTCATCAACCTCGCGTAACATTCCTTCGGCTTAGCCGAAGGATCCACCGATTTCGACGGCTTCCCCCATCATCCTCGTCTAACATTCATTCTCCTTCATAGAACGATAGGCTCGCTTCCGCGGCCTCCTCTCTCATCAACCTCGCGTAACATTCCTTCGGCTTAGCCGAAGGATCCACCGATGTCGACGGCTTCCCCATCATCCTCGTCTAACATTCATTCTCCTTCGTAGAACGATAGGCTCGCTTCCGCGACCTCCTCTCATCAACCTCGCGTAACATTCCTTCGGCAGCCGAAAGGATTAGGCCGAAGGCTTCTCCCATCCTCGTCTAACATTCATTCTTCATAGAACGACGAACCTCGCGTAACATTCCTTCGGCTTAGCCGAAGGATCCACCGATTTCGACGGCTTCCCCCCATCATCCTCGTCTAACATTCATTCTCCTTCATAGAACGATAGGCTCGCTTCCGCGGCCTCCTCCATCAACCTCGCGTAACATTCCTTCGGCTTAGCCGAAGGATCCACCAGCGAGATTTCGACGGCTTCCCCCATCATCCTCGTCTAACATTCATTCTCCTTCATAGAACGATAGGCTCGCTTCCGCAGCCTCCTCTCATCAACCTCGCGTAACATTCCTTCGGCTTAGCCGAAGGATCCACCGATGTCGACGGCTTCCCCCCCTCATCCTCGTCTAACATTCATTCTCCTTCATAGAACGACAGGCTCGCTTCCGCGGCCTCCTCTCATCAACCTCGCGTAACATTCCTTCGGCTTAGCCGAAGGATCCACTGATTTTGACGGCTTCCCCCCATCATCCTCGTCTAACATTCATTCTCCTTCATAGAACGATAGGCTCGCTTCCGCGGCCTCCTCTCATCAACCTCGCGTAACATTCCTTCGGCTTAGCCGAAGGATCCACCGATGTCGACGGCTTCCCCCCATCATCCTCGTCTAACATGCATTCTCCTTCGTAGAACGATAGGCTCGCTTCCGCGACCTCCTCTCATCAACCTCGCGTAACATTCCTTCGGCTTAGCCGAAGGATCCACCGATGTCGACGGCTTCCCCCCATCATCCTCATCTAACATTCATTCTCCTTCATAGAACGATAGGCTCGCTTCCGCGGCCTCCTCTCATCAACCTCGCGTAACATTCCTTCGGCTTAGCCGAAGGATCCACTGATTTTGACGGCTTCCCCCCATCATCCTCGTCTAACATTCATTCTCCTTCATAGAACGATAGGCTCGCTTCCGCGGTCTCCTCTCATCAACCTCGTGTAACATTCCTTCGGCTTAGCCGAAGGATCCACTGATTTTGACGGCTTCCCCCCATCATCCTCGTCTAACATTCATTCTCCTTCATAGAACGATAGGCTCGCTTCCGCGGCCTCCTCTTATCAACCTCGCGTAACATTCCTTCGGCTTAGCCGAAGGATCCACCGATGTTGACGGCTTCCCCCCATCATCCTCGTCTAACAATCATTCTCCTTCGTAGAACGATAGGCTCGCTTCCGCGGCCTCCTCTCATCAACCTCGCGTAACATTCCTTCGGCTTAGCCGAAGGATCCACCGATGTCGACGGCTTCCCCCCATCATCCTCGTCTAACATTCATTCTCCTTCATAGAACGATAGGCTCGCTTCCGCGGCCTCCTCTCATCAACCTCGCGTAACATTCCTTCGGCTTAGCCGAAGGATCCACTGATTTTGACGGCTTCCCCCCATCATCCTCGTCTAACATTCATTCTCCTTCATAGAACGATAGGCTCGCTTCCGCGGCCTCCTCTCATCAACCTCGCGTAACATTCCTTCGGCTTAGCCGAAGGATCCACTGATTTGACGGCTTCCCCATCATCCTCGTCTAACATTCATTCTCCTTCATAGAACGATAGGCTCGCTTCCGCGGCCTCCTCTCATCAACCTCGCGTAACATTCCTTCGGCTTAGCCGAAGGATCCACCGATGTTGACGGCTTCCCCCCATCATCCTCGTCTAACATTCATTCTCCTTCATAGAACGATAGGCTCGCTTCCGCGGCCTACTCTCATCAACCTCCCGTAACATTCCTTCCGCTTAGCCGAAGCATCCACCGACCTCCACCGCTTCCCCCCATCATCCTCTTATAACATAAATTCTCCTTCACAGCACGATAGGCTCGCTTCCGCGGCCTCCTCTCATCAACCTCGCGTAACATTCCTTTGGCTTAGCCGAAGGATCCACCGATGTCGACGGCTTCCCCCCATCATCCTCGTCTAACATTCATTCCCCTTCGTAGAACGATAGGCTCGCTTCCGCGACCTCCTCTCATCAACCTCGCGTAACATTCCTTCGGCTTAGCCGAAGGATCCACCGATGTCGACGAACCTCGCGTAACATTCCTTCGGCTTAGCCGAAGGATCCACCGATTTTGACGGCTTCCATCCATCATCCTCGTCTAACATTCATTCTCCTTCATAGAACGATAGAGTAATAGAAATGGCGTTTTTAATGAAACAATAAAACCACCCAATTTGCACACAAAAATAAGTTTTTCCGGAAAACGGACCCTCGAGGTTAACGATGCACACAATCAATCAATAACTATTTATATAATAAACAACACAAATCAACAATAGTTCAAAAGACACCACAGAGAACACAAGATTATAAAAAAAACACAGCGGGCAGAGAATAAGCAGCTTCGCAGGATTCACCAGAGATCAGGAGAGATGCGGGCGGCAGATTCACGGAGAGGAAGACGAGCAGGGAAGGGAGGAAAAACGGCCAGAGCCGGGGTGGACAGGAGCAGACGAAGAAGAAGACCTGCAATCGCATACTTTGATCCTTTTATAGGCATAGCAGAAAACAAGGCGTGAAATAAAAAATATAGTCCGAGGCCGCAGACCTGACACCGGATTTCACGCGCAGCCTTCGAAGTGATGATTTTTTTTCCAACATTTCCTTTTTTTTCTTTTGTTTTTCATGTTCTCTCTACAATAGGCTCGCTTCCGCGGCCTCCTCTCATCAACCTCGCGTAACATTCCTTCGGCTTAGCCGAAGGATCCACCGATTTCGACGGCTTCCCCCCATCATCCTCGTCTAACATTCATTCTCCTTCATAGAACGATAGGCTCGCTTCCGCGGCCTCCTCTCATCAACCTCGCGTAACATTCCTTCGGCTTAGCCGAAGGATCCACTGATTTTGACGGCTTCCCCCCATCATCCTCGTCTAACATTCATTCTCCTTCATAGAACGATAGGCTCGCTTCCGCGGCCTCCTCTCATCAACCTCGCGTAACATTCCTTCGGCTTAGCCGAAGGATCCACCGATGTCGACGGCTTCCCCCCATCATCCTCGTCTAACATGCATTCTCCTTCGTAGAACGATAGGCTCGCTTCCGCGCCCTCCTCTCATCAACCTCGCGTAACATTCCTTCGGCTTAGCCGAAGGATCCACCGATGTCGACGGCTTCCCCCCATCATCCTCATCTAACATTCATTCTCCTTCATAGAACGATAGGCTCGCTTCCGCGGCCTCCTCTCATCAACCTCGCGTAACATTCCTTCGGCTTAGCCGAAGGATCCACTGATTTGACGGCTTCCCCCATCATCCTCGTCTAACATTCATTCTCCTTCATAGAACGATAGGCTCGCTTCCGCGGTCTCCTCTCATCAACCTCGTGTAACATTCCTTCGGCTTAGCCGAAGGATCCACTGATTTTGACGGCTTCCCCCCATCATCCTCGTCTAACATTCATTCTCCTCCATAGAACGATAGGCTCGCTTCGGCGGCCTCCTCTTATCACCCTCGCGTGACATTCCTTCGGCTTAGCCGAAGGATCCACCGATGTTGACGGCTTCCCCCCATCATCCTCGTCTAACAATCATTCTCCTTCGTAGAACGATAGGCTCGCTTCCGCGGCCTCCTCTCATCAACCTCGCGTAACATTCCTCCGGCTTAGCCGAAGGATCCACCGATGTCGACGGCTTCCCCCCATCATCCTCGTCTAACATTCATTCTCCTTCATAGAACGATAGGCTCGCTTCCGCGGCCTCCTCTCATCAACCTCGCGTAACATTCCTTCGGCTTAGCCGAAGGATCCACTGATTTGACGGCTTCCCCCATCATCCTCGTCTAACATTCATTCTCCTTCATAGAACGAAAGGCTCGCTTCCGCGGCCTCCTCTCATCAACCTCGCGTAACATTCCTTCGGCTTAGCCGAAGGATCCACCGATGTCGACGGCTTCCCCCCATCATCCTCGTCTAACATTCATTCTCCTTCGTAGAACGATAGGCTCGCTTCCGCGACCTCCTCTCATCAACCTCGCGTAACATTCCTTCGGCTTAGCCGAAGGATCCACCGATGTCGACGAACCTCGCGTAACATTCCTTCTGAAGCTTTCAGCCGAAGGATTCACCGATTTTTGGACGGCTTCCATCCATCATCCTCATCTAACATTCATTCTCCTTCATAGAACGATAGGCTCGCTTCCGCGGCCTCCTCTCATCAACCTCGCGTAACATTCCTTCGGCTTAGCCGAAGGATCCACTGATTTTGACGGCTTCCCCCCATCATCCTCGTCTAACATTCATTCTCCTTCATAGAACGATAGGCTCGCTTCCGCGGCCTCCTCTCATCAACCTCGTGTAACATTCCTTCGGCTTAGCCGAAGGATCCACTGATTCTGACGGCTTCCCCCCATCATCCTCGTCTAACATTCATTCTCCTTCATAGAACGATAGGCTCGCTTCCGCGGCCTCCTCTTATCAACCTCGCGTAACATTCCTTCGGCTTAGCCGAAGGATCCACCGATGTCGACGGCTTCCCCCCATCATCCTCGTCTAACAATCATTCTCCTTCGTAGAACGATAGGCTCGCTTCCGCAGCCTCCTCTCATCAACCTCGCGTACCATTCCTTCGGCTTAGCCGAAGGATCCACCGATGTCGACGGCTTCCCCCCATCATCCTCGTCTAACATTCATTCTCCTTCATAGAACGATAGGCTCGCTTCCGCGGCCTCCTCTCATCAACCTCGCGTAACATTCCTTCGGCTTAGCCGAAGGATCCACTGATTTTGACGGCTTCCCCCCATCATCCTCGTCTAACATTCATTCTCCTTCATAGAACGATAGGCTCGCTTCCGCGGCCTCCTCTCATCAACCTCGCGTAACATTCCTTCGGCTTAGCCGAAGGATCCACTGATTTTGACGGCTTCCCCCCATCATCCTCGTCTAACATTCATTCTCCTTCATAGAACGATAGGCTCGCTTCCGCGGCCTCCTCTCATCAACCTCGCGTAACATTCCTTCGGCTTAGCCGAAGGATCCACCGATGTTGACGGCTTCCCCCCATCATCCTCGTCTAACATTCATTCTCCTTCATAGAACGATAGGCTCGCTTCCGCGGCCTCCTCTCATCAACCTCGCGTAACATTCCTTCGGCTTAGCCGAAGGATCCACCGATTTCGACGGCTTCCCCCCATCATCCTCGTCTAACATTCATTCTCCTTCATAGAACGATAGGCTCGCTTCCGCGGCCTCCTCTCATCAACCTCGCGTAACATTCCTTTGGCTTAGCCGAAGGATCCACCGATGTCGACGGCTTCCCCCCATCATCCTCGTCTAACATTCATTCCCCTTCGTAGAACGATAGGCTCGCTTCCGCGACCTCCTCTCATCAACCTCGCGTAACATTCCTTCGGCTTAGCCGAAGGATCCACCGATGTCGACGGCTTCCCCCCATCATCCTCGTCTAACATTCATTTTCCTTCGTAGAACGATACACCGGCTTCGTCGGCCTTCCTCCACAAACAATGTGTAGCATTCATTCAGCTTCGCCGAACGATACATCAATTTCGCCGGCTTCTCCCCATCATCCTCGTCTAACATTCATTCTGCTTCTTAAAACGATAGGCTCGCTTCCGCGGCCTCCTCTCATCAACCTCGCGTAACATTCCTTCAGCTTAGCCGAAGGATGCGCACATTTCGACCGCTTCCCCCCATCATCCTCGTGTCCCCCCCCCTCATCCTCGTCTCTGATTCCTCGAACGATACACCGGCTTCGTCGGCCTATTTCCACAAACAATATGCAACATTCCTTCGGCTTCACCGAACGGTATACCGATTTCGCCGGCCTGTCCCCATCAACCGCGTGTAGCTATGTTTGGCTTCGCTAAAGGGTATACTGTCTTCGCCTCAGGCTTCCCCCATCAGTCACGTGTATCACTGGCTCGGCTTCACCGAATGATACACTGGCTCTGCCGGCTTTCCTCCATCAAGAACCACACCGATTCTTATATTTCAGGACTGTATTCATGCAAATCACTACAGTCGACTTGTTGAAGCAGCTTGTAGGAGCTTTAAGGAAACGGGTAAGATTCAGTCGTTCCACACTGCGCAGCAATTATTAGAAATTTGTGAACACTTCCGTTTTTGAGCGAAACTCATGTGTAGTTGTATCAGAGTCTTTGTAAAATGGTTTTTCTCAACTCTCCATTAAGCTTTTTTTCGGTTACTCTAGTCTTCGATTCCAGTCAGAAATTAAGAATTTGAGGCGATAGGTTATTTTTCTGACTCGATTCCAAATGTTTCCGTCGTGCCGGAAGTTATTGACGTGCCCCGACATAAGCATAAAACCGACTTCCAGCAAACAACCATGGAAACTTAAGTGCGGCTAATCTGGGATCCGACCCACCCTGTGCAACGCTTCGCGCTTCAGTTTTAAAGAATGCTCTAACATGGCGGAATGCCGTATGTTTTTTCCTGTTGATTTCCCATTTGTCACAACGTTGTCCGCGGCCAATTTTCCAACCCGTCCACTTCTTTTGTGTCTGGGCGATAACTTCTGAGCCCAGTGTGTCTTGTGCGCGTTGATTCCGGAGTCTCGCGCACGTTCTGTGTCGTTTTATGCAATAAACCGGAAGCCGCGCCCGCTTTTACGAAGTACTTCTTGGTTGTCCCTGAGCCCCGCACACGCTGTATGCGTCAAATCCAGAGTCCCGCGCACTTTTCGTGTCGTTTTCTGTAATCAACCGGAAGCCCCGCCTAATTTCACGAAGTAGTTCTCGGCTGTCCCTGAGACTCGCACACCTTGTACGCGGCGAATCTGGAGTCCCGCGCACTTTTCGTGTTGTTTTATGCGAAAAACCGGGAGCCCCGCCCACTTTCACAAAATACTTCTTGGTAGGCCCCTGAGCCCCGCGCATATTCTGTGTGTCAATTCAACTGGTACGATGGTCCTACCACGATCCGTAACGAACAAAGTTCAATGGACAAAATATGCAACTGCTGTGGTGGTCCCATCACGAATCGTCACGAAGAAAGTTTAAAGGACTCACTATGTAACAGCCAGGGTGGTCCCGCCACGATCACAATGCTCTGCGCGCTCCTCCTTAGCCTAACTTACCTTCCGCGACATTTGTTATGTATTGTTGGAACAATAACGCGCTCTGACTGATGGTGTCAAAAATTGCGTGAAATTCAAACGGCCGGACAGACAGACAGCCGGTTGGACACCGGTCAGACACACCACCATGCCGATTGTTATATGTAAGGATGGACCATGATAGACTCAAATATCCTACTCTCGTGACCCATACTTTGCAAAATAAGGACTTCTGGCGGGACAATATGTGGAGTTCCAAATATGTGGACTTCCGGCGGGTACACTCCTGCAGCCAGCGGCCAAACCGGCCTATACTCCGTCTACCAAAGCTGGTACGCTGGGGAGAGGGTACGAATAGTGGGCGTTAAGTGGTATTAATGGTTTACTATTGTTAGTATCGAGTCACAATGCAGTTTTCCTTTCACTTGACTGCTTTGCGTTACATTTGAGGGATTCGTCAACGATAAACCTCTGGGTAAGAGTATCCACTATAAGATAAAAATAAGAAATCGGCTTCCTGAATCCCTATGTGATTGCGCAGCGCATTCGACGTCGTATTCGTAGAAGCTTGACTCTGAGAGAAACTGCCGCTGCGGCTCCGCGATAGCGCCGCCTTGGCGCGTCCAGGCACCGAAGCGGCACTATCGCGGAGCCGCGGCGACACGACCACGAAGCCGTAGCGGGGACCCGACAGTGCCGTCTCGGCTCCGCGATGACGCCGCAACGGCTCCGGGAGAGTGTCTGATATGAAGTTATTTAAGAATTATAAGACAACTAGTGTGGGGGGGGGCTAATTGTGAAAACGAAATTCCGCACCTGCGGTAGTTTCGTCCTTTGTGTGATAAGGACAGAGCTTACCGCCGCTTTTGCGCACAAGGAAATACGGAATGTACCTCGAAATTGAGTATATTGAACCCTCGACAATTTCGTTTCACACAGGACAGTACATCGTACTCCACGCGGGTTCGCTGCTGCATCCTCGCGGAGCCGGCGCGGTTCTAACGCGAAGCCGCTGCGGTACTATCGCGGCGATGTCGAGGCTCAAGACACGGCAGCAGAATCGCCTGATCACGGAGCCGCTGCGGCACTATCGCGGAACTATCGCGGTACAGTCAAGGATCGCGGTACTTTCCCGGCACTGACGCGTAAAATTTTTTCAGACGAACGGATTTCGTGCTTGGCTAGTGGCTTGCAGGGGCCAGCCGACTTCTCAACGAGTGCCTTCATCTCCCTACATGAATCTGTTACCAATTTAAGGACCCCGGAGTGTTGGTTGGTTTGGTTCACCTCGGCGAGGATCGAACCCGACCGTGTACAGCGAACAGCACCGTTTCCTCCCACCAAGCCACACGTGCCCTAATGGATAACCACTACAGCGAGATAAAAGCGTCTGGGGTGAGAAAACTGCAAAGAGTCTGGGTGAAGTACACCCTTAACCTATCGGCTTAGATTTGCTAAATCCGATCACTTTTTTCTAGGGCATTCCTGCTCCAAATCGCGAATCGTGTTTTTTCTGTTTTCTGTCCGATTTCTGCCCATTTTTACAGAAAACAGAAAACAGAAAAAAATGTTCAAAAATGGGCAGAAAACAGAAAATTCCGCACATCCCTGCTGCGAATCTCGGAATTCTCGACTTTTATCAACTTTCTGGACAACTTCTCGATTGTCGACCGATTCTCGACAACTGTTTGTCCGATTCTGGACAACTAGTTTTACCTGAGATTACATCAGAGAGTATAGAAAGGGGTCAACAATGTAGAGCTACAAGACCTCGATGTCCATTCTGTGCGTCCTCCCTGGAGAATGATCGTATAATAAAGAAGGGATAATGGAGTGATCCGGTGCGCAGCCTTAACCCGTGTTGTTGCTCTCAAAAGATGCATTTAGGGCATTATCAACATCTTATAACCGGTTTTACATGAGATATATATGTACATTCCGTCGTCGAGGCTTAGTTTTCTTCCTCGTTGTTTAGATTGTAGCTGCCAGTCTTTTACCGTTTCTCACATTGCCGAAGCTCTGCAGAATAAGATGTGACTTGTTGCCAAAAAATTCACGCAACGATTAAACTCTGCTTGATGGATCTGAATAACGATCTTCGTTCAGATAATCTTCAAGAGGTACAACATTGAAACAGTTTTAAAGCATTCCCAGTATGGGGATAGCAAATATCAAATAATATTATAATTTTGTGAATCTAAAACTTTCGACAGAGAACAAAAACAACAGGCGAAAGTCCAAAACGTCACTGGGAACCTTACTCTGCTGAAATAAAGCTGAATCCGTTATAATTCATTTTCATAGCAATGGGAATCCCGTGAAAAGCTCTGCAATTCGTTCTTCTCCAAAAGCAAGGTCGCGCTGCTTCCCTTACATCGCGACATTTGCAGAGGGCTACCTCCGGTCGAGAGAGAAGGAGATTGAGACATCGAGTTGTACTGCGATCATTGCAAGATGATCTCCAGAACAGGGTCAGGCGTGGCAATGGGATCGGTCGGTGGAGAGTGCTCCCCCTCCCAGCGTGTGGCTCATCTCTGCCCCCACCCCTCTCTAACCTGAGATCCCTAGAAAAAAAAACTCGATTTTTTTCCATTCATTCTCTACTTTGGTTTTTGGTTTTATATATATATATATAAAATTTACAAATACTTATCTTGTTTGCTGGCTCGTTCTTGGCTCACTGAAGAGCTAGGGTCTCAAACTCGTACTGTGAGTATTACTAGTAAAAAGCTTCAAAACAAACCCGATATGGTCAGGATCCTTGAAAAAAAGTTTTTTTCTCATACCTGACAGGCCCAAGACCGGAAGAGATTTTTTGCAACTTTGACGCCGAGAATGACACATTGATCTGCTTTTTCTCGGTTGATGTCAGGTGGCAAGTCTTTCTCCACAAAAAGTTGCCCCAGAAAATGGCGTGTAATCCTTTCCAGCAGGGTTTACCGCAAATTCTCCTCAATGGGATAGTGGTAGTGGCGGTTTTATGGGCCCAAATAACATTGAGCGAATTCAAGCGTCCCAGGGGCCCGTTCTCGGCTCAATGAAGATTTTTTAAAATTTTCCAATAGGATTTACAAAGGATTTTTTTTGTGTTTTTTAACGTTTCGAATTTTCGAATAGGTTCAGAGAAATCCGTTCAGAAAAATTACGATTTTTTTGAAATCTTGTAAACTGCAGTTCTGGATGCTTTCTCGATTGGTATGTGACTTTAATAAAATTTTAAAAAATATTCAAGAAAATAGTAATGAATACATGAAAATATTGAATTAGTTATTTTATATAAAAATGGAAATACACGTAAAAATTTAAAATTATATGAAACTTGAGAAAAGAAAACAAACCTTGAATGCATTTGATACGAAATATTTTTTTGATGGAAAATAATTAATTCAAAAGGAATTGCTTTTCTGGTTTCACAATAGGGCTTACAAATGCTGAAGTGCTTTGTTTGTTCCGTCCGTTGAGTGGGTGAGACTGTAGATTTCATTCATATCTCGGTCTCGTATGAGTCTTCCAGCGATACAATCAACCTGTCCTGCTCTTGCGGGGACAGTATCAAGTTCATGCCGTTGGCGTTGTTCGCGTAATATGAAAATGCGCCCAGGATTGTCCTTAATTAACCTATTACGGAAAAGTTAGCGGCACAGTCCTTCGGTTGGCTGCAGTGGATTCACTCAAAAATGCATTATATGTAATTAGGGCGAGAACCAATGGTAATTAACGAGGTCAGGGTGGAGTTCGCCCATAACTAGCGAAAAAAAAACGGACTGAAACTTTCATCTTTTTCAAATATGAACACATTTTTTCACCTCCACAATGCTATACTGATTGTTTGGGGCGAAATAGTTCAAGTCAAATCAAATCTTGAAAAATTCGGCTTCTCGGACGGTGAATAGGTCATAAGTAGGTCAGAAGTCGTTTTTTTTTACAAAAGAAAACACATATTTCTAATCGGCCCGGCGAGGCGGAGCGAGTGGCCTTTTCAGAATTCAAAAATACTTACTCAGAAAGATTTTACCTTCTCGAGAGAAAATGGGTCATAAGTAGATCAAGGCTTGAGTTTTTCTTTTTTTTTCACAAGTCTGGAAACATTTTTGAAATCAGCTTTGAAATTCCAATCGAAAGATGTTTTCAGATTCTCGAAATGTTCTTTCTGAATGCTTTCGACGTTTTAGTCGTGTTTTTGCGTAGCGGACATAAAACTGCGTCGGCGATGCGCTTTTGGACACGTTTCGTAGGCGATAATGTATTACATTCAAACATGTTGCTAGAGAAACAACTATCTATTCATTAGCGAAGTTGTTCAGAAAGTGGAGAGAAGTTGCTGAGAAGATGGGGAAAATATCGAGAATTCAGGAGAAGGACATCTTTGTTGAGAATTTCGTGAGAATTCTGGACTACTTTTCCCCGAAACGAGAATGTGTCGAAAAGTTGTCGAGAATTCAGAACACATTGAACTTGAGCAAGCTGGTTATCGTTTACAATTTATTTTACCCAACTCTTGAATATCAAATTTCTACGGGAATTTCCATGTTTTCGAGTTTTGAAATATCGTTTTTACCGAAGGATTGTGAATTGAAGCAACTAAATTTCAAAAGTTTTCGTGATTCCGAGTACTGAACTTTCTTTTTATGATTCGTAAGTGGAAAATGGGATTTTTATCATCTTTATTCAAAAAGTTGTTCTAGATTTATTAAAATGACGTTGAGAAATAAGAAATTCACTCTGAAAAATCCTAAGTGATTTAGTTCTGGCTTACTAGGGAACCTCGCTAACCATTTATCGGCTTTTGAAAATCTGTCAGTGTTTCGTGGTCAATTCGGACACGCTCTTTCCGATTCTGTCATTGGATTTTGCTACGGATCTCAATTTAGCAAGTTATTACTCGTTAAAATTACTACCTTGTAATCTGCTATTTCGCTATCAATTTGAGGGTTATTTCACCAATTCGTGTAATATTAGTAGGTATATTTATGTTGAGCACCCATATCCAGCGAGAAACAACTCTAAAGTGAAGGTCTGTGCTAATGGCGATGAGTCATTGCCTCGAATTCTTCTCGGCTATTCAGCCCCACACGGCCGTCAACGGGTGGGATAGCACGTAAGGAGCGGATGTATAAAACAATGTTTTGTTATGACTGGGTTTTCAAAAAGATTGATTTGCTTCATTTTCGCAGCGTTCTTTACAAATGATCAGAACATTCAAAAATTGAGTATTTTTCAAAGTTTTTTCTTTTATAGCAAACCATGCTTAAGGTTGTTCTATTATCAGTATTTTATTTCTAGAGCGCTTAATTGGCATATGTCTTTTTGAGGTTATATTGCTTACCGTATGTTTACCGTATATTTTGTGCTCTACGGTTCGTCAACTTTCTGAAGTACTCGTGGCACAAAGCTGGGTACGTTGACCACCATCTCCGAGCTTTTATCAGTCCGGCAGATTAGCTTTTGAAGCTCGAGACTGTCGACGGCTGTGAAAAGGATTGCCAGGAACCAGCCTGCATCAACTGTGCAGTGTATGAATCTCATATCTGTTTCGTTCATCTCTTTGAAAGGTGCCATCAGCGGTGAATAGAAGACTTATTATTTTGAAATTTGCATTTTGTTGCCACATGAAGGTTATCACCGCAGCCATCTCGAGCAGTTTACGTTAAATCGGAGTGTGGATCAAGAAGGAGGGTTTTTTTCGGATCGACTTTTAAATGAGATTACCCTGGTTCAAACCCGAGAAAAAATTCAACTTTTTATCATGGAGTACCTACCCCCCCCCATGCAATTTTGGTGTTCGGGGACGAATTTGTTTTTCGAAGCACTGGTTCGATACTCGAGAATTACGAAAAACTGTAAATTACAACGTAGTAGCTTTAACCAGTAATACCCTGTTAACTTGAGGTCCGTAGCAAAATCCAAGGACAAATGCGGAAAGAGCGTATCCGAGTTAAAGGCAGTTTTCGCGATAAAATATGATTGACTTATTTTCCTCTCTAAACCCTTCTTTTGGTTTAGAGTAGTAGGTTCTATGAGAAAAAATTGCGAAAAAACCGCTGTTTCTGGTCAAATTTCAGGCCAGAAATTTCTTGTCTTTTGATGGTGGACGAGCCCACTCCACATCACCGGCATCGATGACATCTTATTTCAAAAACATCAGCTGGCTTAAAATTGAGATACAATCAATGAACCTTCGGATTTATGTACAATCCAGTCAAAAACATAGACTGGAGTGCTTTCTTTCATTGCTCAACTGTTTTTATCAGGTAAATTTGCATTTGTTCCTTCCTCTGAATGTCGATGATTTTTGACTGCTCGGCATGAGACTGCAATCTGTTTGAGCGGCGCTGTGCACGTGTGCACAAACTGGCATCTTTGGGTCCTAGAAACTCTAGTTTTAGCGTCTTAGCTCTAACCGCGCTACCTTCATAGATTTTCAGCTATTTTTGACCTAAGCCGTTTTTGTAGTTTTTTTTCGATAACGTTTCCCATCGTGATAACTGCCTTTAACCAAGAAACATTCACAGTCTCTCAAAAGCCCATACATGGCTAGCGAGATTCCCTAGTTAAATATGAACTTCTTAACCTTGCAATATTTCTTTGGCATTATATTGGTGTACAGGTCCCATACCGATTGGGTTACTCCTTCACTGCCTAGATAGGTGTGACCCGAGCCTTGTCTTGGCACATGAGCGAGGCCAGTCTTCACATCCTAGAGTGCTAGCGGACACCACCGCAGGTAATTCCCATTGAAGGTCTGCTAACCCGTTAGGGGTTGAGCAGGGTGCCAACAGGGCGCGACGCGGCCTGATGATGGAGAGCAGTATTGATAGATCGCCGCGATCTATCAATACGGCTCACCATCATCAGGCCGCGCCGCGCTCTGTTGGCACTCTGCTCAACCCCTTACCGTTGACGAAGCGCCTGCTACCTGTATACAGGGTGTTCCAAGATTATTTTCGCGCGATCTGGCTTTAATTTAATGAGGGGTTTTGAATTTCAAATCCTTGCTAATTTGATTTTTTGGATTCCTTCGAGTCTCAGTTCTGTATTTCTCACCACTGTTCTGTAGATATTGATTTCTAAGTTAGTATGATCGAGGCGAATCCGAAGTGCGGTGCCATCATCGCAACGCAAAATTTGACGCACACGACGAGACACATCGCCAACCAGCTCAGACTTACCCTGAATGCCATCAGTCGTCTTCTTCAGCTTGGTCCAATCTCTGACTCGGCTTGTAAAAGCTCTAAGATTAGTACTAGCATATCTAAGGTTGCCAAGAGGGTGAGTGCCCGAGTCAACCGCAATTCACGACTGTCGATGAATTGGATAGCTAGAGAAAGGAATCTTTGGTTGGGAACGATCTTAAAACTCGTCGAGAACAAGCTGAATCTTTGTTCACACTATTTAGAGCAGACCCGTTTGGTTTCCGCCGACGAGAAGCCGAATGGAGACCGAAAGTTCAGGAAGCTCCTGCACCGTTGCACAGGAGTCACGCATTGCGTCATGGCGCTTTTAGATAGAACAATTATCAGCCTGAAGCTGATAAAGAAATGCGAAAACGATTGTATAGCAGCTAGAAGAACCAATAAGGTCTTACTGTGAAAAAAAGTTACTAGTTGGACTGCTCATACGACTCCTGTGATAGTTTCGAGAGACATCGCTAGCGAGAGTGGAACTCTACCGTTTCTCGTGGAATCTGACATGAAAATCAACAAGAAAGTTAGCAGAAAAACGAGCCTAGAGTCTGTTTCGAACCGCTTTTGAACCTTACGATGCGGCGGCAGACTCTACTGCCTCACACTAGGCCGTGGATAAGCACACAAAGTGAAATCAGTTCAAGGGTGGTGTCGAAGTGTGCTAGCCTGAGTCAAACGCGCACGAAGAATTGCGGTCCTGCTCGTCGGACCGGCATCCACCGGACTTTCTCGTGTGATCCCTGATAGATTCTGAGATTTGCGATTATTGACATGCGAAATTGGCCCACTGGAAAGCTGTATTCAAGGAAGCCTTGGATGAAATGAATGACGACTAACTCCGTGACTGCTTCCTGAGATTTCTTTGAGCCGATATTCGAACAGATGGCGGACATTTACAGATCTAGCCACTGTCCTGCGTTAACGGTACTATGAATAAATGTATCCCTTCCGATTATTCTTGAAATCGAGGTTAGTGTTCGAGAAATACGTCAAGATTGGCGCGCCAATATTTATGGAACACCCTGTAGAGTCCGCCTACTATTGGCTACTTGAACCTCGTATGTGCAGCTACGCCGGGGCTTAATCCCTTTGGACGTTCCTCATGGGAGTCTGGCGTCGAATTAACTGCGTGTAGTCCAGTAACACACAATACACGTGCCTTTACGCGCAAAACTTTTAATTCGCGTTCTCGAGATTTCCACAATGGAAATTCATAGGATTTGCGTGCAGGGCGGGTGTGGGACGTTTAGGCCGAAAGATTAGGGCGCAAATAGGAGAGGGAGAGTGGAGGGCTAGTCAAGAGCTGAGAACTAAGGATAAAATTTTACTTTTTTACGTTCCAGATAATAATAATAATTCATTACGCCGTTTAAGACAGTCGTGATACAATACACAAGAAACATAAAAATTTCACACCGATGATTATTGCTCACAGAATAGATAGCAAAATGCCTTAGTATGAAAGTATTGTGTTAGATGCCATCCGTTTGAAAGCCCTAAAGTTTGTAGGTACAGGATCAATGGTGCTCCTCAACTCAATATAAGCAGAGCCAGCACGCGCAGTGAAGGAATGCAATCTAATTCCACTCCTAGGTATGGGATATGTGATTTTGATGCTTCCTCCACGCGTTCGCGATGCAGTGAGTCGGTAAAACGAGGACCGTTCAACACTAGTTATCCCAGAAATTATCTTGAAGACCATACAAACATCTCTGCGTTTCCTCCTGGACTGCAACAAGTGTACTCCCAGAAAATTGCTCCTTATTTTGGACTTCGGAAGACGAGAGTATAAGAATCCCCCATATCTAGTTACAACCTTGCGTGTATAGTTATTTTGAACTTTCTCGATGGCTTGATTGTCCTTCACCTTGTGTGGTGCAAATACTGTGGTTCCACATTCTAGCAAAGGCCTTACGCATGTTATAAAAGCCTTCATCCAGACATTTTTGTTTTTCGTAGCCAACCCTTTTAGTAATTGGTAGCTGCGAGCGCTCGCCTTTCTACAGATTGTTCTGTAGTGTTCAGTGAAATCAAGTTTGTTGTCATAGGAGAACCCCAGGTCAAGGACTTTTTCAACAATAGGAATCGTATTATTCTGAAGTGTGTACCTTCGTGGAATCTCGTTTCTACCTACCCTCAAATGCTGTGTTTTTTCTGGAGCAAGGGGTAGACTCCAGGAAATTGCCCAGCTGTAAACTGCATCAATAGCTTTCTGCATTTGATCTGGAAAGCTCTCACTGATCTTAGTGTAAATCTTGTATCGTCTGCCTATTGCATGTACCTGACATCTAGATCCTCAATGATTTCGGCTAAGTCAGCGGTGAAAATGGCGAAAAGAATTGGCGATAGTACTCCTCCTTGTGGAACCCCTCTATCAACTTCGTGAACTTCAGACAAAGTCTGGCATACTTTCACCTGGAATGTTCTACCACGGATGACTGTTCTATCCAATTTGTCAGCATAGGATGGAAACCTAACTTTTTCAATTTATATATAAGCTTTGTGTGACTAACGCGATCGAAAGCCTTGGAGAAATCAAAATAAATTATGTCACAGGTTTCTTTCGTTTCGAGAATATTGGTCCAATCATTCAGACATTCCAAAAGATTTGACCTTCCTTTAATGAAACCATGTTGACAATTTGGAACTATAGAGTGGCATTCAAGATGCTCCCAAATGTGGGTTTTCAGAATTTTCTCGAAAATTTGGCAAAATAATGATGTTATACTGACTGGCCTGTAGTTCTTTGGATCGTTAGCAGGCTCCGTTTTGAGTAGTGGTGCCACGTACGAGTGTTTCTAACGTTTTGGCACCTCCGAGTACATGAAAGATTGATTAAAAATATAGGCCAACGGTTTCGATATCACATGGGCAGCTTCTTTGATGAATGTCAGGGGAATGTGGTCAGCAGATACTGAAAAAGAAGACGGCCAATCGTGTATCAGTTCATAAATTTTAACATCATCAAACCAAGGAATGGGATCCATAACCGACAATAACGTGGAATTGAAAACTGGGATAGATGATTCATCAGATGAAAATATTTCTCTAAGATGTTATTTCTTACAGAATCAGGCTTTTTACGTCGCAGTTTTGTTCGATGATTCTATATGATGACAAATAGAAGAAATAGCCCCCCTCCAGCCTCCCGATTTCGGCCTAAACGTCCGCCACCCGTGCGTGCATTTTCAAGTTAATTGGACTTCGGAGGTATTAACGTTATTTCCTGCAGTTTGTTTTCGCGTCGTATCGGTGATTTTTCAGACGTTTGTTATACGAAACTACTAAACTTATTGAATGTTTGGGTATTGAAGTGGAAAACATCAAGTCCAAGCATTCATCACATGATCGATTATTATTATATATTATTTACAAGCATATATATCTATATGTAGCACAATCTTATATGTGGTAATTATTTGCAGAGTACGAAGTAGCAATGCACACGAAAAAAACTAGCACTAACATTTTGTTCTCTTTACCGCCTCATGCAATTTGGTTCTTAAGTACAAGTCGATTTCACATTTAAGAAGCCACGCACAAAACATTCAAACAATAAGTAATTTAGAGCAAAATTTGAAAGCGAGCTCGTACTCATTACAAGATTGAACTATTCCAAGATTCCTTGTATAAAAACTAATATAAGAAAAATTGGGAACTAAATACAATCCAGGGAGTTTGTGTCGATGACTGCTCATGAACCCGATAGACCGTCATACTTCCCCCCCCCCGCACACACCACTAACGAACCCTGCTCCACTGATCACTGTACATTTCAGAAATACATATAATAGAATAAAAGCATATTAATAGAAGCAAGCGACTGCTCATTCATATCACTTAGAGGAAGGAGTGGCGGGCGTTTCCCGGATGGGTCTGATACTTCTTCTTCTGGCCAGTACCCAACGGTACACATTTGACATTGCCTCCCACTCCCGTGGAGCAGCTCTCATGAGCCCAGGCCTTGCACAAGGGCAAGTTAGAGCATCTGAGCCATGATACTGCAACGTCATCGTTGTTCGGTGTTGAGCGTCGGCCGCAGACGAAGCAGATAATAAGACTCTGACGAGGTACTTCTAGTGGGTCAGTAGCTCGAACACCTTCTTGATCTTTCATCAGATCCGTCAATCGTTTGCGTTTCTAGTTCTTCAGCTGTGCTCTCTATAACAATTAATAGTGCAGTGTAGTATATAGTAGGCCAAAATCTTTTTTAACTTCAATTTGATAAACTCACAGTTTTGAACTTTTCTAAGCGCTCAGGTTTGGGTTTCCTCCCACTAGACTGCATAGAAGATCTTGGCACGAGATTTTGGTTTTTTTCTTGCTTTGCGATTTCGTTCCCCAATTTCATGACTTTGGCGTCCAGTTCACGCATTAATTCGATCACGTCCTTCTTCATGCAGCGCCGCATCAGAGAGTTGATGAAGGAGTCAATCTAAAAAAATGCATGTATTATTTATTGTTCAAAGCGAGCGGCTCAATCTCAAAAATTTTGGGAAAACCACCGCTTGAAATTTTTGAAAGACCTTTTAATTGCATCCTGATTGTCGATGGTTTCACAGTGTACGCTGGAAGATTGAGGTGCAGCGACATCAGTAGTTGATACGTTTCCTCCATTCTCGTCACCGTTCTCAATGTCTGGAAATAATAATTCACACAAAATTCTTTACTTGGTCAATATTTTTAGGATAATTTAACACATACATAACGAATCATGCTGATTTGTAACTTCCTGGGACGGGGCCTCCTCGGACAATGCGACAGGATTTTCAAACTTATTGGCAACCGATGAAAGTCCACGGGCTAGGCGGTGTTGTGGGGGTGGTAGTATGGCTCTAGCAGTAATAGTACCACTTAATCAGTTTGTCCCTCTTCAATATTGGGTTCCCAATACCACCTGCATCCGAAAATGTGGCAACTGCGTGACAGGGTAGACAAGCCACTCCAGGATTCATAGAGTCCGGGCAGGTGCAAGTCATGCGATTCGCGCAAGCTCCACACCTTTCGCAGTGTGAATTGGTCTGAACGTCACTTCTTTGAAAGTCATTCTTCAAAACATCGTCCATTATCGAACTTACGACCATATCGCAGTCCCACGGGCCTCCTATCGTGACTGTGTAGAGCATCTCAGACTCAGTATTCGATAACACGCTCCAAGTCCTTCGTGAGAACTCGAAAACTTTGTGATTCGATGTCGAAAATGGAGTTCTTAGCCGGTAGCACGGTGCCCACTGCTTTCTTCGCCCCGAATACAGAAGCTCCATGTGCCTGAAGTTCCTGAAGTTATGGTAACTTGAGTAAAAGAAGGTCACCTCACAGACACCATGACCTCACTCTTTGAGTGTAACCAGGTCATGAAAGCGGCGTAAGATCTTTCGAGTTCTAGAGGCAATGCTTCACACAACGTTCGTGACCACAAACGCCTTCCTTCTTCAGCGTCCGGTTTCTATAACGTTATTCGATATTGGTTTCTCTATTTTATGCGAATGAAAAAATAAGCTAACTGAAACGTGTTTATCTAGTTGTCTACCGACTCTTTGGCATAAATGGAACTTGCAAATGACTTTCTGTGCGTTACTAGAAGGAAATACGTCAACAAAACCGTTGAAGAAGGAGCCGCAGTCGTCGGTCATAACCTCCGAGTCGAAGGCAGGCAGCAGTTTCTGCAACTGTTGTACATCAACTTGTGGACAGCTACAACACGCATGATTATTACCTGAATTACTCAAAACAGTCTGGCAATCTCTTGACTGGTCATCCTATGGGGTAGTAGAAAAGCACTCGGGAAGCCGTTTCCAGCATCGTCAGCTACTAATAGAGTGGCAAGCCAGAAGCAGTATCTTGACACGTTAAAAGTGACATCAAAAACGACTCCCTTATGCCCAAATCTTTCGAGGTACTTCGCGCCACTCTTAGTGATTACCACAGAAGGAGGAAAATTAGGTAGTCTTAAAGATCGAGTATTTCGAACACCTACCAAGGTCAAAGCCTTCTCCAGTTGAGTCAGACCCTTTGACGTAGTCATAGAAGGCTATGTCATTCCTCTTCAAGAGTTCCTTCATAGATGCCAGATCATTGGAGTGCGACCTTCTCTCTATTAGACCGTTACGCTCCGCTATACGCCTGAATACCAAAATTTGGATAGGCTTCCTAATTATGCGCTAGTAATTCATGAATGGAATTCTGACCCTATATCCTTCAACGTTATGTAGCACATGCGCTGCTGGGCATTGGGATCTAATTGACCCAATCTTGAAAATGTAAGAAGTATAAATCAGGAAAAGAAAAGGTATGAAGTAGAAGTTGACAAAGCTCGTCTCGCCTCTGACCTCAGACGAACTTTATCAAACATCCTGCCGGGGCTCCTCAGTGAGGAGCAGAACTGTCGATGAGAAAGAAGGATGAATACGAAAGCATGAGCCGAGCTGAGTATAGTAGCGTCAGAAACGTTAAAAAAAGGTGTTAGGGCGAGAAGTAGCGTATACTCTAATAGAAGAATGAAGTTAATTAACTGAAGTTTCCTGATCGGGCATCGCACACGTTGACTTTGTCTGCGCGCGATCTTGGATTGAACGAGAGGTCAACGACAGGAGCTGATCGGCAAGAGCAATGTAATTAATATTGAGCAGGGTAATGTAATTGAAGTTTATGTAAAAATTTATTTTTTTTATTCGATAAAAAAAAACTGTGGATTCCTACTCGGATTCTTACTTGAGTCATTCATTCGGAAATTCAAGAAGAGCATCGTTCCATTCACCTATTGGGAATTTCTAAGGCAGCGTCCATACGTGGCGAGAGCGGGCGTTGCAGCTGTTGTTCTCCTCTCGACGCTCCTCAACGCTGGAGCAGCCCGTGCACGCAAATGAAAACAGGCAAACACCCCCTACCTCGTGTTGATTCGATTGAAAACGTTTGATCGGGTGATCAACCGCTCGAGTCGGCTCAACGGCAGATGATTTCGACTTTCGTGGTGGTATTATGGAAAGCAAGGGCAGTAGCTTTGCTACAGGTTTAATGCCACCTGCTTTAGTGAGGAAGCAGTAAGCTTTGAACTTGCTACTTGCTTCGTGGTGCTGGCGTAAGCTAGCGAGAGCGTGCGAGCGAGTGAGCGCGAAAAGGAGCGCCTGTGAGCGGCTAGCGAATCGTGTGCCCACGACGACCATCGATTTTGCGTAATCGCACGCTCTCGCCACGCATGGACAGAGCCTAAAACGCGTTCTCATATAAGTAACGTAGGTCTCAACAAGGAAACTCCAATATTCTGTGAGAATGGCATCGATTTTCATTCGTTCGAGATAATTCAACCATCCATGCCTTGGGTGGTTGAATTATCTCGAACGAATGAAAATGCAGGAAAAAAATTTTGACGAAGTTTTGAACGAACGAAGTTTGAGAAGAAAAACCGTTCGACGAAACATCGAACGAACGAAATTAAAATACTATATTTGCCCAAATTCGAAAAGAAATGTCGAACGTGCGAAAACTGAAGAAAATATCGTTTGAAAAAAAATTCGAATTATCGAGAAATAAAAAGAATTCGCTCAAAAAAAATTGGAAACTAATCGAAATTTCGGATTTTTTCGAAATTTGTTTGAAAATATTTTTTTCGAAAATATTTCGAAATATTGTAGGTCGGACGGAATAATGTTAACCTCTATAAAACGTCGAAATTCACATCTCTCGAGACGCGAGCGGCGCGCGCGACGCCTCGGCCTCCGTCTACCCTACTCTCTCTCACTGTCTCCAACCTCCGCTCCACACCAGCACGCGCAGGAACCAAGTGAATTTCGCCGTTTTATAGCCTGTATCTGGCCTACCCTCCCCCACCCCAATCGGCTCATTGACCGTCGAACAGATTTTGGCATTGGAGCACGCTTTTCGCGCTAGCCCTCCAGTCTCTTCAGAAAGCATCAATATCACAATTTTGCAGAATTCCCCGATCGTAGGTGCTAGTTTCGAAGGCACAACAGTTCCATTAACATGTATAACTAGTTTCGATATATATTGGCTGTACAACTGTGAAATTTATCGCTGAAAATGTTTAGTGAAAATATGGACCAGTGCGGTCCCACCTGCCTAAAACCACTCTGAGAAAAGTTATACACGTTTTTTCGAAGCCTAGCAGCAAGGTAAGCGTACCCCCTATGAAATTTTTAGTGTTTAAAAAAATCGGACTTCGCTCAAAACTTGTATGTGGGGGTAATGTAGGGTGCAGAACACGAATCTGGAGCCCGTTCGTCGAAATTCTGAGGTTTACTGTAGGTTACGGTAGGTGACATGTCAATTAGGGGGCGAAACCTATCTCAATAATTCGAAAACCGACAAGTGGACGTTGAATTCGTGTTCACCACCCCGAATAACCCCGCATTCAAATTTTGAGACCAATCGGAGACTTTGGTCAAACTACCGTATACCTATCGTGACCTACCGTAATATGACTCAAATCGATATGCGGACCTCGGATTCGTGCTCAACACTCCAAGTAACCTCCAGAGACACAATCTGACCCATATTTACATATCGTAGTACTCCGGAAATCGTGAAAAATCCCATTTAGCCCTCAAATTTGCCCGGTTGGAGGCTTTGAACTAATCAAGTCGGAAACTTCGGAAAATCGAAAAATGAATCCCAAATTCGTGACCAGCGCCCAAAATATGTATGTAACCTATCTGGGAGGATTTTGAGTCTACTCTGGAGCTTTTTTTTTGAATTTTTCAGAGCCCTCTAATTGGTATAATGATTAAATGTGCTCTGCGAAAATTATAAAAAATGAAAACCAATAAAAAAAGACAACCTTTAAATGGTGTTCCTTTATTCATAGGAATCAGAAGAAATTCTTCACAAATATGATATGGTGGGTGTATCCGCGAAGGTGATAGCTGAGGATCACTCAGCAGGCCGCGCGCCTGTCGCGTGCGCCGATCGATTACCACATTTCTCGTGGGCGCAGACGACGCAGCGCAGTCTGCTGAGGTGTCCGCAGCTACCCCTTTTCTGATTACACGAACTATATTAATGCTTTCTGAGAAGTCGGAGGGCTAGCACGAAAAGCGTGCTCCAATATGACTATCTGTTCCACGGCCAATGAGCCGATTGGGGGGGGGGGTGTGGCAGATAGCATTATTTGGTCGAACGAACGAATTTCGAAACTTACCGAAATTCTGCTTTTTTTCGAAAGTCGTTCAAAATTTTGGATTTTTCCGAATTTCGTTCGAAGTTAAGGATTTTTTTCGATACTCCTTCGGATTTTTGGATCTTTTTTTTTCGAAACCGGTCTCAACGCTTTATTTACAACGCTCGGTCAGAGAATGAATATTCCACACGTATTCGATTTCTACTCGCTTACGCCCACGACAACTCTCCTCAGGCACGATTCGACGACCATGCCGGGAAGCACCCCGGACGGGGTGAGTCGCTCGCACAGTGCGATCGCAAACTCCAAGGTCGACGGAGCGATGCCAGCATGGGTAGCGCCGTCATCAACCCTATACCAAACGGAGCGGCCCCGCATTGCGAAAGATATCGCCGACGCCACAGTGGACGGGGTGACCCCTTCCCAAATAAGTGTTCGTGACGTCATCAACCCTACCGCCTGCACAGGAAATGCCTACCTTTGACCTATTTTAAAATCCTAGTTGACCGATTACGTCTATTACTTATATAGTAGTTAGATCCGTGGCCTCGTTCCCCAAGAAAAAACGTTTAAATTCAAACCGCGGCGGTTTAATTCTCAGAGATTGAGATTTAACCGCCACGCCAGCCGCGTTTTGAATTTACACGTTTTTTTCTTGAGAAAACAGAACACGGACCTAACCATACCTTTGCTCGTTCTTACCCTTCGTACTGATTTCTACCATTTCCCGCGTATAATTCACTGGTTTTCTGTGGAAACAATTCATTTATTTCAGAAAAATTCAACAATCATGCAATCGAAGGAATATTCTTACTCTTGAGCTAACGAGTTCCTCAAAAAGATCCCAAATGGAAAACGAAGCGTACTGAACGCTTACTTACACAGTCTTCTTCTTCTTCCTCTTCTTCTGCAGCCTCAAAGTGGTTTTTGTCATAGGTTGAGGAACTGGGCGGCCTTCACAGGATTCGTCCAAAGGTCCATTGTGGTTAAGTAGGTAGGTCTCTTCGGACACATGAACAAGTGCGCCGTGTCGTGTCCGGGAGCGCCACAGTCCGGGCATGCGTCTGGGTGGCTGCTGTCGATCTTGTTGACGTAAGACATGAGCAGAATAGAGTGACCACAGCGCAGCGATGCAAGAGCACATCTGGCTCGTCTGCCGAGTTGAGACTCGGACTCGCGAACCCGAGGCGGCACCGTTCCCAAGATAGGGTTCACAGCCGCCTTTTCTAGATATCTTCGAACAAACTGGGTGTGCTCCTCACGCAGAAGACGAAGCCTTTCCATGTTGGAGTCGGCCCATCTCTGTACACCAACTTTACGAGGAGCATCGGCGAACGGCGTCCTAATCGACCTCTCTCTTACGGACTTCATTATTCTCTTTGACGGCTGATTCTGCTGTCTCAGAACATTAATATACATCTGCTGTGCCTGGAGTTCACAATGCTCCTTCACCGACAATGTGCAGGCCTCCGCGTGAAGATGCTCCACCGGGGAGCTCCTTGCACAACCGGTAGCATTTCTAAGCGCAGCATTCTGTACACGCTGCAGCTTATTCCAGGAGCTGTCAGACACCAGGTGCTGCCACACTGGTGCCGCATATTCCAGAGCCGGCTGAAGTATTGCTCTGTAGGTTCTTAATATAGTCTCTCGGCTGCTTCCCCATGATGTTCCTCCGAGAGCTCTCAAGATATTAAACCTAGTCTTGACGACTGTTTGTTTCTGTTCCGCGTTTTTGTGGAATTTCAGTGACGGATCAAGAATAAGGCCAAGCAGCTTGGGGAATTTTGCTGCTGGCAACAGTTCACCATCCCATTTGACATCTGGATGGACACTGTGTTCCTTGGTGTTTTTTGTGAACACTGAAACAGAGGATTTTGCGGCAGAGCCTGTGAGCATCATATTATCGAGGAAGAGCTTCAACTCGACGAGATAGGCGCTGATCTTGTTAGCGGCTATCTGCAGGTCACGGTCCTGGCACATGATGGTGATGTCGTCGGCATACATAACAATCTTTACATCATTGGGAGGCTCGGGAATGTCCTCAAGATACAGGCTGATTAGGGCACACAACAAAAGAGACTTCGCAATCAAAACTGCAGTTCTGGGACTGCGACAAAAAGGAAGGGGAGCCGAATAAAAAATGTCTCGTCAAAGGGAATTAAACAAGTAACAAGCTGGTAACCTAACAAGACTTTCAACGCAAAAATATGACTGAAAAATGGTCATCGTGGTGACATAGCAAGCTAATGGAAACTGGAATTTGAAAAAAAAAACACTAGAAGGAAACCCTGACAAAAGCACATTGTTCACAGAATGGACTGAAAACCGTGAAAGGGATTTTGTCCTGGCCAACTTTTCGCGGGATTCTCGACAACTTTTTTTAATTTGGGATGTAGTTTACACTCCTCTCCTCACTTATGCATGCAACACCGCTCGAAGGAATTGGTCAGAAAGCGGACAGGGTGGGATATTTTCCGGATCTGAAAAAAATCAAGACTCTGGTGAGAAGGACTGTTCAACGGTTCAATGATTCCTGTAGTTCAGGTTTAGACAAAAAAAGTTTGTTGTAAAGTTTTCAGTGTGCCGTACTGTATACAAATACAGTATGCGACTACTGAGCGTTACTGTATTACAATCTGAAAATCACATTCCAGTTTTATTAACATATATCCAGACTTTTGCAAGCATTATTTTGTTGGACATCCCTCTTCACCTGGATCCTTGATAACTCTCCAGATCTGTAGTTTAATTTAAAGGAGGTTATCAAAAAAAGACGCTAGTTACGCGAAAACGCGTCCCCGCGCTACTTCTTACCGAGTCCTAGGGGAGGTACATAGTTCATATGTGGATCGTTTACTGTTCCTTCAACTCATACTCCTTCTATGTACATCCTTGACTTCTTTTCGTTTCTTCCTCCAACACTTCTATTGTTTTCCCTATCACAGTTAATATACATACAGTTCATCTACGCAATCACGTTCAGTCCGCAAAGTGCACGCTGATTGGGAAAGCGTGTTGCGGCTAGGTTTCGGGGATCCTCAGACAGGGATGTCGGATCACCCGAACAGTTTTCGCCTTTTTTCGCCGCGGTGCGTCGCAACACGCTTTCGAAATCGGCGTGCACTTCGCGGAGTGAACGCGATTGCGTAGATGAACTGTACCTGTTATTATACAACCAACTGTTCTACATCAACCCACTACTCCACCTTCTTTTTCTCCCATTTCAACCTATACGCTTGCACGACCTGTTCTGGAACGCCCACTTCATTGAAAAGAAAACAAGCCAAAATTACCGTACATATTTGGATTTGAAAAATCTGCTTGAGGACGCCTCCAGGGGCAGAGACTGTAAAGAAAAGGGGCGGAGTCTGCATGATTTGGTGGCCGAATGTGGTCTAAATACGATCATTTTGCCTTGCTTTTGATGCTTCCAACTGCGTGAGCTTTCTATTAGAAGACGACCGCGCATTATGTATCTCATAAAATTGTGCGAGCATGTAAGCTTTCTTCGGTCTTCGACTAAATTTTTATCTCTGAACTTTCTTCCTACTTTACCTTTCGTCCTTTTTTTCCATTCTCCTTCAACTTCTTCTTCCTCAGTTGTTTTCCTTACCTTTTTCTTATTTCTCCTTTTTTCAATCCTTCTACCCTTATACTTCTTCTTTTTGATTCTATTTCTTCTTTTTTTGCCATTGAATGACAAACAATGACGAAGTGTCCACATTCGTTGTTATTCGACTGAAACTTCACGTTTTTTCTCGAGCACAAGGTGTCAGGAGACATTATTCCATCTTTGGTCAAGAATAATTCTACGCGCAAGTTTCGTACAGGAAGGTCATTTGAGGTACTAGGAACAAATCGAGGAACCGTTTCCCGTCCTCCAGAAAATTACGGCAATTACTGTACTTATACAACAGCAGGTCGACGTTCCAGATTGGGCTAAATCTTTACCAAGGAGGCTTGTGGACCGAATCCACAACTCAAAATGCGTGGCTGCCCTCTCATCACTGCGGCGCGCCTTACAGAGCGAATCCACGCCGCCGTGAGCTGTGCCAACAAGCCACTAAGGAAGGTGCTGGGAACACAATCAATATCCTTTGTTCAAGTTCCTAAGGACCACTGTAGGATTATTGTCAATCGTGGGATGCAGCACTTCGAAAACCCACTCTAGGCATAGTTTTAATCAAATCGGAGAATTCGAGTAAGCTACCGTTTAGCTACCGCAATGCTCCGCCAAGCTAAATGCGAATCCCAGATTCGTGTTCAGCTAAAGTCGATGCACGAATTTCGGGCTAAAATGTTTTTTTTCCAAAGAGAATCTGGCAAACATTTAGGTGAAAATAGATTTGTCATATAGAGGCTGTGTTTAAGGTTTACTTCAATTGCGAAGTTATCTGTTAAATGAAATCCTTGGTCTCATGAAAGGGCTTGAATGACGAAGAAATGGGAACAACACATCAGGAATACACGAAATGCTGTACTCTCAATACAGCATCAGTAATCTGACTGGAGCTCTCTGTTGAAGGCATAGAAACCCAGAAAAATATTTTTTTTAGATTTTGTGCCGATCTTGGAGAGAGTCACACTCGATATCTCTGAAATCGTCCAAGACGTCCTATGAACAAAGCTATTGCTCCTTAAAGATGCCTATATTTTGCGGGAGGAAATTTGGTGGACGAGTTGACTCAGGCCTACATTTCTCTTCATTCGCAATTGTTGCGCGAGAGCGAGCCAGGATGAGGAGACAGTCCAGGAGTGGACTGAAGAACGACGAGTTGTTGAGAATTCATCTATTCATCAAGCCGCTATCGAGTTCGGAAATCTGGTAGGGGGTGTGGCCCGTGGTGGTTAGCGAAGGCCTGTGGTGGTCGCTTATATGTACTATCTCGCTTATTTGGTGGAATTGAGATCTTGCACTTGACATGTGCTATACAGGAGGGGTCTTCTACACAATCAAATAAAAATCACAAAATTCATGCATGAGGGTGTACTGTGATTTTGAGGCGATGAAGTTTTCCATGGACCAGGCCTTTGGAATTTTCATTTCTCTAATTTTTCTTTGCTTCCCTTTGACCCCAACTAACACTGTTTTACTTTGTCAGAGTCTCCTCTTTCTTCGAACGACCTTTCGTGCACATTTTTGATCATTTAGGTCCAGTGGAAGGAGCGCCATCTTGGCCCAATACTCCCCCCTCTGAATTACATAATTTGCTCATATTGAAATCCGGGTATGTCTATACCAGAACTAATCTATCAATGCCAATTTTCAATTTATCCACTCTCTACCTTTTTCTCCTGCCCATTCTTTGCCGATTTTTTTGTAATCAATTTTTAATAAAACTTCTGGCATGCAATCTAGTGCGCACTTGGAATTGCACAAAACGCCGCTTATCGGGCAACACAGGCAGACTCTATGTAGCCGATCATTTTGAAGAATTAGAGTCCAGTTCCACGTAACTTTAGAAATTTCTGACAATGTCAAAATAGAAGGGAGTTGAGAATTCTACCGTCGATCACTGGTCGAGAGATCGCCGCGGCGCAGCGATCTAACGTGATATCTCTTGATCGATGTTCATGACTATCATTACCTCCTCGCTTGCGTGCGTGCCACGTGTGTTCGTCGCGGCGATCTCTCAACCAGTGATCGATCATACTATTGTTTGCTTCCGTAGTTAACATTTTGAGATTTTTTTAGTAATGAAATTCAGTTCAGATCCGCCATACTTTGCATACCATCTTTTTTTCGAATTCAGCTGAAATTTCAATGATTGAATGATATTTTTGTGAATTCGGCTGAAACTTCCTAAACTATACCCTTTTAGTGTGTCTGTCTGCCGAAAGAAGACGAATTCAGGACAAGAAGTGGGAAGGAACCATGTTTCGACCCTAAATAGTGGTGTCCAGAAACGTTCGAGCCTAAACGAGGGTGTATTTTCGGAATCGTCACTCCGGCACGCGTGCTTATAAGAAAACTTGCTCGGGAGTCGTCTCTAAGAAAAGTTAGAGTTGCTTAGTTACATCGAGGCATCTCACGCCGGAACCGCCCTTGTCTTGCCTCATTTTGGTGAATATTCCCCCTTAGCTGGTGGAAAAGTGGGGCGAATATAGAGAAAATGTAGGGCGATTCGAGAGACTACGCGAATGGGGTGCCATCTCGCCTTACTTTCGCCTCATTTTCGCCTCAGTTCTTTCTATAATAGAGGTCCCGTTGTGAAACTGGCGGTTCCCACTATAGGCACTTTCCCAAAACAAGAGCTTTGAATGATACTAAGTTTATTAACGATAACTAGAGTAATAGCAAAAAAAGCTAACAATCTAGAATAACAGCAGAAAAAGCTAACAATAAGTCTAGAAACTTCAACAGACGTAATAAGAACGGCAATCCTACAGGCATACCCATATGGCACCGAGGGAACTACACATGATGGGCCGGTAAACAGCATACCCAACAGGGTATTCATCATTATGAGCTCGAAGATAGGTGAGCGTTTTACGGACAGAAATTAACATTCCTAGGATCAGACACCTAGGCAGTAGATTATATCAATTGAATCAAAATTTTCGAGTATTCGAATAAACGAATTATTCG
Source organism: Aplectana chamaeleonis (assembly GCA_029168955.1). Lineage (NCBI taxonomy): Eukaryota > Metazoa > Nematoda > Chromadorea > Rhabditida > Cosmocercidae > Aplectana > Aplectana chamaeleonis. The sequence continues at coordinate 507,948 of JAPDOI010000138.1, read as the reverse complement.
AAAAATTGACTTTTTCGGAAAGTCGAGAAAACGAATTATTCGAAAAAATGGCTTTTACAAATAATCGAATAATTCGAATATTCGCTTGTTCGGCCTAATATCCGTTTTCCGAATATTCGTTGACGCACTCTTTTAGGCAGGCTTACTTGAACTTTGATAAAGAGTGAACTATACCTAGGTTCTGAAATACACATCTTCACGAATAGCGAACCGACTTCGCAAATGTGCTCGTGGAGCAGGTGATTAATTTAGGACCAAGCCTTTATTCACTCCTTGTCATAGTCTCAGTAAAGATACAAAGATACAACTAGAATGCATAGGTATTTCATTCTTGAAATGCACCTTTTTGTTCGTAAAAACACTCAACATGTGTTTTACGAACACCTTTAAGAAAATGCTTGTGAGACACCCTTTCGAAAATGCTTGAGGTAGGAAACTAAAGCCGTAAGTTTTTGGACAGAAACAGAAAACAGCATACTAGAGTGAACGAAAACAAAAAAAAAACAAACGTTATCTGAACAACAGGAGATCCATAGCAGAATCCATCCATCATTGAATCGCGCTCACTCAAGATAATCCTCGTCACCGTCAGAACCAACACGGATGATCTTGTTCTTCTGAAAGAAAGGAGATAGTTATTGGCGAAAGAGATTTAACAAATTGTGAAGCATTCAAGATGCACCTTTCGCACGACAGGACGCCCATTAATCATGCCCCACTGACGAACCTCTCCCCTAAATAAGAAAAGGTAGAAATTCGTAAATTGAGGAGGCAAGAAGATGAACGAAACGTAACAAAAACAAAGCAAAATAAAAGCAAGAAATAACAAAAAAAAAAAAAAGAAAAACAAAACAAACAAGAAGCATAAAAGCATCAACAATAACACAAAAACAACACAAAAACAACACAAAACAACCATGCTCACATGCTGATCAATCCCTGGATGGTCATTGACGAAATCTTCGGAAGACGAATGTTTGTTGGTCCATTTTTGCGGCGCTGACATTTCGAAAACGCCCGAACAGCGGGCGTTCATCGAGTGTGCCGTTGGAAAAAAAAATGACTTGAACTGAGGCATAAATTGCCTTACTTCCCCCCCCCCAATGGATCCCTAATTTTTTCTGACATCCCTGCTCGCTTTGAGCTGCTCGAATATGGTGAAATTTTAGAGCGGTCAGAAAAGTGGCCGCAAGTGACCTCGCCCTCCGAGGCAACTCCCAAGCGAGTTTCAGAGTAGCCCTGTCCACCACATCTCGAGTGGGGCTGAGCTCAAGCACAGTAGCAGTGGGGTGGTACCATGTCGCTCAAAGAATCATGCAGCGGCATAGCTGGTTACTGGATCTGGCCGGGGTACCAACCCGACGGCGACTATTTGACATCCTCTCGGCAGGACCGCGGTGTTGCTATAACAAATTTCTTAAGAGTGATAGCTCAACTTTCAGTAAGGGTGCAATGTCAATCATGATTTCGAGCAGTCTCCTTTCTTGGTGGATGTCCGTCGTACTGACTGTGGTCCTTCTCTACAGTAATTACATCATCGTTGATTTAGTAGACGAAATTAATGACCTCAGCTCTCATGCAAAGAGAAACATGACTGAATTTGAGGTGAGTGTTCAGATAATATTCAATAAGTTTCGTTTCCCTCTTAAATGCCAAAAACGAGAACTAGAACATTCACCCTAATAAGCCTAATATTTAGTTTGAATGCTTCCCTGTTGCGTGAAAAGTGACCTAATGTAGTCATCTACAATAGCAGAAGTTATTTTGGACCACATACCTGCAATTGATAACTGAAAATGTCAAAAAATTTCGAATCGTCCTCCGGCACTGGAAGAGGAGATCTGCGGGAGAAAATGAAGCTGTCGAGGAACTACAGAAGGCATATTGTATACTCTGTTTATCTTGAATGGCACGAAACACGGTCCGCCAATAGTCCTCTAGTTGGTCCGCTAGTACGGTAGTGTACGTCCACGACGCGTTCTCGGCAGACCCGGGTGTGCACCCGGTGTGCAGAGCAATCGATTCGTCAATGCCGTCACTCGGCCACCCACCCTGCCACCCGGGTCTGCCGAGAACGCGCAGTGGACGTAGACCACGGTACTAGCGGGCCAATTAGAGGACTTTTGGCGGACCGTGTTTTGTGCAATTCAAGATAAACAGAGTATACTACAGATGAAGGAATGAAGATGATGAGGTGAACTACTGGAGTAATCGCCGCTCCGCAGCCGCGACGCGAACCGATATAACGTCATTTCAAATGTACTGAACGCAATCAACACCTCCAAACTACATATATGACGCCAGACATTCGACAGGATCACTAACATGTTTAGACAAAGGTATTGACAATGTTGCTGGTATAAAAGGCTTCTCATCTCATAGTGTGCCTCAGTCGCCTCTTCGGAGCCGGACCTGGAAGGTGGCCTCGAGTCACCCACCAGGGGTAAAATCCAAGAACATTCCCATGGCAAAACGCGTCCATGAAATCGTAGCCACGGCCACGTTAGAGCAATTTTCAGTTATAATTTGCATCCATGGAAAGCAAATTTGTCCTTGGGGAGGTTGTTTTGCCTCCCGCAGCGCCGTGGAAACGTTCTTGGAACGCACCCCAGAAGAACCACCGGATACCGGGGGATAATTTTTGTCGGCGAGAGGAGGGGGCTCCCTACGGGGCGGGGGGTGGGTGATACCCAACTGTGGGGCCATCTCCCCACGGTCCACGGTGGGGTGCATCCCACTGCGGACCGTGGCGGTGGGGTCACCCCCCCCCCCTGTGGGGACCCCAAAGGGGATTACCCCAGTGGCACGTTCCCTGGGTCCCCTGTGTGAACCCGGAAAAAGTGTATCCCTGTAAAAACAGGTTAGGTTACCGCCTACATCGGAATTTGGAATTCCCCCCAAAATTGAGTTCTGTTCAACTGCAGTGCTAGTATACCTGTTAAGAAATGTTAGATTTCGGTCATCTACAGGAGAATTCCGTTCATCTACAGCTGCTAGCAGTAGATCCTCCGGATAACTCCAAAGGATTACCTCTCACAGTGTCGGAGTCCCTGCTGATGATTTAAGTGTGTCGGCAAACATCTAACACGATTTAGTGAGCCATCAGTTCATTTCTTTGTTGTAGTTTTTCATGAAGGACGCGTGGTCATTGATGCTGGAGGATACTCATGGTTACCGTGACTACTTCCGTCGACCAGAAATTGTTGAGTTGCTGAGGAACAAACGAAGAATTGCGTATGATTTTTCGGATTCTTTGATTATCAAGCGAGCATGGAAGAAGCTTCATTCGACTGCTCCTAATTCGATCAACAACTGAGAACATTTCACTTTCGAAACCCCACAAAACCTTATTTGCTCCAGGCCGGCCAAAAGAGGAGAGTCAGTGGAGTCGATCAAAGGGGGTCGATCGTATGCTGAGGGTCGATCATATGCTCGACACCCACAAGAAGAGGGAACAAGACAAAGAAAGGGTCCTCTCAACGAGAATCAATCAAGAACAGTACCGTCAACTATCAAATGCCCAGGTCAGTTACCGAAAGTTCATCGAGGGGGATACCTGATGGCTTCAAAAGAGTACATGTTTCCAGAGTGCATGGAACGATTGGAAAAATGCCCTCCTGGCCCACCTGGACCACCTGGACTTTCCGGTGCTGACGGAGGTAATAAGTAAACTCCAAATACCGTGCGGTACCGATTGCCATAATGGCATGGAATGATGATATCAGTTGCATTTCTATATAAGACCGACCGACTCAAACTCTCAAATGAAAGTTGGAAAGGATTTTATGGCTTTGTGGCGATCGGTACCGCGCGGTATTTCGCGTCTAGTGAGGTAATCAGCCTTTCCCTGCTTTGACCTGAGTGCTCAAAATCAGTGAATAGCGGCGGGATTCCACATTCCAAAACCTTCAAGATGTGGTGCGATAAGCGGAAAAAAAGAGAAAGAGACGGCTTCTTCTTTTCGACTAACTTATTGCCTTATTACGTGGAGTTCGAAAGCGAACTTTTAAAATGGCTTTCGATCGACTTCAGCAGAAGTTCCCAATTCACACTAGGTAGTCCAACGAAATGGGAACGGTGACGCACGCAAGAAGAATAAGCCACAGTCATCACCGATCGCACTGATACTTTGCGTTTCTTGTTGTACGTTGGCGCAAACTCGGTACGTATATGTTGTTAAATCCGTGCCCCGAGTTCGCATCGACGTACAGTGAGGAACACAAAGTATCAGTGATCCTCGCGGAATGCAACTCTGACTCGATTCGCGAATCTGTATGTGAGATCGATGACTGAACGAGCGCGGGAGTCGCAGCGGCTCTATCCTAGACGGGGGGGGCACCGTAGATTTACTCATAGAAATGAACGAAAAACCTTATAGAAAATGCTTGATATTGCTGTTAAGAATTGTTGGTATTGAAGTTCTATAGAAATACTTCGTTTGGTAGCGTGACAGATCGGTGAATCGCTTCTTTATGACTTGAATCCTGAGTGCTCCCCCCCGTCTAGGATAGGGAAGCACAATGGGCAGGGGTGAAGTCCAGGGGCCGGATGCATCAACTCTGGCAAAAGTTCGCGTGTAACCCACTACATGGAGACTTGGAGCCCAACAACAAGTGCGCTCCGATTGTACTTTGTGGGGCGATTGTGTTCTATTGTGGAGCACAGTATGGGTTTAGTGGGGCGATTCACGCGACATTCCTCTCGCGGTGCCCTTCCGCGGATCCTTCCTTGCCCCGTCAATTGCCCTCTTTATACTCTGTCCAGATCGAGTCAGTCATCGAGGGGACCAAAGAAGCAGCGTTCTCTCTGTGTGTCTCTGGCGCGCGGACACATCTGCTTTACCGTACTCCAGAAATCTGAATTCTGCGGGTTTTTTCACTACCTGTTTCTTTTGTGCGCATTTTTCCTGATTCTTTTGCGTTATCTTTGCTAAAATGCCCTTGATACTCGCTAACCTTGCAATAAACTTACTCTCTGTGAACAGCTCGTTCATATGGAACCGTGTCCTTTAAACTTTTCATGAAGCCCTAGCTGTCACCAAAAAAGAAGGCGGATATTACGAAAACATTTAGCAAAAATAATGCAAAAATATCAAACAATGAAAAAAAAAAGAAATAGGTGCATGAAAAATTGGAAAATCCTGTTTTCTGGGTGACGCTAAGGCAGATATTGCGTCGCGTTCTTCATTTGCCTATGTTGCGCGCGCCAGAGACGCAGAGAGGGCGCTGCTCGTCTGGACTCTTCGATGACTGATCCGAATTGGACAGAGTTTATCAACACAGTGCATCTAGCGTGCTAGCAAGAGGCGTCATTATCGTTGCTGTTGATCGAGTTCTCCGAGAATTTTTGCATTGTTATTGTATAGCTATACTGCCTTTATTTGGGAGTGCACTAGCTCCCCTTCTCACCCGCACTCGCTTCTACAGTATTGCACCACGGCACTAGGTGTTAATCTAATTGTCATCGTGTTGGCAGAGATTAGGGTTTACTCAAAGCTCTACACAATCCTTCTCGCTACCAAAAAATTGAGAAAACATTTGTGCTCTTTATTTTCAGCAAAAAAGTCATTCTTTCTGAACATTAATTGTCTGTTTCGAATCGATGGCTCAGCTATACACTACCCATTACGATTATATTTGAAGGCAGAATTCACGATGATTATCCTCGTTGACTTTCCATAGTGAAATGATAGGCGAGAAGGATCCTGGGCGCCCAGTGTCGAAAGAACGGTAGGAAACAAGCCAGGAGCGGCAAAATAACGGCTGCGAACAAGCGTTTTGGTGCCCCAAAAACGCCTGGTGCCCCAGATCCGCCCCCCCCGGAATGAACAAATGAAAACTCAGTATTTTTTTTTGTTGGGCTCCGCAAAAAAAGGTCAAGGATTTGGCATTGCTCTAAAATGTCGTGAAATTTTTCCATTAGATTTGGCTATCAAAGTGATTTCCTAAATGTAGTGAAATTGTTGAATCGATTTGGCTGTTGTTGGTATATGCAGATTACATAATCATTAAATTTAGTGAAATTGTTGCAAACGGATTTGGCAGGAGCTCTATGAATTATCACAGTCAAATCACGCGTCAGAAGGTCCTCTGGCGAGCGAATGAAGACAGAAAGATAACAATAATCCTCAGCCAACAAAGCTGATCGAAACGTGGCCTTACTCAGGCCCTCAACGGGTCCGACCCCAGCCTAATATCAATCTGAACAGCGTTCGAACGCTCAAGGGGCGAAACGCTCGACGTCGGCGTAGGTCCCGACAACTTCCGTTCGAACTCCCAGCCGTCAGTTCGAACTCACAATCGCCCCCTGCAGATTGCCGCGCGATCGATTAGTTTCTACCCGCTTTGACGTGCTTATCGTCACCGAGCCACGTCGACAATATCGATACCATTTTCTATTTCTCTCTTGTTAAGTCGTCTAAAGTTGTCAATTTCTTGCTTTTTCATTATCTTCGCGAATATTCTCTTCATATTACACCTTCTCATATTCGCTTCTCTTTCTTCTGCCGAATAGGTTGTTGGTAAGGGCGGTTTATTCTGACCAACGCTTCGAGAATATCTTCGATTTCGCCGTTCAAATCAAATATTATCTATCCGTCTCTAACTTTGAAGCACTTGAACTGCCGCGCACAGTCTAAGCTAACTATAAGTAGGGAGGGTAATTTTCATGCGACAAAGAGGACATAGCTAAGTATTTTGTCATGCTCTCATATCAACGTATAACAGTATAGAAATCGTCCTTTTGTTGTAATAGATGAGTTACCTCCATGGCGTTCCAAGAACATTCCCATGGCAAAACGCTTCCACCGAAACGTAGCCACGGCCACGTGGAAGCAATTTACAGTTATAAATCATGGCCATGGGAAACAAGTCCGTTCATGGAAAGGTAATTTGCCCTCCCACGGCATCGTGAAAACATCCTTGGAACGCACCCCTGTACTGCAGAAAGGAAGAAGGAAAAGTGGAGCAAAAATTGTTAAGTCGGAACATAGTCGAACATGAAAACTGCCAGATATCTACAATACCCGCGCTAAGTTTTGTAAAAACGGGGAGAAATTGCCAAACTTGGCAAAAAGGCGTCCGATGCTTATACCATTTTTTGGACGAGAACTTTTTAGATTCTGAAAGCGCTAACGTATTCACAGCTCGAATCCCTAAATATTAATGTACTTTAGGACCGAAATTCCCTGAAATCGCTTTGTTTTCCAACAAAATCGTTTTTGCGGTCGTTTTTGAATAACGTCGCGCGCGGCAAGGTGCGACGAAACTTTGAGTTGTAATTGTACAAGTAGTAGAACAGCAATCTCTATGTTTTCTTCGTGAATTAGATGCAGGTGGAATAATCTCGGGATTTGTACAGGTAAAATTTTCAAAATCCTTTATTTGATGTTCTGGGGCTTGCGCAGCACAAGTTCGACTTTTCAGGAAGTTTTAGAGCATGTTTAATAGAGGATTTCTAAAATTCGACCTGCACAATTCTCGAGACCGTCCCATCTGCATCTAATTCGCGTAGAAAACATAGAGCTTGCTCATCCATTACTTGTACAATTGCAAATCAAAGTTTCACCGCATCTTGCCGCGCGCGAAGTTTTCGAAAAACGACCGCAAAAACAATGTCATTCAAAAACCAAGCAAGTTCAGGGGACTCTGGTCCACAAATCACACCATCAGGTAGAAATTTGAGCTGCGAATATGATAGCGTTTTCAGAATTCAAAAAAGTCTCCGTTTAAAAGAGTTACAAGCATCGGACGTTTTTTGCCAAGTTTGGCAAATGCTCCCCGTTTTTACAAAACTTAGTGTAGGTATTGTATCTTGTCTATTTTCTAATTTATTTTGCTCAGTGCAGGGGCGCGATCAGGGTATGGCACCAGGGGCCGGATTCATCAACGATAAAACCGTGGTTTTAGGGTATAATTTACTCCGCGGGGTAAGTTTTTGCGATTCATCAAAAAATAAACCCAATTTTAGGGGTATATATGGGAGTATCCGATACAAACATTTGGGGTTTATTTTGGGGTATGGAGTGGAGTTAATTAAACTCGAGGTATAAATCACCCCAAATTTCGTTGATGAATCCGGCCCCAGGTGTGGATATCCACAGGGGGGGGCGGTTTTGCGGAGGGTTAGAGGGGGATATGAGTTCGTGATCTTATTCACTGGTAATGTCTTGTTTATTTTTCAATCGCTCCTCTTCTTTGAAATTTATTTCTTTGGAAATCAACTGCTCATCTTCTTTGAATTTCTTTTTGAATTTAACAACAGAAACAGACCAAATACAGGCTATGAAGCGGCGAAAATCACATGGTTCCTGCGCATGCTGGTGCTGAGCGGAGGTTAGAGTCAGTGAGAGAGCGGAGGGCAGACGGAGGCCCCAGCATCGGGCGCGCCGCTCGCACCTCTAATGATGAGAATTACGACGTTTTATTGAGGATAACGCTCCTGGGGGTCTGGGCAAATTGCCAAACATTTGACCAAACCGCGCTTCTGGAGGCGGGTCTGAGTGAAATTGGCCTTCTCCACACCTCGTGCAGTACCCTTGGCGTGATAGATTCGGTGGTCTCGTGCAATCGTATATTGTTAGATTGAAGTTTGATTAGGCAGAGTCATCTTTTTCACTAATCCAGATCAATTATACTGCCTTTATTCGGGAGTGCACAAGCCCCCCTTTTCACCCGCACACGCTGCTACAGTAATGCACCACGGCGGCGCGGGCTGTGGTGAGCCCGTTCTCTTCACCCCATGCGACAGGCACCGACTTTCACATGATCACCGTCCAGTCGTCCGTATGACCGGCGATCATGCTGAGAAACGGTGGGTTTTTTCTTTGCCGTTTTCAACTATTTCGGTGATAATTCAAATGTCACCGTATTGGCTAAAGGTGAAGGTGTACATGAATGAAGCTTTACAAAATCCTTCGCGCTACCCAGAAACTGAGAAAACATCTGTTCTCTGTTTTTTTACCAAAAAACCCTTCTTCTTGAACATTTATCTACTGCTTCAAATCCATGGGTCATTTACCCGCATCCCATTACAATGACAGTTATCTTCGAAACAACGTGGGACAGCGAAAAAATTTCAAAAACTCACCTTCTCTAAGCATGATCGTCGGTCATGCGGACGAATGAACGGTGGTCATGCAAAATTCGATGCCTGCCAGATGGGGTGGGAGAGAACGGGCTCGCCACAGACCGCGCCGCAGTGATGCATTACTGTAGCAGCGTTGCGAGTGAAAGGGGGGGGGGGCTTGTGCACTCCCGAATAAAGGCAGTATACCTGTGCTCTGACTGGCCATGATATTTAATATCATTGCGGAAAATTCCTGGATAGGCTTCTGAAGCTGTTGTATTCTCTACTGTCATATTTGGTGCGGTGAGCTGTCACTAATGTTTCTTATTGATCACTCCTAATCCAAGTAAAGCGCGTGCTGTTTAGTGAGCATTGCATCAGTTTTCTGATCTGGGAAACATCTTGTGCCGTAACACGATGGCTTCACGAGTGCTCCTCGGTTTTATGGTCACAAGGTCTTCGAATTACACTATGAATGTAGGGGCTGAGGTGAGTACTAATCCGATTGGCTGTAAATTCGAGACTTGATAGTTCGGCAAAAAAGACTTGATGAATCTGCACGTATTTTCCAGTCCAATTTTCTTGGCCAGATTCTCCGTATGAGTGATTTGCTGCTACAGTAGGTGAGCAATATACATTGGATCCGAGTCTGAAAATTTCGGATATCCGTCCGAATGATTTGAGATTTTGACGATTCGCTATCTGAATCAACGAAAAAACGCGGAATCCGAACCGAAATCCGAATTACCGAAAAAACGGCAAAGCCGAATCCAATCGGATCTCGAATCATCGAAAAAAAGGCGAAATCCGAATCAGCTCGAATTCCGATTATCAGAATTTTCGCCTAGGACCTCATGTATAGTGAGCATGTGGTAAATACGTATTGAAGGAAAAGTAGGGATGGCGCATTGAAATTGCAGTGAAATCGCCGCGGGAATTCGTCCAACCTTCCAAGCCACTAACCGCTGGTAGCAAAGAATATGACCTGCCGCGATGGAGGCTATCTGTGGCCGTATTTGTGAAACTACGAAAGCCTCCCGGGAGGGTCCCAAGTCCGCGAACCTCTTACATCGGCTGGTTCAAAAAATGTTTCATGAATACGGCCACTGGCTGCAGACCGCGGAGAGATATCCCGTGTAATCAGAATTATCTTCAACACCAGGGAGAGGTTTGGAGAGTTGACAGTATTTCGGGAGCTTCCGGAACAAGGGGAAGGAGAGAGCATCCTACCGCGTGTCCCACACGGGCTTTCTGAGATCGTTCGACGTATCCTCGATCACCGGTTGAGAGGTATCCGCGACGAACAGTGGCATGCAAGAAAGCGAGGAGGTAATGATAGTCATGAACATCGATCGAATGCTGACACGTTAGTTTCCTGCGCCGCGGCTACCTCCCATCCAGTGATCGACGATATGCAATTACCGGTGGCACTACTTAATCAGCATTTACCATAAGATATTACCTACACTCGGGTGAAATCACCTACTGCCTCGGCTGATAAGAAGCGGCCCAGCCAATTCACCTCTTTAGCAGATTCCGCATGCATAAACGCGGAGGCAGAGCAGTCGGTATCCTTGAGGATCACAGTGCGTGGGCATGAGATCCCGAAATAGTCGTGCCCCAACATTGCTTTTGCTGCTATCAATCAAGCCTGGCTACCCGAGCTAAGAGGATGGGGCAACTAAAAGAACGCTGGTTTATGACTTATTCGTTACCCACAGAGATCTCCCCGAGCGCAAGGTTGTAAGTCCATTTCACGAAAATAATGAAGAGTGGCCACGACTCCTGTAGTACAAATTCCGCTTGGAAACGTTTTGCTTGAATGGAATAGCCTGCTGTTTCGAACCGCAAAAGCTAACAACTCTATTTACGCGACGCGTAAATAGAGTGGTTGTCTCATATAGAGATCAAACTGCGAAACACTGGTGAACTCCAATTTTGTGTACTAGGCCTAGAAATCAAAAGTGCCGGCTGCCTTGTCCCTATCCGACGAATTCAAGTATACCGTCTGGGGTGATGGTGCCATACATGAGTGAATTCGCTGCCTAAAAATAATAGTGGAAATAACAGATCGTGCCTACTGAAGCATCAAGTCTCGAATTAGTAGAGTAAGTTCACCGTTCGATCTTAGAATGTGTCCTGTGATTTCTCGTTTTTTTTTTTCGTGAGCCCTATAAGATACTTTTTAGGATTTCGATTTTTTAATGTGCAGAAGATTCTGGCGAGGAATATGCTATTTCGAAGTGACCCAATTCTTTCCCTCGCTCCTAATTACTCCATATTAGCGAGTCGGTATACGTTTAAGACAGCCAGCGTAAAGTGTACTGTAAATCGGAAAAAATATCGCATCCTAAAACAGGGGCTTCCTTGAAATTTGCCATCAGAGACCAAATTTAACCTTTTTTTGCGACTGATCAGCTCGCTGTTTTTTTTGGAGCCACGTTGCGAAAAGAGAGTAATTGCTCAGAAGAGATGGGCGCCGCGTCGCAAAAAATCAGTTTCGGCTAAGAAAGAGCGCACTGCGTCGCGAGAAATTAGTAGAGGTTCAGAAGGAGGGAGCGACACGTTGCGTAAGTTTATTGGCGGTTCCGGATAGGTGTGCGCCGGTGGATTTTATCGTAATGTAACAGTGAGAGAGTCGACAAGGCTTGCGCGGGTTGGAGGAACTGATCGAGGTAGAGGGATTGCGAATCCGCAATTCAGGGAGAAGAAATGACAGCGGAGGGAGAGGTTAGCGAGAGAGAAAGAGAGGGAAAGGGAATGAAAACTTGGCGTATCAAAAAGGTGTGTGGAAGCTGAGAGAAAAGAACCCCTCAGAAGATGTATTATGAACGAAAAAAAGGAGAGCCAGTACAATATAAGAGAGGGTGTGGGAGCTGGGAAAGGGGTGGGAAGAAGCTATAGAGAGGGTAAGATCAAGTAAACTGACCTTAGAAAGCCTTCATAGCTAGCAAAACAAGCGACAACGGTCGCTAGGGTAAAAGCTATTAAAGATGGAAATGAGTGGTCCAAGAATAGTGTGGAGGAAAGGGTCATTCTTTACCATTGGCAAAGAAAGGAGGGCCCTGGGAAAGGCTGAAAGGGAGCCGTAGGAATAGAGCGAGGAAAAAGACCAAAAACTAGGGAAAGCTGTATCATAGAAGAGGAAAAGTTAAGTAACCTACAGCGGTATAGCAGGATTGGAGCTGGGGGAGGGCGGCAGTAGTCACCGTTACAACGAGATCGATGGTTCGCTCGCTTGTTGATTGGCGATCGGCGGAGATCACGCACGCAAGATCAGAGTCTTTGCGTGGAGAACACTCGTTTCTCTCAGCAAAATCGGTGACGACTTTCTGTATTAAAGTAAACAGCCCCTGAGTTTTTTGAGGGGTGGAAGTCGTTGGCATGTCGGAATCTCGCCCACCCGGACTTCCAACATCTTCAAAAAATCGGGAGAAACTTCGCGCTTTTGACAGAATCTCGCCCACCTGGACTTTCAACCCCTCAAAAAAACTCAGGGGCTGTTTTCTTTGATATAGGAAATCGTCACCATTTTTGTTTAAAAACTTGATTCCCACGCACAGGCCCAGATCTCGCGTGCGAGATCTCCTCCGACCGCCAATCAACGAGCCAGCGAGCCATTGATCTCACTGTCGAGGCGACTCTGCCGATAGTGGCGACTGCTGCCAGCCGGCTGGCGCGGACGCCTCCCCGTACTCCGTTCTCCCCCCTGAACCTAAGCGTTGAAGTAATAGCAACAGGGCACAGAAGGGAGAAGAGGAGATGCGGCTCAAACTGTCCTGGAAAGTGCTCTACATGATGGGAACAGAACGGAATTTCTGGTCAAAGTAGAGCAGGAGTAGGAGCGCTGAAAATCGAGAAAAAAATTAAGAGGCCGGCGTAGAGAAACTACGAGAGTGGGAAGCGCCCTCAGTATCAGAAGGATACATGAGGCAAGAAAAAAAGCTAGAGAAAAGAAGAGAGATTTACAAAAAAATTGATAAAGAAAAGTCTCACAACACTGGGGCTGCGGGGGAGAGCGAGAGAGAAAAACAAACTATTGTATCTGTTGTAGGGTAGCTGTAGGATTCAACCGCAATTGCGGCCCGCAGAGAGAAATAGGGGAAAGAGAGAGAGCACATCACTAGGAAGCGAGAGAGTTCACAGCACTGAGGAAAGAGTGAAGGATGTGTCACACAGAGGAGGGGCAACTTAACAGCGAACTAAAGACAACCCTTAAAAAACAAAACTCCAGTCGCGAAGTGGCTGGAGCGATATTGAAGAAATGGTGCAAGAGCTACGGAACGCTGCTTTCGAACGGTTCTGAAAAATCATCGATAAAGACATCCCAGCTTTTTTAGTTTGAAACTCATATAAAACGGCAACGTTTTCGTATTCGTGCAATCTGTTGAAACAGCAATAATCGATTAGTCGCAAGAGTCTTTTTTTATATCCTAGATAGCAGAACCAGAGCAGATCCCGGCATCTGCCGTTTACATATGCGGAAGATAACAAAACGTGCGTATTCATAAATTTCAATTCTTCCGATTTACAGTATGCTGAAAGCGGCTGCTACAAGTTATTGAGGATACCGCCTATGCCTCGTGTGGATTTAGATTTAAATACGCTCTGTCTAGCAAGTTCTTTGAGCGCTGCTATGTTTTGTTTGTTATACCTACTGAATCACGTTTTTTGCTGTGCTTGTACGATTGACTTCAGCTTGTCTTCATCACGTGATGTTGATATTATGTACATCTGTCGATAAATTTTTCTGTTAATCAATCATTTTTCAAGATAGAAAGAGAGATGGAGTACACAACTGAACAGTTCGATAGGGAGACTGCATAGAAGAGCCCAAGCGAGACGAAGTCCTGAGCGAACTGTAACGGAAATGGCGTAAAAATAATAATAGTTGAGCAGAAAGGAGGGAATGGAAACTGGTAAAAACAGCAAAAACGAGGGACCAGGAAGAAGGAGGAGCAGATATTGAGAAGAAACAGAGGGAGAAATGAAAGTCTTGCACGACAGCGGAAACGGAAACGAAAGTTTTTGTAGATTAGGATAGAGGCATAAAGGGTGCTATAAAATGCTAGCATATCATTCGGTTACTGCACATATAGTTAGGTCCGTGGCTTGTGTCCTCGAGAAAAAACGTTTAAATTCAAACCGCGGCTGGCGCGGCGGTTTAATTCTCAGAGATTGAGATTTAAACCGCCACGCCAGCCGCGATTTGAATTTACACGTTTTTTTTTTTGAGGAAACAGGCCGCGGATCTAACCATAGTTATTAGGTAGCTAGGGCGGAGCGATCCGAAGCGTGGAATTGCGGATAGATGACGTCACAGCCTCTGCATTCTCCCCCCACGTCCGGCAAAACCTGCATTTCCCCCCCCCCCCACGCCCGCCAAAGTTATTTTCCCCCCACGTCGGGCAACTACACCGACGTGGAGGGAGAAAGGAAGGGTCCGACCCGACAGAAATCTGGGGTCGGACCCCGTTCAGGCTGGGGTCGGACCCGGCAAATATCTGAGTATGGGCCAGAAATAAGGTTTTCGAATGTTATTCTGCCTTTTCAGTGTAGCTCCCACTAAGGTACCAGACCTTCCCTCACCGCTTAGATAAAAATCATTAAAACAAAATCTAACGCAATTTGTTCGCTACTGACGCTATGTCTTCGTGTCCTAAACGCTTTCACGGTTCACATTGTATGGAAACGTTTTTGTTGCAAGACTAATTCTTGTTCTCATTTGATTCAATATGCGCTCCAAGAAAAACCCCTTCTGACGCGTGATTTGACTGTGATAATTCAAAGAGCTCCTGCCAAATCCGTTTGCAACAATTTCACTACATTTAATGATTATGTTATCTGCATATACCACAACAGCCAAATTGATTCAACAATTTCACTACATTTAGGAAATCACTTTGATAGCCAAATCTAATGAAAAAATTTCACGACATTTTAGAGCAATGCCGAATCCTTGACCTTTTTTTTTGCGAAGCCCAACTTTCAGAAATTTCACAACTTTTTACAAGGGTTTCCCTTCTACAATATCGTCAAGCTCTAAGAGTCATGTTTTTTTTCGAAAACATAGTGGTAGAAATGAAGAAACAACCGCTCCGCTGATAAGACTGCAAGATAATAGTTGCAACGCGGCTTGCTACAAATAAGATACAAGGCTTATACTTTTTGAATTTAAAAGTTGGAAAAATGAAGAAATGAGTTTTAAAATGACCCAATTGTACAGGGTCTAGGCACTATCCTAAACGGGGGGGGGGTAGAAGGTTTTGCATGTCTGGGCCACGTGCTCCTATTGAACAGGCCATGTGCTTTAGCATGGGAAATAGGGTGCGGCAAAAGTTTTGCCTCGCTGCGCCACGTAGTCTTATCGAACAGGCCACGTGCTCCTCAGAGCAGCACGTGCTGCTGCAAAAGTTCCTTTCAACTCGACTAGGTACCCGAATAGAAAGCCTATCGTGGCCGAATAGGACCCCCTGACTCTCTGAGACTGTATCCTCCCAGCAGCCAAAATTATGCTGGCCTCCGGAGAGTGACCCAAAGTCACCTTTCAGGGCCGGCATCAGAATGCCGAATGAGGACTCTAGTGAGATCAGGCGGCTTTTATACCGGCTGTGCTCATGGTAAACACATCGAGACATGATCAATCGTCTCATCATGTTTTCGCTAAGATGTTTTCACTTGTGTAGAAATTTCTGAGATACCAGCAACGGCGGTAATTTCACCCTTTGCGCTGATTGATATCCAGCCGCTCAACAACTGATATGCATTAACATGTTAGCGCTGGCAGTATTTTCACTCTTTGCGCTGACTGATATCCGACCGCTCTGCAAATTCACCCTTTGCGCGGATAAGCTTTCATGACGGCGCTAAAGGTGAATTTGATGCCTAATGATAACTAAGCGTGATGAAGGCCGCTTTCCCCGAAGCATCAAGTTTCGAATTGGCAGAGTAGGATAGCCCCACGGTCAGCCGCTCTAGCCAAACTTCACCGGCTCATGCTGATGTGGCTCGTCTGCGCCGGACCATCTGTCTGATTTGGAACAAGCACGATAGTTAAGTGCGCCAGAAGAGGACTACCGTAATCTTAGGCCCCGGTCATAGTTGGTGCTATTTGCATCTGCATCCCCCCCGCACCCCCCCCCGCACCCCCCAACACCCCCCCGCACCCCCCAACACCACCCCGGTCGATACGTATGTTTAAAATGATGGAGTGAGGTTGAGAAAATCACTCGATGCATCCAACTAGATATGACGATGATTACGTGGCCAACAGGATTGCACCTGTTCAGAGAAATAGTGAAGGCGAGTATGGTGAAGTCACGGAGGTAGCAGTAAGGTTAGCTTTCTAGTGATACGCAATGTTTTATCTTCGACCCGCCCACCCGGTGATTTTCTCATCCACGTATTGCATGGATATCGACCGCGTCGGATACATTGAGTGATTTTCTCAACCTCACTCCATCATTTTAAACATACGTATCGACCGGGGGGGTGCGGGGGTGTTGGGGGTGCGGGGGTGCGGGGAGCGGGGGGATACACCAGTGATTTTCTCAGCTTCACCTCACCATGTTGTTCATACGTATCGACCGGGTGGGTGTTGGGGGGTGTTGGGGGGTGCGGGGGGGGGATACACCGAGTGATATTTGCATCCCATTTCCAATGCATTCTGTGCGTATCGACCGGGCTGGAGACGTCGGCTCATCCAACTATGACCGGGGCCTTATTCGACTCTCGTAAACAAATTTGGTGATACCCAATTGATCAAGGGTAAAGTATAAAAGAAGTGAAGAGCGGTGTGTCATCATTCACACACCGTCCTTCTCCAGAGGTCAGCAGTTGAGGATCTGCCTGGACTACAAAGCAGGAAAACAGCACCACCGGTGGTGAAGATGTAGCAAATTCGGAGTCAGAAAATAGAAAATTTTAGAGCCAGCTCTAGTGAGATTACGGTAGCCCTGTTCTGGCGCACTTAACTTTCGTTCTTGTTGATTCGGAGGCATGGCTTGCATATGGTGCCCTGGACATTAAACTGAGGTCATGCGCACGTCCCTTGATGTCCTGCACACTTTTACTAAGGTCCTACAAACATTCTATGACGTCCTGCACACCCCTACTGGGGTCCTGCACACGTCCCATGATGTCCTGCCCACTCCTACTACGGTCCTGCACACGTTACATGATGTCCTGCACACTCCTACTGAGGTCCTGCACACATTCTACGACGTCCTGCACACCCCTACTGGGATCCTGCACAAGTTCCATGATGTCCTGCACACTCCTACTAAGGTCTTGCACACATTCCTTGATGTCCTGCACACTCCTACTAAGGTATTGCACACGTTCCATGATGTCCTGCACACTCCTACTGAGGTCCTGCACACATTCTACGACGTCCTGCACACCCCTACTGGGATCCTGCACAAGTTCCATGATGTCCTGCGCACTCCTACTAAGGTCTTGCACACATTCCATGATGTCCTGCACACTCCTACTAAGGTATTGCACACGTTCCATGATGTCCTGCACACTCCTATTGAGGTCCTGCACAGGTCCCATGATGTCCTGCACACTCCTACTGAGGTCCTGCACACATTCTACGACGTCCTGCACACCCCTACTGGGATCCTGCACAAGTTCCATGATGTCCTGCGCACTCCTACTAAGGTCTTGCACACATTCCATGATGTCCTGCACACTCCTACTAAGGTACTGCACACGTTCCATGATGTCCTGCACACTCCTACTGAGGTCCTGCACACGTCCCATGATGTCCTGCACACTCCCACTAAAGTCTTGCACACGTTCCATGATGTCCTGCACGCTCCTACTGAGGTCCTGCACAGGTCCCATGATGTCCTGCACACTCCTACTAAGGTCTTGCACACGTTCCATGATGTCCTGCACACTCCTATTGAGGTCCTGCACAGGTCCCATGATGTCCTGCACACTCCTACTGAGGTCCTGCACACATTCTACGACGTCCTGCACACTCCTACTGAGGTCCTGCACAGGTCCCATGATGTCCTGCACACTCCTACTGAGGTCCTGCACACATTCTACGACGTCCTGCCCACCCCTTCTGGGGTCCTGCACACGTTCCATGATGTCCTGCACACTCCTAATAAGGTCTTGCACACGTTCCATGATGTCCTGCACACTCCTACTGAGGTCCTGCACAGGTCCCATGATGTCCTGCACACTCCTACTAAGGTCTTGCACACGTTCCATGATGTCCTGCACACTCCAACTGAGGTCCTGCACACATTCTACGACGTCCTGCACATCCCTACTGGGGTCCTGCACACGTTCCATGATGTCCTGCACACTCCCACTGAGGTCCTGCACACATTCTACGACGTCCTGCACACGTTCCATGATGTCCTGCACACTCCTACTAAGGTCTTGCACACGTTCCATGATGTCCTGCACACTCCTACTAGAGTCTTGCACACGTTCCATGATGTCCTGCACACTCCTACTGAGGTCTTGCACACGTTCTATGATGTCCTGCACACTCCCACTGAGGTCCTGCACACATTCTACGACGTCCTGCACACCCCTACTGCTGTCCTGCACACGTTCCATGATGTCCTGCACACTCCTACTGAGGTCCTGCACAGGTCCCATGATGTCCTGCACACTCCTACTGAGGTCCTGCACACATTCTACGACGTCCTGCACACTCCTACTGAGGTCCTGCACAGGTCCCATGATGTCCTGCACACTCCTACTAAGGTCTTGCACACGTTCCATGATGTCCTGCACACTCCAACTGAGGTCCTGCACACCCCTACTGGGGTCCTGCACACGTTCCATGATGTCCTGCACACTCCTAATAAGGTCCTGCACACGTTCCATGATGTCCTGCACACTCCTACTGAGGTCCTGCACAGGTCCCATGATGTCCTGCACACTCCTACTGAGGTCCTGCACACATTCTACGACGTCCTGCACACTCCTACTGAGGTCCTGCACAGGTCCCATGATGTCCTGCACACTCCTACTGAGGTCTTGCACACGTTCCATGATGTCCTGCACACTCCTACTGAGGTCCTGCACAGGTCCCATGATGTCCTGCACACTCCTACTAAGGTCTTGCACACGTTCCATGATGTCCTGCACACTCCAACTGAGGTCCTGCACACATTCTACGACGTCCTGCACATCCCTACTGGGGTCCTGCACACGTTCCATGATGTCCTGCACACTCCCACTGAGGTCCTGCACACATTCTACGACGTCCTGCACACGTTCCATGATGTCCTGCACACTCCTACTAAGGTCTTGCACACGTTCCATGATGTCCTGCACACTCCTACTAGAGTCTTGCACACGTTCCATGATGTCCTGCACACTCCTACTGAGGTCTTGCACACGTTCTATGATGTCCTGCACACTCCCACTGAGGTCCTGCACACATTCTACGACGTCCTGCACACCCCTACTGCTGTCCTGCACACGTTCCATGATGTCCTGCACACTCCTACTGAGGTCCTGCACAGGTCCCATGATGTCCTGCACACTCCTACTAAGGTCTTGCACACGTTCCATGATGTCCTGCACACTCCTACTGAGGTCCTGCACAGGTCCCATGATGTCGTGCACACTCCTACTAAGGTCTTGCACACGTTCCATGATGTCCTGCACACTCCCACTGAGGTCCTGCACACATTCTACGACGTTCTGCACACCCCTACTGGGGTTCTGCACACGTTCCATGATGTCCTGCACACTCCTACTGAGGTCCTGCACAGGTCCCATGATGTCCTGCACACTCCTACTAAGGTCTTGCACACGTTCCATAATGTCCTGCACATTCCTACTGACTGAGGTCCTGCACACCTTCTACGACGTCCTGCACACCCCTACTAGGGTCCTGCACACATTCTACGACGTCCTGCACACCCCTACTGGGGTCCTGCACACTCCTACTAAGGTCTTGCACACGTTCCATGATGTCCTGCACACTCCTACTAGGGTCTTGCACACGTTCCATGATGTCCTGCACACTCCTACTGAGGTCTTGCACACGTTCCATGATGTCCTGCACACTCCCACTGAGGTCCTGCACACATTCTACGACGTCCTGCACACCCTTACTGGGGTCCTGCACAGGTCCCATGATGTCCTGCACACTCCTACTAAGGTCTTGCACACGTTCCATGATGTCCTGCACACTCCCACTGAGGTCCTGCACAGGTCCCATGATGTCCTGCACACTCCTACTAAGGTCTTGCACACGTTCCATAATGTCCTGCACACTCCTACTGAGGTCCTGCTCACGTTCGATGATGTCCTGCATACTCCTACTGAGGCCCTGTATACATTCTACGGCGTCCTGCACACCCCTACTGAGGTCTGGCATAGTCAACCGACACTTCAGCACACTCTGCGACGCCTTCTTATCGATGGTGCGCTTGGAACGAATACGCGCCGCGGTCAAGTACATCAATCCCGCACAGCGTCCTCTTCCGAGCCGGGCGTTTAAGGTACACTACCCTGGAGAGCAAGGTGTTTATATGGAGTTTAAGAAAACAATGACTGATAACGAAAAACCCACCATTTTCATAAACTAATTTTGAGAGGCAGGTTTCCGAGTTTAAAACGCCCGTTAGGGGCCCAGAAGTCATTATGGTGAGTTCTGACAATTATTTTCGTCATTCCCGTGGCCGATTACCTCTAGTCACAAATTTTCGAGCGATTTGGTCCACGCCTTCCAAAAAAATGGTTTTTGACGGACGGAGGTGGAGGCGGAGGCGGAGGCGGAGGCGGTGGCGGTGGCGGTGGCGGAGGCGGAGGCGGTGGTGGAGAACGTTTTTGCGTACTTTGAGAGGTCATAACTTTAGAAAGCGGGGACCAGTTGGGATGAAAAGTTGCACACATATGTAATTTCTTGCAGCGCATCAAATGGTGTACAGCTCATACCTCTGGTGACGGTATGAATAGGTGATCTCATTGTAGGGCATCCGCGCGGGAAGAGATCAAAGCCAAATCCTAGTGCGCGCTTCGCGCGCACCACAATTACAGGGACCGGATTCATCAACGCGGCAGTGCTGGTAGCCCTATCCACTGGTAGCTCTACCAACGGTAGATTGCTACCCTAATCATCACATTGTGATTCACGAGCGCAATGCTACCGCGGGTAGCGCTACCAAGCAGTTACGGCTAAAAGCGTTATGTGTGTGGCGTCGCCGTCGTGTTTTACAAAAGACGGCTACTGCACATCGCTCGTAATCGCTTTCCAAAAGCTTAACCTTTTGGGAACTCACAAAACCTAGAGCATAAAAAAGCAAAAAAACCATGAATAAAGTAAATCCATATTCGAATCACATGAAAAATTCAGCGGTATGGGAGACGCGGCTATGGTTTTCGGTTTCTTCGGTAGATTTCATCGACATGTTCTTTAATCTGTAACATATGTAGTTTGGATATTGAGAATGAGGATGATGTGTATATTATTCGGGATTTTTTTTCGAACGCTCAAATGATTTCGCGTCTCATATGTAGCTGGATTGCGGCGTCCCATAAAAGTACCCTAAACGATATTTTTACGTAGAAAATGTCAATAACTATAAACAAAAGAAACAAAAGATCAACCGTAGCAGAAAACCTTGAGCCCAAATGTGTAATCATTGATTTGCCGTAGTACTTATGCGAACGCCTTATCCTACTAACTATATACGCTGCTTCGTGTGTGTGACCGTCTGTGTGTATGTGTGTGTGTGTGTGTGTGTGTGTGTGTGTGTGTGTGTGTGTGTGTGTGTGTGTGTGTGTGTGTGTGTGTGTGTGTGTGTGTGTGTGTGTGTGTGTGTGTGTGTGTGTGTGTGTGTGTGTGTGTGTGTGTGTGTGTGTGTGTGTGTGTGTGTGTGTGTGTGCGTGTGTGTGTGTGTGTGTGTGTGTATGTGTGTGTGTGTGTGTGTGTGTGTGTGTGTGTGTGAGACAATGAACGGAAATTAGTCATCGCCACCCGTCGTTAACAATTGACACCCGGTTGTCACACACACTGTCCACGCATGCAGCCTTGGTGATTGACCTCCCGTGTCAATGAGAAAACATTCTACTGCATATATTAGGATTCATGCGTGCCTATTGCTTCAACTGTTCCTTTCTGCGATGAGTTCAAGAACTGAGCGGGACATCAATCTAAACCGAAATGTTCACCAATCTATGGAGAAGTGTATCATAACTTCCTTCGTAGATTCTCTTCTTTCGAATCCGTGTCAGACTGTAAAGGGTTATGTACTGCATTGCCAAAGATCTCTGCGTGAGCTTGATTGAGCACAGTGTAACTGATTTCCGTGAAAACATACAGTAGCGCACAAGTCCTTTTTCTGCAAAAGGGGCTTTTTGTGACGTATTTTGCTCATACAACTCTGAGAAATATTGCCGCGACTCCGCCGCAACTCCTCCGGCTTGGCGCCTATCGGAGAAGTCGCGGGGGAGATGCGGGGCAGAACCGCGGACTATCCTTCATTCACCGAATCGCGGTAGGGTCGAGGAAAAGTCCTGAGGGAGTCGCGGTAGATTTGCGAATGCTTGACAGACGAAGAAGTCGCGGCAAAGCCGCGGAAGAGTTAAGGGTCGCTGGGGGGTTGCGGGACAGTCCGGGATCACGGTGGAGTCGCGGGGCAGTAGCGGAAGATTCACGGCAATATTTCTCAGAGAAAGCGCCACATCGCCATATCTCGCTTCGAAATTGACGAAATGAATTTTAGGGGTAGTTTTCGTGATCCTCTCAGTGAGGCAAATGTAGAGAGCCATTACAACTCCCGTATCCTGTTGGAAAAAGTGTATTTCCTTCTAAAATTCATGTCGAGAACAAATCAGAACATGAAAGATTTCTGCTATCATGATCGTCCGACCAGTTCATAGTGAGGGATTATGTGGTGCAAATATTGCATTTCTCGATGCATTTCCATCGTTCGCGCTGGGAACCACTTTCTATTTTTTGGCTCAATTTCATGAATGAGGCAGTTAGATCACACCGGTAAACTTTGGCGCGTCAAAAGCTAGCCTTCATTTCTGAAAGTTGGGCTCCGCAGAAAAGGTTAAGGATTTGGCATTGCTCCTAAATGTCGTGAAATTGTGGTGAGCGCGAAGCGCTCACCAGGATTTGGCTTTGATCTCTTCCCGCGCGGATGCCCTACAATGAGATCACCTATTCATACCGTCAACAGAGGTATGAGCTGTACACTATTCGACGCGCTGCAAGAAATTACATATGTGTGCAACTTTTCATCCCAACTGGTCCCCGCTTTCTAAAGTTATGACCTCTCAAAGTACGCAAAAACGTTCTCCACCACCGCCTCCGCCTCCGCCTCCGCCTCCACCTCCGTCCGTCGAAAACCATTTTTTTGGAAGGCGTGGACCAAATCGCTCGAAAATTTGTGACTAGAGGTAATCGGCCACGGGAATGACGAAAATAATTGTCAGACCTCACCATAATGTTTTCTGGGCCCGTAACGGGCGTTTGAAACTCGGAAACCGGTCTCTCAAGATAAGTTTATGAAAATGGTGGGTTTTTCGTTATCAGTTATTGTTTTCTTAGACTCCATATAAACACCTTGCTCTCCAGGGTGGTGTACTTTGAACGTCCGGCTCGGAAGAGGACGCTGTGCGGGTTGATGTACTTGACCGCGGCGCGTATTCGTTCAAAGCGCACCATCGATAAAAAGGCGTCGCAGGATGTGCTGAAGTGTCGGTTGACTATGTGAGACCTCAGTAGGGGTGTGCAGGACGTCGTAGAATGTGAGCAGGGCCTCCAGTAGGAGTATGCAGGACATCATCGAACGTGTGCAGTACCTTAGTAGGAGTGTGCAGGACATCATGGAACGTGTGCAGGACCCCAGTGAGGGTGTGCAGGACGTCGTAGAATGTGTGCAGGACCTCAGTAGGAGTGGGCAGGACATCATGGAACGTGTGCAAGACCTCAGTAGGAGTGTGCAGCACATCATGGAACGTGTGCAAGACCTTAGTAGGAGTGTGCAGGACATCATGGGACCTGTGCAAGACCTCAGTAGGAGTGTGCAGGACATCATTGTACCTGCGCAGGACCTCAGTAGGAGTGTGCAGGACATCATTGTACCTGCGCAGGACCTCAGTAGGAGTGTGCAGGACATTATGGAACGTGTGGAAGACCTCAGTAGGAGTGTGCAGGACATCATGGAACGTGTGCAGGACCGTAGTAAGGAGTGGGCAGGACATCATGGGACCTGTGCAGGACCCCAGTAGGGGTGTGCAGGACGTCGTAGAATGTGTGCAGAACCTCAGTAGGAGTGTGCAGGACATCATGGGACCTGTGCAGGACCCCAGCAGGGGTGTGCAGGACATCATGGAACGTGTGCAAGACCTTAGTAGGAGTGTGCAGGACATCATGGGACCTGTGCAAGACCTCAGTAGGAGTGTGCAGGACATCATTGAACCTGCGCAGGGCCTCAGTAGGAGTATGGTGGAGATCATCGAACGTGTGCAGTACCTTGGTAGGAGTGTGCAGGACATCATGGGACCTGTGCAAGACCTCAGTAGGAGTGTGCAGGACATCATGGAACGTGTGCAGGACCCCAGTAGGGGTGTGCAGGACGTCGTAGAATGTGTGCAGGACCTCAGTAGGAGTGGGCAGGACATCATGGAACGTGTGCAAGACCTCAGTAGGAGTGTGCAGGACATCATGGAACGTGTGCAAGACCTTAGTAGGAGTGTGCAGGACATCATGGGACCTGTGCAAGACCTCAGTAGGAGTGTGAAGGACATCATTGTACCTGCGCAGGACCTCAGTAGGAGTGTGCAGGACATCAAGGAACGTGAGGAAGACCTCAGTAGGAGTGTGCAGGACATCATGGAACGTGTGCAGGACCGTAGTAGGAGTGGGCAGGACATCATGGGACGTGTGCAGGACCTCAGTAGGAGTGTGTAGGACATCATGGGCCTGTGCAGGACTCCAGTAGGGGTGTGCAGGTCGTCGTAGAATGTGTGCAGGACCTCAGTAGGAGTGTGCAGGACCTTAGTAGGAGTTTGCAGGACATCATGGGCCCTGTGCAGGACCCCAGTAGGAGTGTGCAGGACATCATGGGACCTGTGCAGGACCCTAGTAGGGGTGTGCAGGACCACTTTAGGAGTGTGCAGGACATTATGGGACCCTTGCGCAGGACCCCAGTAGGAGGTGTGCAGGACGTCGTAGAATGTGTGTGCAGGACCTCAGTAGGAGTGTGCAGGACCTTAGTAGAGTGTGCAAGACATCATGGGACCTGTGCAGGACCCCAGTAGGGGTGTGTGAAGGACCTCAGTAGGAGTCTGCAGGACATTATGGAACGTGTGCAGGACCCCAGTAGGGGTGTGCAGGACGTCGTAGAATGTGTGCAGAACCTCGGTGGGAGTGTGCAGGACCCAGTAGGAGTATGCAGGACATCATGGGACATGTGCAGGACCCCAGTAGGGGTGTGCAGGACGTCGTAGAATGTGTGCAGGACCTCAGTAGGAGTGTGCAGGACCTTAGTAGGAGTGTGCAGGACATCATGGGACCTGTGCAGGACCCCAGAAGGGGTGTGCAGGACGTCGTAGAATGTGTGCAGAACCTCAGTAGGAGTGTGCAGGACATCATGGGACCTGTGCAGGACCCCAGAAGGGGTGTGCAGGACGTCGTAGAATGTGTGCAGAACCTCAGTAGGAGTGTGCAGGACATCATGGGACCTGTGCAGGACCCCAGTAGGGGGTGTGCAGGACGTCGTAGAATGTGTGCAGAACCTCCCGGTAGGAGTGTGCAGGACATCATGGGACCTGTGCAGGACCCCAGTAGGAGTGTGCAGGACGTCGTAGAATGTGTGCAGAACCTCAGTAGGGTGTGCAGGACATCATGGGACCTGTGCAGGACCCCAGTAGGGTGTGCAGGACGTCGTAGAATGTGTGCAGAACCTCAGTAGGGTGTGCAGGACATCATGGGACCTGTGCAGGACCCCAGTAGGGTGTGCAGGACGTCGTAGAATGTGTGCAGAACCTCAGTAGGAGTTTGCAGGACATCGTGGGACCTGTGCAGGACCCCAGTAGGGGTGTGCAGGACGTCGTAGAATGTGTGCAGAACCTCCCAGTAGGAGTGTGCAGGACATCATGGGACCTGTGCAGGACCCCAGTAGGGAGGTGTGCAGGACGTCGTAGAATGTGTGCAGGACCTTAGTAGGGTGTGCAGGACATCATGAAACGTGTGCAACACCCCTGTGAGGATGAGCAGGACTTCATGGAATGTGTGCAGGACATCAGTAGGAGTGTGCAGGACATCATGAAGCGTGTGCAGGACCCCAGTAGGGATTAGCAGGACGTCGTAGAATGTGTGCAGGACCTCAGTAGGAGTGGGCAGGACATCATGGAACGTGTGCAAGACCTCAGTAGGAGTGTGCAGGACATCATGGAACGTGTGCAAGACCTTAGTAGGAGTGTGCAGGACATCATGGGACCTGTGCAAGACCTCACTAGGAGTGTGCAGGACATCATTGTACCTGCGCAGGACCTCAGTAGGAGTGTGTAGGACATCATTGTACCTGCGCAGGACCTCCGTAGGAAGTGTGCAGGACATCATGGAACGTGTGGAAGACCACAGTAGGAGTGTGCAGGACATCATGGAACGTGTGCAGGACCGTAGTAGGAGTGGGCAGGACATCATGGGACGTGTGCAAGACCTTAGTAGGAGTGGGCAGGACATCATGGGACGTGTGCAGCACCCCAGTAGGGGTGTGCAGGACGTCGTAGAATGTGTGCAGGACCTTAGTAGGAGTGTGCAGGACATCATAGGGACCTGTGCAGGACCCCAGTAGGGGTGTGCAGGACCTCAGTAGGAGTGTGCAGGACATTATGGTACCTGTGCAGGACCTCAGTAGGAGTGTGCAGGACATCATGGGCCTGTGCAGGACTCCAGAAGGGGGTGTGCAGGTCGTCGTAGAATGTGTGCAGGACCTCAGTAGGAGTGTGCAGGACCTTAGTAGGAGTGTGCAGGACATCATGGGCCCTGTGCAGGACCCCAGTAGGAGTGTGCAGGACATCATGGGACCTGTGCAGGACCCCAGTAGGGGTGTGCAGGACCTCAGTAGGAGTGTGCAGGACATTATGGGACCCGCGCAGGACCCCAGTAGGGGTGTGCAGGACGTCGTAGAATGTGTGCAGGACCTCAGTAGGAGTGTGCAGGACCTTAGTAGGAGTGTGCAAGACATCATGGGACCT
The DNA here is from genome assembly GCA_029168955.1 of Aplectana chamaeleonis. Taxonomy (NCBI): domain Eukaryota; kingdom Metazoa; phylum Nematoda; class Chromadorea; order Rhabditida; family Cosmocercidae; genus Aplectana; species Aplectana chamaeleonis. The sequence continues at coordinate 480,678 of JAPDOI010000138.1, read as the reverse complement.
GTGCAGGACCCCAGTAGGGGTGTGAAGGACCTCAGTAGGAGTCTGCAGGACATTATGGAACGTGTGCAAGACCTTAGTAGGAGTGTGCAGGACATCATGGGACCTGTGCAGGACCCCAGTAGGGGTGTGCAGGACGTCGTAGAATGTGTGCAGAACCTCAGTGGGAGTGTGCAGGCCCTTAGTAGGAGTATGCAGGACATCATGGGACATGTGCAGGACCCCAGTAGGGGTGTTCAGGACGTCGTAGAATGTGTGCAGGACCTCAGTAGGAGTGTGCAGGACCTTAGTAGGAGTGTGCAGGACATCATGGGACCTGTGCAGGACCCCAGAAGGGGTGTGCAGGACGTCCCGGAGAATGTGTGCAGAACCTCAGTAGGAGTGTGCAGGACATCATGGGACCTGTGCAGGACCCCAGAAGGGGGTGTGAAAGGACGTCGTAGAATGTGTGCAGAACCTCCAGTAGGAGTGTGCAGGACATCATGGGACCTGTGCAGGACCCCAGTAGGGGTGTGCAGGACGTCGTAGAATGTGTGCAGAACCCCAGTAGGAGTGTGCAGGACATCATGGGACCTGTGCAGGACCCCAGTAGGGGTGTGCAGGACGTCGTAGAATGTGTGCAGAACCTCAGTAGGAGTGTGCAGGACATCATGGGACCTGTGCAGGACCCCAGTAGAGGTGTGCAGGACGTCGGAGAATGTGTGCAGAACCTCAGTAGGGTGTGCAGGACATCATGGGACCTGTGCAGGACCCCAGTAGGTGTGCAGGACGTCGTAGAATGTGTGCAGAACCTCAGTAGGAGTTTGCAGGACATCATGGGACCTGTGCAGGACCCCAGTAGGGGTGTGCAGGACGTCGTAGAATGTGTGCAGAACCTCAGTAGGAGTGTGCAGGACATCATGGGACCTGTGCAGGACCCCAGTAGGGGTGTGCAGGACGTCGTAGAATGTGTGCAGGACCTTAGTAGGAGTGTGCAGGACATCATGAAACGTGTGCAACACCCTTGTAAGGATGAGCAGGACTTCATGGAATGTGTGCAGGACATCAGTAGGAGTGTGCAGGACATCATGAAGCGTGTGCAGGACCCCAGTAGGGATTAGCAGGACGTCATGGAATGTGTGTAGGACCTTAGTAAAATTGTGCAGGACATCATAGAACGTGTGCAGGACCCCAATAGGGGTGTGCAGGACATCAAGGAATGTGTGCAGGACCTTAGTAGGAGTGTGCAGGACATCATGAAACGTGTGCAAGACCCCTGTAAGGATGAGCAGAACTTCGTGGAATGTGTGCAGAACATCAGTAGGAGTGTGCAGGACATCATGAAACGTGTGCAAGACCCCTGTAAGGATGAGCAGGACTTCATGGAATGTGTGCTGGATCTCAGTAGGAGTGTGCAGGACCTCAGTTCAATGCTCAGGACACCGTATGTAAGCCAGGCATCCGAATCTACAAGAACGATAGTTAAGTCCGCCAGAACAGGGCTACCGTAATCTCACTCGAGTTAGCTCTAAAATTTTCTAAGTTCTGACTCCGAATTCGCTTCATCTTCCCTACAGGTGGTGATGTTTTCCTGCTTTGTAGTCCAGGCAGATCCTCAGCTGCTGACCTCTAGAGAAGGACGGTGTGTTAATCAAGACACACCGCTCTTCACTTCTTTTATACTCTACCCTTGGTCAATTTTTGTATCATCCAATTTGTTTACGAGAGCCGAATAACATTATTCCTAAGATTACGGTAGCCCTCTTCTGGCGCACTTAAAGGCAGTGTTCACGACTAATCTCGTTCTCGAGGTCTCGGTGTGAAACTCTAAGTTGGCAGGTGCTGTAGAGGATAGGGTCTAAGAAGGCAACGAAAACTGGCCAGAAATGAATACAAACGGGTTTGAAAGCTCTCCCCATGCGCCTACCTATCGGTCCGCCCCCGATCGGACGAGCTTGTGGCGCCGCACGCGTTTCGATGGCAAATTGCCAAGCAACTCTGCCGCAATTAGCATTACCGATTCGCGCAGATTTCGCGATTAGCGCGCGCTTGACGAAATCAGCAGGGCCCATGATTCTCGTCCACGCCCTGAATTAAGAAGCCGTTATTTTGACTTATTCTGGACGTTTTTCTTCGCTGTTTCTTCACTATTAGTTACCTCACGACAAAACAATCCCATTTTTGGGTCGAACTCGAGTCCGATATTCATCGTGAACACTGCCTTTAACTACCGTTCCTTTTCCGAAACAGACATATGGGCCGGCGCAGACGAGCCACATCAGCATGAACCGGTGAAGTTTGGCTAGAGCGGCTGACCCTGGGTATATCCTAGACGTGGTGGGGCCACCCAAGATTTACTCATAGAAATGATGAAAAACTCTGATAAAAGAGGCTGATACTGCGCTATCAATCATTGTTTTTATTAGAGCTCTGATACTTCGACTGGTAGCCTCACCAATGGGCCGTTCATTTCATTTCTGTCTTGAGTGGTGCGTGCCCCCCCCCCCTCTAGAAGAGTGCCTTGAACCTGGACAAATGGGTCATTTCGAAACCCATTTCCTCACTTTTCGACTTTTAAATTTAAAAGTATATGCACTTGCATCTATTTGTCGGAAGCCGCGTTGCAACAATTATCTTGCAGTCTTAGCAGCGGAGCGGTTGTTTCTTCATTTCTACCACTATGTTTTCGAAAAAAAAACAACTTGACTTCTGGAGCTCGACGATATTGTAGAAGGGAAACCCTTGTAAAAAGTTGTGAAATTTCTGAAAGTAGGGCTCCGCAGAAAAGGTCAAGGATTTGGCATTGCTCTAAAATGTCGTGAAATTTTTCCATTAGATTTGGCTATCAAAGTGATTTCCTAAATGTAGTGAAATTGTTGAATCAATTTGGCTGTTGTTGGTATATGCAGATAACTTCTTGACTTCATCGGTTGGCTTTCGCCTGACGCGGTCATTCCGCATCTTCACCGAGGTGTGCCGTCCTAGTAGTCAGCCGTGTCCATTTTCACGGTCTTCAGCCACAATTTGAACACATTCCATTCCATCCAGCTGTCACTATTCCATTTCCTGCGAAACGAAACATCAGCGCCTGAACTGTCTTTCGATGCCGAGTGACTTTAAATCCTCTTTAACCACATCCGTCCAGAACTTTCGCCTACGCCCTGGTGGCCGTTTCCAGACAGGATTTGGAAGCATTTTTAAAGCGTGTTGTACGAGACGATCCGGCGTTCTTCTTAGTATATGCCCGAGCAGTCGAAGTCGAGTTTCCATTGCTGCTTGAGATGGCGTTAGGAGATGCTGGCACCTCCCTCGTGTCAAGCGTTGATGTACTGCGTCGATTTCCTTGTAAAGGTCTTCGTTATGGCATACACGCGGCAAGAAATATCCAAGCAAACGCCTAAAAAGCTTCCTCTCCGTGCAATCCAACCTTTCCATCTGCGTTTTCGGTGCTGCCCGCGTCTCCGATCCGTACATCATGATAGGGCGAATAGCGGAGAGGTAGACGCGCAACTTGACTTCCTTTGCGATGGTGGTAGACCACAAACACTTGGTTAGAGAATTGAATGCAGACGTAGCTTTCGCACATCGTTGTCGAATATCCGCTGCATAACTACCATCGTTCTTCAGCAAACAGCCCAAATAACAGAAATCGTCCACCAGTTCGATACGTTGTCCGTCCACACAAACTCCAGTTGAAGACCTCTGAGAGACCCACATCTGCTTGCATTTGTCGGGACGAAGACGAAGTCCATAGGCTGCGGCATACTTCGAAACGAGGTTCACAATCCTTTGCAGTTTTGCGTTGTTTTCAGCGAATAACACAATGTCGTCGGCGTACTCCAGGTCGACAAGGGAGCGTCCTGATGGTGTTAGGATCACATCCGCAGGAAACTGTTCTGCAACTCTACGCATGATGTCATCAACGGCGAAGGTGAAAGAAAAGGTCCTGCAACGGCTCCTTGCCTTCCTCCTGTTTTCATCTCGAAAGCTGACGTAAATCCGACAGGTGTACGAACTGCTGCTGTTGTTCCTTTGTTCATGTCCTCGATTAACCGAACATACTTTTCCGGGACTCCATCTGCTCGCAGAGCATTGAGCAATCGATCACGATGAGGAGGAGTCGAACGCGGCTTCAAAGTCCAAAAAAAGCAAGCTGTAATGGCTTCGAAAACCGCTGCCACGATTCAATTACTCTTCTCACGACGAAGCCTTGGTCGATGGTCGATCTTCCAGGTCGAAAACCGGCTTGCTCATCTCTGGTCGTTCCTTCACGATGTTTGATAAGTCGCTCGAGAATGATACGTTCTAAAACCTTGTACATGACACGAAGTAGAGAGATTCCTCTGTAGTTCTTAGGATCCGTGACGGATAGCTTCTTGTGAAGAGGTACGATGATCGCATGTCTCCACGAATCGGGTATCCTTTCGCTCATCCATATGGCACGGATGGTGTTGGTCATTTCACGAATCCCAGACGGAGGAAGAGCTTTCAGCATTTCAGCAGTGATGTTGTCATCTCCACCTGCCTTTCCATTCTTCATTTTCCGGACACAATCCAAAACTTCAGAGCTCAGTCGGCGGTTCCTCACTGACATCGTAATGTGCTCTCTGAACATGCGGGAGCTCAGGTACTGATGGCGCTGGACGATTCAGTAGTGAACTGAAGTAATCCTTCCATATTGGCAGCGTCGCATCACCAACTGCAACTCCATTGGTAGTGTTCCAAGACAGGAGAACATCTCTTCATCTTCCCGCTATACTGTCGCAGCAACGTGTAGGCTTTCCTCGGATTCTTCTCCTCCCAAGCCTTCTCGAACTCCTTAGCTCTACACGTCCACTCTCGTTCGCGGTCACTTTGAAGCTGCCGACGCAACTTCCTCCTCAGACGCTTCTCCTCCACGAAGTTTCCTGCAGTTCGGAGAGCACATACTCTGTTGTAGGTAGATGTTGTTTCTTCTGAGACGTAGGCGAACTTCTTCTTAGGCTGTACAACCGGGAGTGCCTCTTTCGAAGCGTCCTGGATGCACTTGACAAAAGAATCCGCGTCGCAAAGTTTCTTCTTAGTCCGTACTCCGATGTGAATAGAAACGCGTTGTCGGAAATTCCTTCTGCACTCTTCATCTCTGAGACTTGTCATGTCAATCCTCTGGAGAGGCTGAGCCCCTCGCTTCCTCTTATGAATCCTCGCAGTGAAGTTCAACAGAACAGGACGGTGATCCGAATCGAATGCGACATCCCACACAGCTCTAGATCTTCGAATGTCCGATACTGGAATATTCCTCGTCAGGACATAGTCAAGCTGTAGTTTCAAAGTTGTCATCTTCCGCTTCCGCTGCTCTTCTGGAGATAGCCGGGTTGGTCCCTGCCACGTAAGCTGATGGCGGCGATGATTCCTCTTGAATGTTGATGCAATAATCAGACCACTGCGTTCACAAAAAGTCGACAAGGCGGTAGCCATTGTCCGATGTTTGCTCCACTGGGTAGAACCATTTACCGAGTACTTCGGATTCCTGATCAAGTCCCATCTTCGCATTTGCGTCAATCCCCACGACAACAGCATGTTGACAAGGTATCCTGGCCAGCAACGTATTGAGTTCCTCATAAAACGCATCCTTCGAACTGTCTTCGGCGGTTTCAGTGGGCGCATGAGCACTCACTATCCACAGATTGAATCCTCTGTGATCCCGCAGTCGTAATGCAGATGCATTCCGACACGCCGTTGAGCCGAACTCCTCGACCATACCATTGAAATCCTTCCTTACAGCTATTGCACAGCCTCCCACTCTCCTATGATCAGCGTCGACGCAGTAGATGGTATACTCTTCGACGTTGATCACGGGTCTACCCTTGAGGTGAGTTACCAGCGAAGCAGCAAACGGTGCATGGAAATAGCTCAGAGTCTGTATAGCGCAGTTTTTTGGATATCACTCGACAGCAATCGACAGGTCAGGGTGGCGAAATTGTGGCTTGTGGCCAAAGACTCCATGAACTCCCTAGGTACGGATCCTAAGGTGTTATGGACCAGAGGCCTTAGTGTGCCGGACGGCGACACCTTTATGCAATGTGCGGGATACTTTCGCGATATAGTTGTGCACGCTATATCGCTCGAACGTTCCCTGTGTACACTCAAACGTCTGCTGGGTTCAGTAGAAGCAGGGGCACCAACGAGCAGGTACCAACAGACTTGTATACACACCCCCAATAACATAATCATTAAATGCAGATAACATAATCATTAAATGTAGTGAAATTGTTGCAAACGGATTTGGCAGGAGCTCTATCAATTATCACAGTCAAATCATGCGTCAGAAGGTCCTCTTGCGAGCGAATGAAGACAAAAAGAAAAAAATAATAATCCTCAGTCAACAATGCTGAACGAAACGTGGCCTTATGGGCTAGAAATAAGGTTTCCAAATGCTATTCTGCCTTTTCAGTGTGGCCTTTTCAGGTACCAGACCTTCCCTCACCGATGAGATAAAATTCATGAAAACGAAATCTAACGCAATTTACTCGCTACTGACTATGTCTTCGTGTCCTCAACGCTTTCACGGTTCGCATTGTATAGAAACGTTTTGCTGCTAGGTTTATTCCTGTTCTCATTCGATTCAATATGCGCTCCAAGGAAAACCCCTTCTGACGCGTGATTTGACTGTGATAATTGATAGAGCTCCTGCCAAATCCGTTTGCAACAATTTCACTACATTTAATGATTATGTTATCTGCATATAGTATCATCACAGCCAAATCAATTCGACAATTTCACTACATTTGAAAAATCAAGTTGAGAGCCAAATCCAATAAAACAATTTCACAACATTTAGGAGCAATGCCAAATCCTTGACCTTTTCTGCGGAGCCCAACTTTCAGAAATTTTCTATAAGTTTCTAGCCCAATTTTGTTATATCTTGACCACTGGTGGTGCTGTTTACCTACTTCCTAGCCCAGGCAGATCCTGAATTGCTCACCCCTGTAGAAGGACGGTTTGTGTATGAAAACACACCGCTCTTTACTTCTTTTATACCCTACCCTTTATTATCATCAATTTTGTTTACGAGAGCCGTGACGCGACCGCGTCGTGTTGAGCAATGTTCGGTTGGGCTTTACGTCCTTATGATGAAACAGGATTATAATTTGCCACCACCACGAAATTCTCACGGAAGTGAAGTAGTTTTTCTTACCAGAGGTTTTCATGAGTAGGCCCCAATATCGTGTAATCTCTATCACCGGTGAGGCTGTTTCCCTAGTCCCTAGTGTGTTCAGCTTCAGCCGCTCACCTCCGGAAAATGACGGTGTGTGAATAAAAACACGCCGCTCTCAATTTATTCCATAGTTACCCTACCCTTTATCAACTGGTTATCATCAATTTTGTTTACCGTGAGAATTTTTGCCGGTGGCAATTTATAATCGTCTCTAGATGAACGTATGAATCGCAACCGCGTTTTCGATTTTCACTCCTTAGCCGGTCCTACCAGTTGGGTCAAACACGCGATCCGTAACGCTCGGCGTACTCTCAGTTAGGTCCCGCGCTCTTTCCCCGGTGCTGGCGCTTTTTCAGCCGAGTCCCACACACTTTCCCCGGCGCTTGGCACACTCCCAGTTGGGTCCCTCACGCTTTCCTCGGCGCTTGGCGCACCCGAAGTTGGGTCCCGCACACAAGCACGCTCATGCCGATCATTTTTTCCGCAGGGCTACCGTAACCCTCCTCTAAAAATTTTGCAAGTGTCAGCTTTGTTATGAGCATATCCTAATAGCCAACAAACATGTTTGCACAATTTCGACCTCCCCAGCCACTCCCCAGTGGCTTCTCGAGGAGAGCGGTGTGTGAATGAATGCATACCGCTCCTCCACTTTTTTATACCCCGCATGTTATGAGCGTGTGTTTACATTCGTTATCATGTTTTGTTCAAGAATGGTTACGGTAGCCCTGCGGAAAAAATGATCGGCATGGGCGTGCTTTTGGTACCGCACACGTTCCCCGGCGCTTGGCGCGCTCCCAGTTGGGTCCCGCACACTTTCTCCGGCGCTCGGCGCATTTTAATTGTGGTCCCGCGCACGTTCCCCGTCGCTTGGCGCACTTCCAGTTGGACCCCGCACAATAAACGGTGTGCATACGCTTCCTGATGGACGTAAAGGAGACCTACTCTAACGCCTGCAATCAATTCACTCTTATCACAATACCACTCCATTTCTCTCAATTGGCCAACCGTTTCATATCATTCAAAAGTTTCACCGGACTGACACACACACACACACACACACACACACACACACACACACACACACACACACACACACACACACACACACACACACACACACACACACACACACACACACACACACACACACACACACACACACACACACACACACACACACACACACTCACACACACACACACACACACACACACACACGCACACACACACACATTTTAAAATTCACAAATTTTTCAATATCTTGAGAACCACAAAGCAGATTTTTCTGAAACTTGGGAAGTGTTAAGATCCTTTACTGCTCTACACTTTTTGAAAATGCCAAGTTTGGAACTATCTTCCAAACCGAGATTCTGTAACGAGGGGTGTGCGCAGAAGGAATCCTTTTCCCAATCAGGTGCGCGCTTCGCGCGCACCACAATTACCGCCGTTGCTGGCATGTCAGAATTTTCTAAACAAGTGAAAACATCTCAGCGAAAACATGATAAAACAATTGATCACGTCTCGATGTGTTTACTATGAGCACAGCCGGTATAAAAGCCGCCTCATCTCACTGGAGTCCTCATTCGGCATTCTCATGTCGGCCCTGGAAGGTGATTTCAGGTCACTCTCCGGAGGCCAGCATAATTTTGGCTGCTGGGAGGATACAGTGGGTATCCTCACGGCGGGGGGGGGGAGCGAGATATGCCCCTTTCATAGTTTGCCGGCCGACGTCGGCCGACTCATTACCGAATTTGACAAGTCAAGATAGATAAGATGGATAGGATAGAGTAGATAGATATTCCACATTCGATAACGACTCGTCCGACGTCGGTCGGGCAACTGTGAAAGGACCATTACGCCGCGGCTCGCAGAGGGTGGCTCCTCACCGCAGACCTCGGTGAAGATTACGCCCATGTTGCGGACAAGGCGGGGCTTCTTGCGCTGTGGACCTTCAAATTCGTGAAATTTTCGAGGTAAACTCACCCATTTTTCGAGGTAATTTCACCTCATTTTCGGGGTAAATTGAACCCTCTCTCGCTGCCAGTTCGCACCATTTTCACGGGACATTCACCTCATTCTCACCTATCCTAGCGGCAAATTCACCCATACAGTGAATTTAACGCGGCAAATTAAGACTTCATGCCGACTTGTACATGAGCATCGTCTCTTTTGCTTAGGCATCAAGTCTCGAATTGGCAGAGTACAACAAAACCAACATACCTTATCAAACTTATCAAAGGCCACCTGCATCGCTTCATTTCTAAAAACAAACCCACCAATTTCCGCCTCTCTTGCTCTGTCATGGCGATGTCTCTGGAGCATGCACACTTCACTGACGTAGCGGGAGGAGCGGGTGGTCGTGTTTCCACTCATACTCACCTCTTTTGCCGAGCGGGCCGCTCTGGCAGAGCGAGAGGTTCTCTGCCAATTCGAGACTTGATGCCTCAGCAAAAGAGACTTGATGCTCATGTACAAGTCGGCGTGAAGTCTTAATTTGCCGCGTTAAATTCACTGTATGGGTGAATTTGCCGCTAGGATAGGTGAGAATGGGGTGAATATCCCGTGAAAATGTTGCGAACTGGCAGCGAGAGAGGGTCCAGTTTACCCCGAAAATGAGGTGAAATTACCTCGAAAAATGGGTGAGTTTACCTCGAAAATTTCATGAATTTGAAGGTCCACAGCGCAGGAAGCTCCGCCTTGTCCGCAACATGGGCGGAATCTTCACCGAGGTCTGCGGTGAGGAGCCACCCTCCGCGGACCCCGGCGTAACTCGCCCCCCCCCCCCGCCGTGAGGATACCCGCTGTATCCTCCCAGCAGCCAAAATTATGCTAGCCTCCGGAGAGTGACCCGAAGTCACCTTTCAGGGCCGGCATCAGAACGCCGAGTGAGGACTCTAGTGAGATGAGGCGGCTTTTATACCGGCTGTGCTCATGGTAAACACATCGAGACGCGATCAATCGTTTTATCATGTTTTCGCTGAGATGCTTTCGCTTGTTTAGGAATTTCTGAGATGCCAGCAACGGCGGTGATTTCACCCTTTGCGCTGATTGATATGCAGCCGATCAACAACTGATATGCATTAACATGTTAGCGCTGGCGGTATTTTCACTCTTTGCGCTGACTGATATCCGACCGCTCAGCAGATTCACCCTTTGCGCGGATAAGCTTTGATGACGGCGCTAAAGGTGAATTTGATGCCTAATGATAACAGAGGGTGGTAAAGGCCGCTTCCCCCGAAGCATTAAGTCTCGAATTGGCAGAGTTGGAAGTATGAATAGGCACTGAGAGAGAAAAAGATAATAACAAGCACACATACAAATTGTAGGAAAGGAGACTTCTATAGGAAAAAATTTCTAAAAAGGGTCTGCAAATGAAAAAGAAAAAACGGTCAGAATAGGAACATTCACTCTTACAAGGGAACCACAATAAGTCATAAAGGCCATTCCAAATGAAATGTACTTTTCTAGAACCATTTTCGGACGAAAAATCCGAATATGCCCATCGCAGCTGCCTATACCCACTCTAAAAAGTTATGAGCGTTTTTTTCAAGCTTCGCGGCAAGGTAAGGGTACCCCCTATGGAATTTTCAGGGTGTTTCTAAATTTTTCTCCTGATTTCTCTAGAAACATGATTAGGGTAATCAGGGGTTCTGAACACGAATCTGGGGTTTGCTTGCCCAAATTTTAAGGTTTACTGTAGGTTACGGTAGGTAACATGCCATTTAGGAGGCAAAACCTACCTCAATATTCCGATAATCGACAAATGGACATCGAATTCGTATTAAGCACCGCAAATAACTCCCACATAGAAACTTGGAGACAAATCTGAGACTTTGACCAGACTACCGTATACCCACCGTAATCTACCGTAAGCTGCCAAAAATCGATAAACCGACATCATATTCGTGTTCAGCACTCCAAATAACCTCCAGAGAAATAACTTGAGCATATTCTATAGAAGCACTCCGGAAATCGTCAAAAGTCGCGATTTGCCATCAAATTCTCCCCCGATGGGAATCTGTGAACGAATACAGTCGAAAACTTCGGAAAATCGATAAATGAACTCGTGATCAGCACCCATACCTCGGATCGGTGGTGCAAGAGCGAAAGGTAGTGGCTACATCGGAGATACTGTGCAGGATCGGGCAGGCGTCGGCTGCTTTCGCTTCGCTGGGCTGGTGTTTATGGAAGAAGGGTTATGTGTCAATCAAGACAAAGATCCGGATGTTTCGCGCGCTCATAGTGCCAATCCTACTGTACGGGTCAGAGTCGTGGACGTTGCTGAAGTCGGATCACAGCAGGCTGGAGGTCTTCCAAACGCGGTGTTTGCGGCAAATCCTCGGGATAGCTTTAAGAGATCGAATACGGAACGACGTTATCCGAGATACTTGCGACCATCAGCCCACGATCGAAGAACAAATTCGAACGAGAAGGCTGCGATGGTTCGGACACGTATGCAGAATGGAAAGAAACCGACTTCCGCGCAGATTGTTATGGAGAGAGCGCCCTGCACAGTGGAAGGTTGACAGAGCAGCCCCGAAAAAGACGTGGTTGAAGCAAGTCAAGGCGGATCTGAAGTCCCAACGGTGCAGTGTCCTTAATGCTAGATTAATTGCTGCGAACCGTACTGAATGGAAGCGTATCGTTCAGGCCACAAGAGCTCCTATGGCACCTACAGCAGTGTACTGGTTGAGAGGTCATCCTGCTCCGCCAGCCGCCAGCTAACGGGATGAGTGAGTGATCAGCACCCCAAATAACCCCCCCCCCCAGAGCAAATTTTTAGTCGAATCTGGAATATTTTTCTAAAACGCTTCGAGAGCCCTCTCTCGAAGCGTTTTAGAAAAATATTCCAGATTCGACTAAAAATTTGCTCTGGGGGGGTTATTTGGGGTGCTGATCACGAGTTCATTTATCGATTTCCGAAGTTGGTATAAATAAAGCCCAACCGAAAATCCGTACAAGTCCAAAACGCTGTTAGTCTGCGCAAAGTTTGGAGAATGTTCCTTCACCCAAACTTCGCTTAGTGGGGTAGTTTTGGACGCTGAGCACGATTATGAGGTCCGTTTCCGGAATTGCATAAAAATTATGCGCTTTTTTGAGGGTACAATAAGTACTAAAATCAGAGAAAAAATGCCTATAACTTTTTTCAGAGTGGATCTAGACAGCTGCGATAGGCATATTCGTACTTTTCGCCCGAAAATGGTTCTAGAAAAGTACATTTCATTCGGAATGGTCACTATGACTTATTGTGGTTCCCTTGTTAGAACGATTTTGAAGCTATTATCTTCCAAAATACGAAGCAAAACATACAGATCAACTCAGACACTGGGATTGGCGGACCGCCGGCATTTACTTGGCGAGCAAAATCCATTCCCGGTGTCGGACAGCCATTAGCCGGCGGTCGGCCAAAACCCTGCCAGCGGTCCGCCAGGACGTTGGCCGACCGCTGGCAGTCTCTTGGCTAATACCAGGAAGCCCGATGTTGAGCAATCATTTTCCAGCGGTCCGCCAGTCTCTTGGCAGACCGATGAGTCGAGGTGGCTCCCTCACCGCAGATCGTTGCGTAGGAGATCGCCTACGCAACGGTCTGAGGTGGGAGACTCACCCCAACTCCCCCCCCCCCTCCCTAGCCGTGGGGACTTGCCCATCAGCTGCCAAAAATATGCCAGCCTCTGTAGAGTGACTTCAGGTCACCTTACAGGGCCTGCATCAAAGTGCCGAGTGAACACTCATTGGACTGAATCGCCTTATATAGTGGAGTCCACCAAGAGTGTCTCATTTACTTATCAATGCGAAGCGGTCGATTGAAGATCAATGAACATGAAACTCATTGCAGCACAACCGCTCTCGCTCAATCGGTATCGAGCGTGCTGGTATGGGATTCATGCACATTGATCAACATCCGACCGCTTCTTATTCATAAGTGAATGAGACACTCTTGGTGGACTCCACTATACATATACCGGCTGGGCTTACCAATGAAGTCAGATATCAAACTATAACATGTTGAAACGTGAGTAGTCGTCAACCCTCTCAAGTGCTAGTCATGTGACAACTCAGCGCCAAGAAAAGGCCACTGGGCGGTGATGCGCCAGCCAAGTGCCGACTGGTAAATAACTGCGTTTTTATGCGCTTGGTAATTTCGAGGTTTGATTGCCCTTGCCAGCTGAATGCGAGTTATCACGCAGCTTTCAGGCAGCTGGCACATTTTCGCCAGCGGTCCGATGCTCGCTAGCTCTAATTGAGATGCCAAGGATGAGCCAGCTGTCGGCCTCGTAATTACCAATTGCCATCTGAAGCCAGTTATCACCCAGCTGAAAGGCGGCTGGCACATATTCGCCAGCCGTCCGTCGCTGGCATTAAATGACATGCCGAGTGTACGCCAACTGTTGGCCTCGTGATTGCCATTGGCTAGCGAAATGCCAGCTGTCCCCCAGCTGTTGAGCAACTGGCGAACTTTCGCCAGCGGTCCGCTGCTCCCAATGTCTGAGAATATACTTTAGAAAGAATTCATGTCCTTAGTCTGATGCTCTTACCGATAAAAGCTGCGATGAGGAGGGAAATCTAAAAGCTCCCTTAAAGTGGTTAAAATGATGATGAATAAATGACGAGGACGCTGAATAATGACGTCATACTTGATGAGAAGTGACGCGAGGAAGTGCTCATTAACGTCCCGCCGGCGCGAGGAAGTGCACATAAACGCCCCGCCGGCGCGACATAGTGCTCATTGCGCGGATTGCTCATCGGCTGTCGCGCAAATGTAGAACTTAACGCGCCGACGAAAACGTCATCAAAATCGGCCACTCCCTCCGCTCAGACATTCAAGCGCGTCTCGCCTTAGAGGGCGGGGCCTAGTTTGCAGGTTTCTCCGTCGGCGCGACATTGATCCCACAAGCGCGCCGAGCGGGGCTGAACGTACATGTAGAGCGACTGTAGCGTCTTCCTCGTGTATTCGTCGCGCACAAGATATGTCTTGGCGCGCTTAACGCCCTGCACCGCACCCACAGGTTTTAACCCGCCGAAAGTATTGATTCGTCGATCATTTCTAGTAACTCACCCGGCAAACCGACTCTATTTCTTTTTTACTCTTATGTTACCATTTCTGCTATTTTTATCATGCAGATATAGTGCTTTTCGGAATATGTCACGTTTTTATCATTCCTGTGAGGGTTCGTATTGCACCAGGAGTGGTTTAGTCCTGAACTTCAGAGAATCGCGATTTCCTTTTAATCAAAGGTATTTCTCATCTTTCGAGAGAAAAAATGATTCGCGAATTTTTCATTGGGAATTCCTTCCGGGAAAATATTTTTTTTTTCATTAATTTGGAAGGTTAAATTGGCCGAAAATTAAAATAGTTTTACAGAGAAAGCACGATTTTGGAAACTTGGGGTTCAGATTTTTGTACGAAATGTGAAAAAATCGCGGTTTTCTCAGAAGCTTGAAGATTCTGAATATGCTGAGATTATAAAAAACGTTATTTTCCTAAAATCACACAAACTGTTTCATTTTGCTGTCCAGAAACGTAAACCAGTGAAAAAGCAGTGGCGAGTGCAATTATTAACGCATAAACATTCTCAACCAAGTAGAAGTCCTTCTTCGAAAAGCCTAGGGCTTTTCCATGTGGACTAACACAACGGTTCGTTTCGGGGACTTGAAAATTGTATCCACGGAAATCGTCCTCAAAAAATATGTTCAATTCCTTGTAGACTACCCCACTCCACTCACCTGATGTCCCTCTTTTGTTGAAGCGTTTCGACCACCGTCAAAATGATTTTGCTTGGAGAAACCCATTTAGTTAGAAGTGTGACTTTCAGAATGTTTTCACCATTTTCACAGCTGAAATTCGTTTGAAAAACGTCCGCTTCGCATCTACGACTGTTATAAAACGACCTTCTGGATTAATTTGGTAATAAGTAAGTAACCAACTTGCTAACCGATTCTCCTGTACCACCCCGTGGAAAAAGCACAGCCTACAACGCCTTCCAGTGGATAAATTCCTGAAAGTTTAGGTTCCTGGCAAAAGTAAAGATTTGGCATGGCCGTTTTTTCGAAATTTTAGAAATATACTCAGTTAAAAGGGGAAGGTGAAGAAAAATGGAAAAAGTTTTGAAATATTGCTGAGAACGATTTGGCGTAGAATAATTTGATTTTTAGGAAATGTAATGAAATAGTTGAAAGTATGATTTGGCAGTCGAGTTTGAACCAACTATTGATAAGAGTTGTGCAAAACGAGAGGTCGCATTGTATGAGCTTATCCGTAGAACATATCAAAGCAAAATCACGCGTGATATGGAACAAACAGTTGATTTCACTTTACTTAATACGTGAATATCGCGGCATTCCAGCTCCTGAACGAGCGTTTACCGCTAGCCATATCACGCGTGATTTTGCTTTGATATGCTCTACGGATAAGCGTATCCAATGCGATCTCTCATTTTGCACAACTCTTATCATTAGTTGGTTCAAACGCGACTGCCAAATCATACTTTCAAGTATTTCACTACATTTCCCAAAAATCGAATTATTCTGCGCCAAATCGTTCTCAGGAATATTTCGAAACTTTTTTTCATTTTCCTCTACCTTCCCCTTTTAATTGAGTATATTTCTAATTTTTTCGAAAAAAATGGCCATGCCAAATCTTTACTTTTGCCAGGAACCTAAACTTTCAGGAATTTCATTTATTTTTCCTGAAGGTTTCCTTGCTAACATGGTTCACGCCTGGTGGTGTTAATTCAAAGCAAACCCACTGATGCCCTGCCCCCCCCCCTTCTATGACGTCCTGCACGCAAGCACTGATGTCCTGCACACTTTCTACGGCGTCCGGCGCACACCCATTTGGGTCACAAGCACGCTCATGCCGATCATTTTTTCCGCAGGGCTACCGTAACCCTCCTTCGACTTTTTCCAAGTGTCAACTTGGATATGAGCACATCGTAGTAGCCACCAATCATGTTTGCACAATTTCCACCTCCTTAGCCACTTTCCAGTGGCTTCTCGAAGAGAGCGGTGAGTGAATGAACGCATACCGCTCCTCTCCCTTTTTATACCCCGCATGTTGTGAGCGTGTGTTATCGTTCGTTATCATGTTTTGTTCAAGAATGGTTACGGTAGCCCTGCGGAAAAAATGATAGGGACGGGCGTGCTTGTATTTGGGTCCCGCAAACTTTCTACGGCCTCCGGTGCATCCCACTTGGGTCCCACACACGTTCTACGGCGTACTGCGCACACCCATTTGGGTCCCGCACACTTTCTACGGCGTTCGACGCACTGTTATTTGGGTCCCACGCACTTTCTACGGCGTCCTGCGAACTCTCATTTGGGTCCCACACACTTTCTACGGCGTCCGACGCACTGTTATTTGGGTCCCACACACTTTCTACGGCGTCCTGCGCACTCTGATTTGGGTCCCGCACACTTTCTACGGCGTCCGGCGTACTGTTATTTGGATCCCACACCTTTTCTGAGGCGTCCGGCGCACTGTTAGTTGGGTCCCACACACTTTCTACGGCGTCCTGCGCACTCTCATTTGGGTCCCACACACTTTCTACGGCCTCCGGTGCATCCCACTTGGGTCCCACACACTTTCTACGACGTTCTGCGCACACCCGTTTGGGTCCCGCACACTTTCTACGGCATCCTGCGAACTCTCATTTGGGTCCCACACACTTTCTACGGCGTCCGACGCACTGTTATTTGGGTCCCACACACTTTCTACGGCGTCCTGCGCTTACTCATTTGGGTCGCACACTTTCTCCGGCGTCCTGCGCACTGTTATTTTGGTCCCACACACTTTCTACGGCGTTCTGCGCACTCTCATTTGGGTCCCGCACACTTTCTACGGCGTCCTGCGCACACTCATTTGGCTCCCACACACTTTCTACGGCGTCCGACGCACTGTTATTTGGGACCCACACACTTTCTACGGCGTCCTGCGCACTCTCATTTGGGTCCCACACACTTTGTACGGCGTCCTGCGCACTCTCATTTGGGTCCCACACACTTTCTACGGCGTCCTGCGCACTCTCATTTGGGTCCCGCACACTTTCTACGGCGTCCGGCCCACTGTTATTTGGGTTCCACACACTTTCTACGGCATTCTGCGCACTCTCATTTGGGTCCCACACACTTTCTACGGCGTCCTGCGCACTCTCATTTGTGTCCCACACAGTTTCTTCGGCGTCCGGCGCACTTTTATTTGGGTCCCACATACTTTCTACGGCGTTCTACGCTTACTCATTTAGGTCGCACACTTTCTCCGGCGTCCTACGCACTGTTATTTGGGTCCCACACACTTTCTACGGCGTCCTGCGCACTCTCGTTTTGGTCCCACACACTTTCTACGGCGTTCTACGCTTACTCATTTAGGTCGCACACTTTCTCCGGCGTCCTGCGCACTGTTATTTGGGTCCCACACACTTTCTACGGCGTTCTGCGCACTCTCATTTGGGTCCCGCACACTTTCTCCGGCGTCCTGCGCACTGTAATTTGGGTCCCACACACTTTCTACGGCGTTCTGCGCACTCTCATTTGGGTCCCGCACACTTTCTACGGCGTCCTGCGCACACTCATTTGGGTCCCGCACACTTTCTACGGCGTCCGGCGCACTGTTATTTGGATCCCACACCTTTTCTGAGGCGTCCGGCGCACTGTTGTTTGGGTCCCACACACTTTCTACGGCGTCTGGCCCACTGTTATTTGGGTTCCACACACTTTCTACGGCATTCTGCGCACTCTCATTTGGGTCCCACACACTTTCTACGGCGTCCTGCGCACTCTTATTTGTGTCCCACACAGTTTCTTCACCGTCCTGCGCACTGTTATTTGGGTCCCACACACTTCCTACGGCGTCCTGCGCACTCTCGTTTGGGTCCCACACACTTTCTACGGCGTTCTACGCTTACTCATTTAGGTCGCACACTTTCTCCGGCGTCCTGTGCACTGTGATTTAGGTCCCACACACTTTCTACGGCGTTCTGCGCACTCTCATTTGGATCCCACACCTTTTCTGAGGCGTCCTGCGCACTGTTATTTGGGTCCCACACACTTCCTACGGCGTCCTGCGCACTCTCGTTTGGGTCCCGCACACTTTCTACGGCGTTCTACGCTTACTCATTTAGGTCGCACACTTTCTCCGGCGTCCTGCGCACTGTTATTTGGGTCCCACACACTTTCTACGGCGTTCTGCGCACTCTCATTTGTGTCCCGCACACTTTCTCCGGCGTCCTGCGCACTGTAATTTGGGTCCCACACACTTTCTACGGCGTTCTGCGCACTCTCATTTGGGTCCCGCACACTTCTACGGCGTCCTGCGCACAACTCATTTGGGTCCCACACACTTTCTAGGCGTCCTGCGCACTCGTTATTGGATCCCACGCTTTTCTGAGGCGTCCGGCGTACACTGTTATTTGGGTCCCACACTTTCTAGGCGTCCTGCGCACTCTCATTTGGGTCCCACACACTTTCTACGGCCTCCGGTACATCCCACTTGGGTCCCACACATTTTCTACGGCGTTCTGCGCACTCTCATTTGGGTCCCGCACACTTTCTACGGCGTCCTGCGCACACTCATTTGGCTCCCACACACTTTCTACGGCGTCCGACGCACTGTTATTTGGGACCCACACACTTTCTACGGCGTCCTGCGCACTCTCATTTGGGTCCCACACACTTTGTACGGCGTCCTGCGCACTCTCATTTGGGTCCCACACACTTTCTACGGCGTCCTGCGCACTCTCATTTGGGTCCCGCACACTTTCTACGGCGTCCGGCCCACTGTTATTTGGGTTCAACACACTTTCTACGGCATTCTGCGCTTTCTCATTTGGGTCCCACACACTTTCTACGGCGTCCTGCGCACTCTCATTTGTGTCCCACAGTTTCTTCGGCGTCCGGCGCACTTTTATTTGGGTCCCACATACTTTCTACGGCGTTCTGCGCACTCTCATTTGGGTCCCGCACACTTTCTCCGGCGTCCTGCGCACTGTAATTTGGGTCCCACACACTTTCTACGGCTTTCTGCGCACTCTCATTTGGGTCCCGCACACTTTCTACGGCGTCCTGCGCACACTCATTTGGGTCCCGCACACTTTCTACGGCGTCCGGCGCACTGTTATTTGGATCCCACACCTTTTCTGAGGCGTCCGGCGCACTGTTATTTGGGTCCCACACACTTTCTACGGCATCCTGCGCACTCTCATTTGGGTCCCACACACTTTCTACGGCCTCAGGTACATCCCACTTGGGTCCCACACACTTTCTACGACGTTCTGCGCACTCTCATTTGGGTCCCGCACACTTTCTACGGCGTCCTGCTTACACTCATTTGGGTCCCGCACACTTTCTACGGCGTCCGGCGCACTGTTATTTGGATCCCACACCTTTTCTGAGGCGTTCTGCGCACTCTCATTTGGATCCCGCACACTTTCTCCGGCGTCCTGCGCACTGTTATTTGGGTCCCACACACTTTCTACGGCGTTCTTCGCACTCTCATTTGGGTCCCGCACACTTTCTACGGCGTCCTGCGCACACTCATTTGGGTCCCGCACACTTTCTACGGCGTCCTGCGCACTCTCATTTGGGTCCCGCACACTTTCTACGGCGTCCGGCGCACTGTTATTTGGGTCCCACACACCTTCGGCATACGTCATTTGGGTCCACTGCTTTGGCGTCGGGTCCACACACTTTCTACGGCATTCTGCGCACACTCATTTGGCTCCCACACACTTTCTACGGCGTCCTGCGCACTGTTATTTGGGTCCCACACACTCTCTACGGCGTCCTGCGCACTCTCATTTGGGTCCCACACACTTTCTACGGCGTCCTGCGCACTCTCATTTGGGTCCCACACAGTTTCTTTGGCGTCCGGCGCACTTTTATTTGTGTCCCACACACTTTCTACGGCGTTCTACGCTTACTCATTTAGGTCGCACACTTTCTCCGGCGTCCTGCGCACTGTTATTTGGGTCCCACACACTCTCTACGGCGTCCTGCGCACTCTCGTTTGGGTCCCACACACTTTCTACGGCGTCCTGCGCACACTCATTTGGGTCCCGCACACTTTCTAGGGCGTCCTGCGCACTCTCATTTGGGTCCCGCACACTTTCTACGGCGTCCGGCGCACTGTTATTTGGGTCCCACACACCTTCTACGGCATTCTGCGCACTCTCATTTGGGTCCCACACACTTTCTACGGCGTTCTTCGCACTCTCATTTTGATCCCACACACTTTCTACGGCGTCCTGCGCACTCTCATTTGGGTCCCACACAGTTTCTTTGGCGTCCGGCGCACTTTTATTTGTGTCCCACACACTTTCTACGGCGTTCTACGCTTACTCATTTAGGTCGCACACTTTCTCCGGCGTCCTGCGCACTGTTATTTGGGTCCCACACACTCTCTACGGCGTCCTGCGCACTCTCATTTGGGTCCCACACACTTTCTACGGCGTTCTGCGCACTCTCATTTGGGTCCCGCACACTTTCTACGGCGTCCTGCGCACACTCATTTGGGTCCCGCACACTTTCTACGGCGTTCTACGCTTACTCATTTAGGTCGCACACTTTCTCCGGCGTCCTGCGCACTGTTATTTGGGTCCCACACACTCTCTACGGCGTCCTGCGCACTCTCGTTTGGGTCCCACACACTTTCTACGGCGTCCTGCGCACACTCATTTGGGTCCCGCACACTTTCTAGGGCGTCCTGCGCACTCTCATTTGGGTCCCGCACACTTTCTACGGCGTCCGGCGCACTGTTATTTGGGTCCCACACACCTTCTACGGCATTCTGCGCACTGTTATTTGGGTCCCACACACTTTCTACGGCGTTCTACGCACTCTTATTTGGGTCCCGCACGCTTTCTCCGGCGTCCTGCGCACTGTTATTTGGGTCCCACACACTTCCTACGGCGTCCTGCGCACTTTCGTTTGGGTCCCACACACTTTCTACGGCGTTCTACGCTTACTCATTTAGGTCGCACACTTTCTCCGGCGTCCTGCGCACTGTTATTTGGGTCCCACACACTTTCTACGGCGTTCTGCGCACTCTCATTTGGGTCCCGCACACTTTCTCCGGCGTCCTGCGCACTGTAATTTGGGTCCCACACACTTTCTACGGCGTTCTGCGCACTCTCATTTGGGTCCCGCACACTTTCTACGGCGTCCTGCGCACACTCATTTGGGTCCCGCACACTTTCTACGGCGTCCGGCGCACTGTTATTTGGATCCCACACCTTTTCTGAGGCGTCCGGCGCACTGTTATTTGGGTCCCACACACTTTCTAGGCGTCCTGCGCACTCTCATTTGGGTCCCACACACTTTCTACGGCCTCCGGTACATCCCACTTGGGTCCCACACATTTTCTACGGCGTTCTGCGCACTCTCATTTGGGTCCCGCACACTTTCTACGGCGTCCTGCGCACACTCATTTGGCTCCCACACACTTTCTACGGCGTCCGACGCACTGTTATTTGGGACCCACACACTTTCTACGGCGTCCTGCGCACTCTCATTTGGGTCCCACACACTTTGTACGGCGTCCTGCGCACTCTCATTTGGGTCCCACACACTTTCTACGGCGTCCTGCGCACTCTCATTTGGGTCCCGCACACTTTCTACGGCGTCCGGCCCACTGATATTTGGGTTCAACACACTTTCTACGGCATTCTGCGCACTCTCATTTGGGTCCCACACACTTTCTACGGCGTCCTGCGCACTCTCATTTGTGTCCCACAGTTTCTTCGGCGTCCGGCGCACTTTTATTTGGGTCCCACATACTTTCTACGGCTTTCTGCGCACTCTCATTTGGGTCCCGCACACTTTCTCCGGCGTCCTGCGCACTGTAATTTGGGTCCCACACACTTTCTACGGCTTTCTGCGCACTCTCATTTGGGTCCCGCACACTTTCTACGGCGTCCTGCGCACACTCATTTGGGTCCCGCACACTTTCTACGGCGTCCGGCGCACTGTTATTTGGATCCCACACCTTTTCTGAGGCGTCCGGCGCACTGCTATTTGGGTCCCACACACTTTCTACGGCCTCGTGCGAACTCTCATTTGGGTCCCACACACTTTCTACGACGTTCTGCGCACTCTCATTTGGGTCCCGCACACTTTCTACGGCGTCCTGCTTACACTCATTTGGGTCCCGCACACTTTCTACGGCGTCCGGCGCACTGTTATTTGGATCCCACACCTTTTCTGAGGCGTTCTGCGCACTCTCATTTGGATCCCGCACACTTTCTCCGGCGTCCTGCGCACTGTTATTTGGGTCCCACACACTTTCTACGGCGTTCTTCGCACTCTCATTTGGGTCCCGCACACTTTCTACGGCGTCCTGCGCACACTCATTTGGGTCCCGCACACTTTCTACGGCGTCCTGCGCACTCTCATTTGGGTCCCGCACACTTTCTACGGCGTCCGGCGCACTGTTATTTGGGTCCCACACACCTTCTACGGCATTCTGCGCACTCTCATTTGGGTCCCACACACTTTCTTTGGCGTCCGGCGCACTTTTATTTGTGTCCCACACACTTTCTACGGCGTTCTACGCTTACTCATTTAGGTCGCACACTTTCTCCGGCGTCCTGCGCACTGTTATTTGGGTCCCACACACTCTCTACGGCGTCCTGCGCACTCTCATTTGGGTCCCACACACTTTCTACGGCGTTCTTCGCACTCTCATTTTGATCCCACACACTTTCTACGGCGTCCTGCGCACTCTCATTTGGGTCCCACACACATTCTACGGCATCCTGCGAACTCTCATTTGGGTCGCACACACTTTCTACGGCGTCCTGCGCTTACTCATTTGGGTCGCACACTTTCTCCGGCGTCCTGCGCACTGTTATTTGGGTCCCACACACTTTCTCCGGCGTCCTGCGCACTGTTATTTGGGTCCCACACACTTTCTACGGCGTTCTTCGCACTCTCATTTGGGTACCGCACACTTTCTACGGCGTCCTGCGCACACTCATTTGGGTCCCGCACACTTTCTACGGCGTCCGGCGCACTGTTATTTGGGTCCCACACACTTTCTACGGCGTCCTGCGCACTCTCATTTGGGTCCCACACACTTTCTACGGCGTCCTGCGCATCCCACTTGGGTCCCACGCACTTTCTACAACGTTCTGCGCACTCTCATTTGGGTCCCGCACACTTTTTACGGCGTCCTGCGAACTCTCATTTGGGTCCCACACACTTTCTACGGCGTCCGACGCACTCTTATTTGGGTCCCGCACACTTTCTCCGGCGTCCTGCGCACTGTTATTTGGGTCCCACACACTTTCTACGGCGTTCTGCGCACTCTCATTTGGGTCCCGCACACTTTCTACGGCGTCCTGCGCACACTCATTTGGGTCCCGCACACTTTCTACGGCGTCCTGCGCACTCTCATTTGGGTCCCGCACACTTTCTACGGCGTCCGGCGCACTGTTATTTGGGTCCCACACACTTTCTACGGCGTTCTGCGCACTCTCATTTGGGTCCCGCACACTTTCTACGGCGTCCGACGCACTGTTATTTGGGTCCCACACACTTTCTAAGGCGTCCAGGGCACTGTTATTTGGGTCCCACACACTTTCTACGGCGTCCTGCGCACTGCTATTTGGGTCCCACGCACTTTCTACTTCGTTCTGCGCACACTCATTTAGGTCCCGCACACTTTCTACGGCGTCCTACGCACTCTCATTTGGGTCCCGCACACTTTCTACGGCGTTCTGCGCACTCTCATTTGGGTCACGCACACTTTCTACGGCGTCCTGCGCACACTCATTTGGGTCCCGCACACTTTCTACGGCGTCCTGCAAACTCTCATTTGGGTACCACACACTTTCTACGGCGTCCTGCGCACTCTCATTTGGGTCCCGCACACTTTCTACGGCGTCCGGCGCACTGTTATCTGAGTCACACACGCTTTCTACGGCGTCCTGCGCACTCTCATTTGGGTCCCGCACACTTTCTACGGCGTCCTGCAAACTCTCATTTGGGTCCCACACGCTTTCTACGGCGTCCTGCGCACTCTCATTTGGGTCCCACATACTTTCTACGGCGTCCTGCGCACTCTCATTTGGGTCCCGCACACTTTCTACGGCGTCCGGCGCACTGTTATTTGGGTCCCACACACTTTCTACGGCGTCCTGCGCACTCTCATTTGGGTCCCACACACTTTCTACGGCGTCCTGCGCACTCTCATTTGGGTCCCACACACTTTCTACGGCGTCCTGCGCACTCTCATTTGGGTCCCACACACTTTGTACGGCGTCCTGCGCACTCTCATTTGGGTCCCACACACTTTCTACGGCGTTCTACGCACTCTTATTTGGGTCCCGCACGCTTTCTCCGGCGTCCTGCGCACTGTTATTTGGGTCCCACACACTTTCTACGGCGTTCTGCGCACTCTCATTTGGGTCCCGCACACTTTCTACGGCGTCCTGCGCACTCTCGTTTGGGGCCCACACACTTTCTACGGCGTCCTGCGCACTCTCATTTGGGTCCCGCACACTTTCTACGGCGTCCTGCGCACTCTCATTTGGGTCCCGCACACTTTCTACGGCGTCCGGCGCACTGTTATTTGGGTCCCACACACTTTCTACGGCATTCTGCGCACTGTTATTTGGGTCCCACACACTTTCTACGGCGTTCTACGCACTCTTATTTGGGTCCCGCACACTTTCTCCGGCGTCCTGCGCACTGTTATTTGGGTCCCGCACACTTTCTACGGTGTCCTGCGTACACTCATTTGGGTCCCGCACACTTTCTACGGCGTTTTACGCTTACTCATTTAGGTCGCACACTTTCTCCGGCGTCCTGCGCACTGTTATTTGGGTCCCACACACTTTCTACGGCGTTCTACGCACTCTTATTTGGGTCCCGCACACTTTCTCCGGCGTCCTGCGCACTGTAATTTGGGTCCCACACACTTTCTACGGCGTTCTGCGCACTCTCGTTTGGGTCCCGCACACTTTCTACGGCGTCCTGCGCACACTCATTTGGGTCCCACACTTTCTACGGCGTCCGACGCACTGTTATTTGGGTCCCACACTTTCTACGGCGTCCGGCGCACTGTTATTTGGGTCCCACACACTTTCTACGGCGTCCTGCGCACTCTCATTTTGGTCCCGCACACTTTCTACGGCCTCCTGCGCATCCCACTTGGGTCCCACACACTTTCTACGGCGTTCTGCGCACTCTCATTTGGGTCCCGCACACTTTCTACGGCGTCCTGCGCACACTCATTTGGGTCCCACACACTTTCTAGGCGTCCTGCGCACTCTCATTTGGGTCCCACACACTTTCTACGGCGTCCTGCGCACTCATTTGGGTCCCACACACTTTTTACGGCGTCCTGCGCACTGTTATTTGGGCCCCACACACTTTCTACGGCGTTCTGCGCACACTCATTTTGGTCCCGCACACTTTCTACGGCGTCCTGCGCACTGTTATTTGGGTCCCACACACTTTCTACGGCGTCCGGCGCACTGTTCTTTGGGTCCCCCCCACTTTCTCCGGCGTCCGGCGTACTGTTATTTGGGTCCCACACACTTTCTCCGGCGTCCTGCGCACTGTTATTTGGGTCCCACACACTTTCTACGGCGTTCTTCGCACTCTCATTTGGGTCCCGCACACTTTCTACGGCGTCCTGCGCACACTCATTTGGCTCCCACACACTTTCTACGGCGTCCGCCGCACTGTTATTTAGGTCCCACACACTTTCTACGGCGTCCTGCGCACTCTCATTTGGGTCCCACACACTTTCTACGGCGTCCTGCGCACTGTTATTTGGGTCCCACACACTTTCTACGGCGTCCTGCGCACTCTCATTTGGGTCCCACACACTTTCTACGGCGTCCTGCGCACTCTCATTCGGGTCCCACACACTTTCTACGGCGTCCTGCGCACTCTCATTTGGGTCCCACACACTTTCTACGGCGTCCTGCGCACTCTCATTTGGGTCCCGCACACTTTCTACGGCGTCCGGCGCACTGTTATTTGGGTCCCACACACTTTCTACGGCGTCCTGCGCACTCTCATTTGGGTCCCGCACACTTTCTACGGCGTTCTGCGCACTCTCACTTGGGTCCCACACACTTTCTACGGCGTCCGACGCACTGTTATTTGGGTCCCGCACACTTTCTACGGCGTCCTGCGCACTCTCATTTGGGTCCCACACACTTTCTATGGCGTCCTGCGCGCACTCATTTGTGTCCCACACACTTTCTACGGCGTCCGGCGCACTGTTATTTGGGTCCCGCACACTTTCTACGGCGTCCCGCTCACTGTTATTTGGGTCCCACACACTTTCTGAGGCGTCCGGCGCACTGTTATTTGGGTCCCACACACTTTCTACGGCGTCCTGCGCACTCTCATTTGGGTCCCACACAGTTTCTACGGCGTCCTGCGCACTCCCACTGATGTCCTGCACACTTTCTACGACGTCCTGTGCACTCTCATTTGGGTCCCGCACACTTTCTACAGCGTCCTGCGCACTCTCATTTGGGTCCCACACACTTTCTACGGCGTCCTGTGCACTCTCATTTGGGTCCCACACGCTTTCTACGGCGTCCTGCGCACTCTCATTTGGGTCCCACACACTTTCTACAGCGTCCTGCGCACTCTCATTTGGGTCCCACACACTTTCTACGGCGTCCTGTGCACTCTCATTTGGGTCCCGCACACTTTCTACAGCGTCCTGCGCACTCTCATTTGGGTCCCACACAGTATCTACGGCGTTCGGCGCACTCTCATTTGGGTCCCACACACTCTCTACGGCGTCCGACTCACTCTCATTTGGGTCCCACACACTTTCTACGGCGTCCTGCGCACTCTCATTTGGGTCCCACACAGTTTCTACGGCGTACTGCGCACTCTCATTTGAGTCCCACACACTCTCTACGGCGTCCTGCGCACTGTTATTTGGGTCCCACACACTTTCTACGGCGTCCTGCGCACTCTCATTTGGGTCCCACACACTTTCTACGGCGTCCTGCGCACTCTCATTTGGGTCCCACACACTTTCTACGGCGTCCTGCGCACTGTTATTTGGGTCCCACACACTTTCTACGGCGTCCTGCGCACTCTCATTTGGGTCCCACACACTTTCTACGGCGTCCTGCGCACTGTTATTTGGGTCCCACACACTTTCTACGGCGTCCTGCGCACTCTCATTTGGGTCCCACACACTTTCTACGGCGTCCTGCGCACTCTTATTTGGGTCCCACACACTTTCTACGGCGTTCTGCGCACTCTTATTTGGGTCCGCACACTTTCTACGGCGTCTGGCGCACTGTTAATTGGGTCCAACACACTTTCTACGGCGTTCTGCGCACACACATTTGGGTCCCGCACACTTTCTACGGCGTCCTCATCACTCTTATTTCGGTCCCACACACTTTCTGCGGCTTCTTGCGCACTCTCATTTGGGTCCCACACACTTTCTACGGCGTCCTGCGCACTGTTATTTGGGTCCCACACACTTTCTATGGCGTTCTGCGCACACCCATTTGGGTCCAACACACTTTCCACGGCGTCCGGCGCACTCTCATTTGGGTCCCACACACTTTCTACGGCGTCCGGCGCACTGTTATTTGGGTCCCACACACTTTCTACGGCGTTCTGCGCACTCTCATTCGGGTCCCACACACTTTCTACGGCGTCCTGCGCACTCTCACTTGGGTCCCACACAGTTTCTACGGCGTCCTGCGCACTCTCATTTGGGTCCCGCAGACTTTCTACGGCGTCCGGCGCACTGTTATTTGGGTTCCACACACTTTCTACGGCGTTCTGCGCACTGTTATTTGGGTTCCACACACTTTCTACGGCGTTCTGCGCACACTCACTTGGGTCCCGCACAGTTTCTACGGCGTCCGGCGCACTGTTCTTTGGGCCCCACACACTTTCTACGGCGTCCTGCGCACTCTCATTTTGGTCCCGCACATTTTCTACGGGTCCTGCGCACTCTCATTTGGGTCCCACACAGTTTCTACGGCGTCCGGCGCACTCTCATTTGGGTCCCACACACTTTCTACGGCGTCCTGCGCACTCTCATTTGGGTCCCACACACTTTCTACGGCGTTCTGCGCACTCTCATTTGGGTCCCACACACTTTCTACGGCGTCCGGCGTACTCTTATCTGGGTCCCACACACTTTCTACGGCGTTCTGCGCACTCTCATTTGGGTCCCGCACACTTTCTTTGGCGTCCTGCGCACTGTTATTTGGGTCCCACACACTTTCTACGGCGTCCTGCGCACTGTTATTTGGGTCCCACACACTTTCTACGGCGTCCTGCGCACTCTTATTTGGGTCCCACACACTTTCTACGGCGTACTGCGCACTCTCATTCGGGTCCGACACACTTTCTACGGGCTCCTGCGCACTCTCATTTGGGTCCCGCACACTTTCTACGGCGTCCTGCGCACACTCATTTGGGTCCCACACTTTCTACGGCGTCCGACGCACTGTTATTTGGGTCCCACACACTTTCTACGGCGTCCTGCGCACTCTCATTTGGGTCCCGCACACTTTCTACGGCGTCCTGCGCACTCTCATTTGGGTCCCACACACTTTCTACGGCGTCCTGCGCACTCTCATTTGGGTCCCGCACACTTTCTACGGCGTCCTGCGCACTGTTATTTGGGTCCCACACAGTTTCTACGGCGCCCTGCGCACTCTAATTTTGGTCCCGCACACTTTCTACGGCGTCCTGCAAACTCTCATTTGGGTCCCACACGCTTTCTACGGCGTCCTGCGCACTCTCATTCGGGTCCCACACACTTTCTACGGCGTCCTGCGCACTCTCATTCGGGTCCCACACACTTTCTACGGCGTCCTGCGCACTCTCATTTGGGTCCCACACACTTTCTACGGCGTCCGGTACGCACTCCCATTTGGGTCCCACACACTTTCTACCGCGTCCTGCGCACTCTCATTTGGATCCCGCACACTTTCTACGGCGTCCTGCGCACTCTCATTTGGGTCCCACACACTTTCTACGGCGTCCTGCGCACTCTCATTTGGGTCCCACACACTTTCTACGGCGTCCTGCGCACTCTCCATTGGGTCCCGCACACTTTCTACGGCGTCCTGCGCACTGTTATTTGGGTCCCACACACTTTCTACGGCGTCCTGCGCACTGTTATTTGGGTCCCGCACAGTTTCTACGGCGTCAGGCGCACTCTCATTTGGGTCCCGCACACTTTCTACGGCGTCCGACGCACTCTCATTTGGGTCCCACACACTTTCTACGGCGTCCTGCGCACTCTCACTTGGGTCCCACACAGTTTCTACGGCGTCCGGCGCACTGTTATTTGGGTCCCACACACTTTCTACGGCGTCTTGCGCACTCCCATTTGGGTCCCACACACTTTCTACGGCGTCCTGCGCACTGTTATTTGGGTCCCACACACTTTCTACGGCGTTCTGCGCACTCTCATTTGGGTCCCGCACACTTTCTACGGCGTCCGGCGCACTCATTTGGGTCCCACACACTTTCTACGGCGTCCGGCACACTTATTTGGGTCCCACACACTTTCTACGGCGTTCTGCGCACTCTCATTTGGGTCCCACACACTTTCTACGGCGTCCTGCGCACTCCCACTTGGGTCCCACACACTTTCTACGGCGTTCTGTGCACTCTCATTTGGGTCCCGCACACTTTCTACGGCGTCCTGCGCACTCTCATTTGGGTCCCGCACACTTTCTACGGCGTCCGGCGCACTGTTATTTGGGTCCCACACACTTTCTACGGCGTTCTGTGCACTCTCATTTCGGTCCCACACACTTTCTACGCCATCCTGCGCACTTATTTGGGTCCCACACACTTTCTACGGCGTACTGCGCACTCTCATTTGGGTCCCCCACAATTTCTACGGCGTCCGGCGCACCGTTATTTGGGTCCCACACACTTTCTACGGCGTCCGGCGCACTCTCATTTGGGTCCCACACACTTTCTACGGCGTCCTGCGCACTCTCATTTGGGTCCCGCACACTTTCTACGGCGTCCTGCGCACTCTCATTTGGGTCCCGCACACTTTCTACGGCGTCCGGCGCACTGTTATTTGGGTCCCACACACTTTCTACGGCGTCCGGCGCACTCTCATCTGGGTCCCACACACTTTCTACGGCGTCCTGCGCACTATCATTTGGGTCCCACACACTTTCTACGGCGTCCGGCGCACTCCCATTTGGGTCCCACACACTTTCTACGGCGTTCTGCGCACTCTCATTTGGGTCCCGCACACTTTCTACGGCGTCCTGCGCACTCTCATTTGGGTCCCACACACTTTCTACGGCGTCCTGCGCACTGTTATTTGGGTCCCACACACTTTCTACGGCGTTCTGCGCACTCTCATTTGGGTCCCGCACACTTTCTCCGGCGTCCTGCGCACTGTTATTTGGGTCCCACACACTTTCTACGGCGTCCTGCGCATTCTCATTGGGGGCCCGCACACTGTCTACGGCGTCCTGCGCACTCTCATTTGGGTCCCACACACTTTCTACGGCGTCCTGCGCACTCATTTGGGTCCCACACACTTTCTACGGCGTCCGGCGCACTCTCATTTGGGTCCCACACACTTTCTACGGCGTCCTGCGCACTGTTATTTGGGTCCCACACACTTTCTACGGCGTCCTGCGCACTCTCATTTGGGTCCCGCACACTTTCTACGGCGTCCTGCGCACTCTCATTTGGGTCCCACACACTTTCTACGGCGTCCTGCGCACTGTTATTTGGGTCCCACACACTTTCTACGGCGTCCTGCGCACTCTCATTTGGGTCCCACACACTTTCTACGGCGTCCTGCGCACTCTCATTTGGGTCCCACACACTTTCTACGGCGTCCTGCGCACTCTCATTTGGGTCCCACACACTTTCTACGGCGTCCTGCGCACTGTTATTTGGGTCCAACACACTTTCTACGGCGTCCTGCGCACTCTCATTTGGGTCCCACACACTTTCTACGGCGTCCTGCGCACTCTTATTTGGGTCCCACACACTTTCTACGGCGTACTGCGCACACTCACTTGGGTCCCGCACACTTTCTACGGCGTCCTGCGCACTGTCATTTGGGTCCCACATATTTTCTACGGCGTCCTGAGCACTCTCACTTGGGTCCCACACACTTTCTACGGCGTCCGGCGCACTGTTATTTGGATCCCACACACTTTCTACGGCGTTCTGCGCACACCCATTTGGGTCCCGCACACTTTCTAGGCGCCCGGCGCGCTGTCATTTGGGTCCCGCACATATTCTACGGCGTCCTGCGAACTCTCATTTGGGTCCCACACACTTTCTACTGCATCCGACGCACTGTTATTTAGGTCCCACACACTTTCTACGGCGTCCGACGCACTGTTATTTGGGTCCCGCAAACTTTCTACGGCCTCCGGCGCATCCCACTTGGGTCCCACACACTTTCTACGGCGTCCTGCGCACTCTCATTTGGGTCCTACACACTTTGTACGGCGTCCTGCGCACTCTCATTTGGGTCCCGCACACTTTCTACGGCGTCCTGCGAACTCTCATTTGGGTCCCACACACTTTCTACGGCGTCCGACGCACTGTTATTTGGGTCCCACACACTTTCTACGGCGTCCTGCGCACTCTCATTTGGGTCCCGCACACTTTCTACGGCGTCCTGCGCACTGTTATTTGGGTCCCACACACTTTCTACGGCGTCCTGCGCACTCTCATTTGGATCCAGCACACTTTCTACGGCGTCCTGCGCACTGTTATTTGGGGACCACAGACCTTCTACGGCGGCCCGCACACTCTCATTTGGCTCCCACACACTTTCTACGGCGTCCGGCGCACTGTTATTTGGGTCCCACACACTTTCTACGGCGTTCTGCGCACTCTCATTTGGGTCCCGCACACTTTCTACGGCGTCCTGCGCACTGTTATTTGGGTCCCACACACTTTCTACGGCGTCCTGCGCACTCTCATTTGGGTCCCACACACTTTCTACGGCATCCTGCGCACTCATTTGGGTCCCACACACTTTCTACGGTGTCCTGCGCACTCTCATTTGGGTCCCGCACACTTTCTACGGCGTCCTGCGCACTCTCATTTGGGTCCCACTCACTTTCTACGGCGTCCTGCGCACTCTCATTTGGGTCCCACACACTTTCTACGGCGTCCTGCGCACTCTTATTTGGGTCCCACACACTTTCTACGGCGTCCTGCGCACTCTCTATTTGGGTCCCACACACTTTCTACGGCGTCCTGCGCACTCTCATTTGGGTCCCACACACTTTCTACGGCGTCCTGCGCACTTCCTTTGGGTCCCACACACTTTCTACGGCGTCCTGCGCACTCTCATTTGGGTCCCACACACTTTCTACGGCGTCCTGCGCACTGTTATTTGGGTCCCACACACTTTCTACGGCGTTCTGCGCACTCTCATTTGGGTCCCGCACACTTTCTCCGGCGTCCTGCGCAATCTCATTTGGGTCCCGCACACTTTCTACGGCGTCCTGCGCAATCTCATTTGGGTCCCGCACACTTTCTACGGCGTCCGGCGCACTGTTATTTGGGTCCCACACACTTTCTACGGCGTCCTGCGCACTCTCATTTGGGTCCCACACACTTTCTACGGCGTCCTGCGCACTCTCATTTGGGTCCCACACACTTTCTACGGCGTCCTGCGCACTCTCATTTGGGTCCCACACACTTTCTACGGCGTTCTGCGCACTCTCATTTGGGTCCCACACACTTTCTACGGCGTCCTGCGCACTCTCATTTGGGTCCCGCACACTTTCTACGGCGTCCGGTGCACTGTTATTTGGGTCCCACACACTTTCTACGGCGTCCTGCGCACTCTCATTTGGGTCCCGCACACTTTCTCCGGCGTTCTGCGCACTGTTATTTGGGTCCCACACACTTTCTACGGCGTCCTGCGCACTCTCATTTGGGTCCCGCACACTTTCTACGGCGTCCTGCGCACCCTCATTTGGGTCCCACACAGTTTCTACGGCGTCCAGTGCACTCTCATTTGGGTCCCGCACAATTTCTACGGCGTCCGACGCACTGTTATTTGGGTCCCACACTTTCTACGGCGTCCTGCGCACTCTCATTTGGGTCCCGCACACTGTCTACGGCGTCCTGCGCACTGTTATTTGGGTCCCACACACTTTCTACGGCGTCCTGCGCACTCTCATTTGGGTCCCGCACACTTTCTACGGCGTCCGGCGCACTGTTATTTGGGTCCCACACACTTTCTACGGCGTCCTGCGCACTCTCATTTGGGTCCTACACAGTTTCTACGGCGTCCGGCGCACTGTTATTTGGGTCCCACACACTTTCTACGGCGTCCTGCGCACACTCATTTAGGTCCCGCACACTTTCTACGGCGTCCTGCGAACTCTCATTTGGGGCCCACACACTTTCTACGGCGTCCGACGCACTGTTATTTGGGTCCCACACACTTTCTAAGGCGTTCTGCGCACACCCGTTTGGGTCCCGCACACTTTCTACGGCGTCCTGCGCACTGTTATTTGGGTCCCACACACTTTCTACGGCGTCCTGCGCACACTCATTTGGGTCCCGCACACTTTCTACGGCGTCCTGCGCACACTCATTTGGGTCCCGCACACTTTCTACGGCGTCCTGCGCACTCTCATTTGGGTCCCGCACACTTTCTACGGCGTCCGGCGCACTGTTATTTGGGTCCCACACACTTTCTACGGCGTTCTGCGCACTCTCATTTGGGTCCCGCACACTTTCTACGGCGTCCTGCGCACTCTCATTTGGGTCCCGCACACTTTCTACGGCGTCCTGCGCACTCTCACTTGGGTCCCGCCCACTTTCTACGGCGTCCGGCGCACTGTTATTTGGGTCCCACACACTTTCTACGGCGTCCTGCGCACTCTCACTTGGGTCCCTCACAGTTTCTACGGCGTCCGGCGCACTCTCATTTGGGTCCCACACACTTTGTACGGCGTCCTGCGCACTGTCATTCGGGTCCCACACACTTTCTACGGCGTCCTGCGCACTCTCACTTGGGTCCCTCACAGTTTCTACGGCGTCCTGCGCACTGTTATTTGGGTCCCACACACTTTCTACGGCGTCCTGCGCACTCATTTGGGTCCCGCACACTTTCTCCGGCGTCCTGCGCACTGTTATTTGGGTCCCACACACTTTCTCCGGCGTCCTGCGCACTCTCATTTGGGTCCCACACATTTTCTACGGCGTCCTGAGCACTCTCATTTGGGTCCCACACACTTTCTACGGCGTCCGGCGCACTGTTATTTGGGTCCCACACACTTTCTACGGCGTTCTGGTCCCACACATTTTCTACGGCGTCCTGCGCACTCTCATTTGGGTCCCACACCATTTCTACGGCGTCTTGAGCACTCTCTCTTGGGTCCCACACACTTTCTATGGCGTTCTGGTCCCACAAATTTTCTACGGCGTCCTGCGCACTCTCATTTGGGTCCCACACATTTTCTACGGCGTCCTGAGCACTCTCATTTGGGCCCCACACACTTTCTACGGCGTCCGGCGCACTGTTATTTGGGTCCCACACACTTTCTACGGCGTCCCACGCACTCCTATTTGGGTCCCACCCCCTTTCTCCGGCGTCCTGCGCACTCTCATTTGGGTCCCACACATTTTCTACGGCGTCCTGAGCACTCTCATTTGGGTCCCACACACTTTCTACGGCGTCCGACGCACTGTTATTTGGGTCCCACACACTTTCTGCGGCGTCCTGCGCACACTCATTTGGGTCCCGCACACTTTCTACGACGTTCTGCGCACTGTTATTTGGGTCCCACACACTTTCTGCGGCGTCCTGCGCACTCTCATTTGGGTCCCGCACACTTTCTACGGCGTCCGGCGCACTGTTATTTGGGTCCCACACACTTTCTGAGGCGTCCGGCGCACTGTTATTTGGGTCCCACACACTTTCTACGGCGTCCTGCGCACTGTTATTTTGGTCCCACACACTTTCTACGGCGTCCTGCGCATTCCCACGGGGGGCCCGCACACTGTCTACGGCGTCCTGCGCATTCCCACTGGGGACCCACACACTTTCTACGGCGTCCTGCGCACTCTCGTTTGGGTCCCGCACACTTTCTACGGCGTCCGGCGCACTGTTATTTTGGTCCCACACACTTTCTACGGCGTTCTGCGCACACTCATTTGGGTCCCGCACACTTTCTACGACGTTCTGCGCACACCCGTTTGGGTCCCGCACACTTTCTACGGCGTCCTGCGAACTCTCATTTGGGTCCCACACACTTTCTGCGGCGTCCTGCGCACTCTCATTTGGGTCCACACTTTCTACGGCGTCCTGCGCACTGTTATTTGGGTCCCACACACTTTCTACGGCGTCCTACGCACTCATTTGGGTCCCGCACACTTTCTCCGGCGTCCTGCGCACTGTTATTTGGGTCCCACACACTTTCTACGGCGTTCTGCGCACTCTCATTTGGGTCCCGCACACTTTCTACGGCGTCCTGCGCACTGTTATTTGGGTCCCACACACTTTCTACGGCTTCCTGCGCACTCTCATTTGGGTCACACACACTTTCTACGGCGTCCTGGACACTCTCATTTGGGTCCCGCACACTTTCCACGGCGTCCTGCGCACTCTCATTTGGGTCCCACACGCTTTCTACGGCGTACGACGCCTTGTTATTCGGGTCCCACACACTTTCTAAGGCGTCCTGGACACTCTCATTTGGGTCCCGCACACTTTCTACGGCGTCCTGCGCACTCTCATTTGGGTCCCACACACTTTCGACGGCGTCCGGCGCACTGTTATTTGTGTCCCACGCACTTTCTACGGCGTTCTGCGGACTCATTTGGGTCCCGCACACTTTCTACGGCGTCCTGCGCACTCTCATTTGGGTCCCACACACTTTCTACGGCGTACTGCGCACTCTCACTTGGGTCCCGCACACTTTCTACGGCGTCCTGCGAACTCTCATTTGGGTCCCACACACTTTCTACGGCGTCCTGCGCACTCTCACTTGGGTCCCACACACTTTCTACGGCGTCCTGCGCACTCTCATTTGGGTCCCGCACACTTTCTACGGCGTCCGGCGCACTGTTATTTGGGTCCCACACACTTTCTACGGCGTTCTGCGCACTCTCACTTGGGTCCCACACAGTTTCTACGGCGTCCGGCGCCCTCTCATTTGGGTCCCGCACACTTTCTACGGCGTCCGGCGCACTGTTATTTGGGTCCCGCACACTTTCTACGGCGTCCTGCGCACACTCATTTGGGTCCCGCACACTTTCTACGGCGTCCGGCGCACTGTTATTTGGGTCCCACACAATTTCTACGGCGTCCTGCGCACTCCCATTTGGGTCCCACACACTTTCTACGGCGTCCTGCGCACTCTCATTTGGGTCCCACACACTTTCTACGGCGTCCTGCGCACTGTTATTTGGGTCCCACACTTTCTACGGCGTCCTGCGCACTCATTTGGGTCCCGCACACTTTCTACGGCGTCCTGCGCACTCTCATTTGGCTCCCACACACTTTCCACGGCGTCCGGCTCACTGTTATTTAGGTCCCACACACTTTCTACGGCGTCCTGCGGACTCTCATCTGGGTCCCACACAATTTCTACGGCGTCCCGGGCACTGTTATTTGGATCCCGCGCACTTTCTACGGCGTCCTGCGCACTCCCACCTGGGTCCCGCACACTTTCTACGGCGTGCGACGCACTGTTATTTGGATCCCACACACTTTCTACGGCGTCCTGCGCACTCCCATTTGGGTCCCACACACTTTCTACGGCGTCCTGCGCACTCCCACTTGAATCCCGTACACTTTCTACGGCGTTCTGCGCACGCCCATTTGGATACCGCACACTTTCTACGGCGTTCTGCGCTCTCTCATTTGGGTCCCACACACTTTCTACGGCGTCCTGCGCACTGTTATTTGGGTCCCACACACTTTCTACGGCGTCCTGCGCACTCTCATTTGGGTCCCACACACTTTCTACGGCGTCCTGCGCACTGTTATTTGGGTCCCGCACACTTTCTTTGGCGTCCTGCGCACTGTTATTTGGGTCCCACACACTTTCTACGGCGTCCTGCGCACTGTTATTTGGGTCCCGCACACTTTCTTTGGCGTCCTGCGCACTGTTATTTGGGTCCCACACACTTTCTACGGCGTCCTGCGCACTCTCATTTGGGTCCCACACACTTTCTACGGCGTCCGGCGTACTGTTATCTGGGTCCCACACACTTTCTACGGCGTCCTGCGCACTCTCATATGGGTCCAGCACACTTTCTACGGCGTCCGGCGCACACTCATTTGGGTCCCACACTTTCTACGGCGTCCGACGCACTGTTATTTGGGTCCCACACACTTTCTACGGCGTCCTGCGCACTGTTATTTGAGTCCCACACACTTTCTACGGCGTCCTGCGCACTCTCATTTGGGTCCCACACACTTTGTACGGCGTCCTGCGCACTCTCATTTGGGTCCCACACACTTTGTACGGGGTCCTGCGCACTCTCATTTGGGTCCCGCACACTTTCTACGGCGTCCTGCGCACACTCATTTGGGTCCCACACACTTTCTACGGCGTCCGACGCACTGTTATTTGGGTCCCACACACTTTCTACGGCGTCCTGCGCACTCTCATTTTGGTCCCGCACAGTTTCTACGGCGTCCGACGCACTGTTATTTGGGTCCCGCACACTGTCTACGGCGTCCTGCGCACTCTCATTTGAGTCCCGCACACTTTCTACGGCGTATTGCGCACACTCATTTGGGTCCCACACACTTTCTACGGCGTCCTACGCACTGGTATTTGGGTCCCACACACTTTCTACGGCGTCCTGCGCACTCATTTGGGTCCCACACACTTTCTACGGCGTCCGGCGCACTGTTATTCGGGTCCCACACACTTTCTACGGCATCCTGCGCACTCTCATTTGGGTCCCATACACTTTCTACGGCGTCCTGCGCGCACTCATTTGGGTCCCGCACACTTTCTACGGCGTCCTGCGCACTCTCATTTGGGTCCCGCACACTTTCTACGGCGTCCGGTGCACTGTTATTTGGGTCCCACACACTTTCTACGGCGTTCTGCGCACTCTCATTTGGGTCCCACACACTTTCTACGGCATCCTGCGCACTTTCATTTGGGTCCCACACACTTTCTACGGCGTCCTGCGCACTCCCATTTGGGTCCCACACACTTTCTACGGCGTCCGGCGCACTCTCATTTGGGTCCCGCACACTTTCTACGGCGTCCTGCGCACTCTCATTTGGGTAGCGCACACTTTCTACGGCGTCCGGCGCACTGTTATTTGGGTACCACACACTTTCTACGGCATCCTGCGCACTCTCATTTGGGTCCCACACACTTTCTACGTCGTCCTGCCCACTCTCATTTGGGTCCCGCACACTTTCTACGGCGTCCGGCGCACTGTTATTTGGGTCCCACACACACACACTTTCTACGGCGTCCGGCGCACTCTCATTTGGGTCCCGCACATTTTCTACGGCGTCCTGCGCACACTCCCTTGGGTCCCCCACACCTTCTACGGCGTCCTGCGCACTCTCATTTGGGTCCCACACACTTTCTACGGCGTCCTCCGCACACTCCCTTGGGTCCCGCCCCCTTTCTACGGCGTCCGGCGCACTGTTATTTGGGTCCCACACACTTTTTACGGCGTTTGCGCACTCTCATTTGGGTACCACACACTTTCTACGGCGTCCTGCGCACTGTTATTTGGGTCCCACACACTTTCTACGGCGTCCTGCGCACTCTCATTTGGGTCCCGCACACTTTCTACGGCGTCCGGCGCACTGTTATTTGGGTCCCACACTTTCTACGGCGTCCTGCGCACTCTCATTTGGGTCCCACACACTTTCTACGGCGTTCTGCGCACTCTCATTTGGGTCCCACACACTTTCTGCGGCGTACTGCGCACTCCCATTTGGGTCCCACACACTTTGTACGGAGTCCTGCGCACTCTCATTTGGATCCCGCACACTTTTTACGGCGTTCCGCGCCCTGTTATTTGGGTCCGCGCACACTTTCTACGGCGTCCTGCGCACTGTTATTTGGGTTCCACACACTTTCTACGGCGTTCTGCGCACTCTCATTTGGGTCCCACACACTTTCTACGGCGTCCGGCGCTCTGTTATTTGGGTCCCACACACTTTCTACGGCGTTCTGCGCCCTCTCATTTGGGTCCCGCACACTTTCTACGGCGTCCTGCGCACACCCATTTGGGTCCCACACACTTTCTACGGCGTCCGGCGCACTGTTATTTGGGTCCCACACACTTTCTACGGCGTTCTGCGCCCTCTCATTTGGGTCCCGCACACTTTCTACGGCGTCCTGCGCACACTCATTTGGGTCCCACACACTTTCTACGGCGTCCGGCGCACTGTTATTTGGGTCCCACACACTTTCTACTGCGTCCTGCGCACTCTCATTTGGGTCCCACACACTTTCTACGGCGTCCTGCGCTCTCTCATTTGGGTCCCGCACACTTTCTACGGCGTCCTGCGCACACTCATTTGGGTTCCGCACCCTTTTTACCTCGTACTGCGCACTGTTGTTTGGGTCCCCCACACTTTCTACGGCGTCCTGCGCACTCTCATTTGGGTCCCACACACTTTCTACGGCGTCCTGCGCACTCTTATTTGGGTCCCACACACTTTCTACGGCGTCCTGCGCACTCTACCTTTGGGTCCCACACACTTTCTACGGCGTCCTGCGCACTCTCATTTGGGTCCCACACACTTTCTACGGCGTCCTGCGCACTGTTATTTGGGTCCCACACACTTTCTACGGCGTCCTGCGCACTCTCATTTGGATCCCGCCCACTTTCTACGGCGTCCTGCGCACTCTCATTTGGGTCCCCCACACTTTCTACGGCGTCCAGCGCACTGTTATTTGGGTCCCACACACTTTCTACGGCGTCCTACGCACTCTCATTTGGGTCCCGCACACTTTCTCCGGCGTCCTGCGCACTGTTCTTTGGGTCCTCCACACTTTCTACCACGTCCTGCGCACTCTCATTTGGGTCCCGCACCCTTCCTACGGCGTCCGGCGCACTGTTATTTGGGTCCCGCACACTTTCTACGGCGTCCTGCGCACTCTCATTTGGGTCCCGCACACTTTCTACGGCGTCCGACGCACTGTTATTTGGGTCCCACACACTTTCTACGGCGTCCTGCGCACTGTTATTTTGGTCCCACACACTTTCTACGGCGTCCTGCGCATTCCCACGGGGGGCCCGCACACTGTCTACGGCGTCCTGCGCATTCCCACTGGGGACCCACACACTTTCTACGGCGTCCTGCGCACTCTCATTTGGGTCCCGCACACTTTCTACGGCGTCCTGCGAACTCTCATTTGGGTCCCACACACTTTCTACGGCGTCCGACGCACTCGCTTTTGGGTCCCACACACTTTCTACGGCGTCCTGCGCACTCTCATTTGGGTCCCGCACACTTTCTACGGCGTCCTGCGCCCTGTTATTTGCGTCGCACTCACCTTCTGAGGCGTTCTGCGCACCCTCGTTTGGGTCCCGCACACTTTCTACGGCGTCCTGCGCACTGTTATTTGGGTCCCACACACTTTCTACGGCGTCCTGCGCACACTCATCTGGGTTCCGCACACTTTCTACGGCGTCCGGCGCACTGTTATTTGGGTCCCACACACTTTCTACGGCGTCCGGCGCACTGTTATCTGGGTCCCACACACTTTCTACGGCATCCTGCGCACTCTCATTTGGGTCCCACACACTTTCTACGGCGTCCGGCGCACTCCCACTTGGGTCCCACACACCTTGTACGGCGTTCTGCGCACAACCATTTGGGTCCCGCACACTTTCTACGGCGTCCTCCGCACTCTCATTTGGGTCCCACACAGTTTCAACGGCGTCCGGCGCACTGTTATTTGGGTCCCACGCACTTGCTACGGCGTTCTGCGCACTATCATTTGGGTCCCACACACTTTCTACGGCGTCCTGCGCACTCTCATTTGGGTCCCACACACTTTCTACGGCGTCCTGCGCACTCTCATTTGGGTCCCGCACACTTTCTGAGGCGTCCGGCGCACTGTTATTTGGGTCCCACACTCTTTCTACGGCGTCCTGCGCACTCTCATTTGGGTCCCGCACACTTTCTACGGCGTCCTGCGCACTCTCATTTGGGTCCCGCACACTTTCTACGGCGTCCTGCGCACTCTCATTTGGGTCCCGCACACTTTCTACGGCGTCCGGCGCACTGTTATTTGGGTCCCACACTTTCTACGGCGTGCTGCGCACTCTCATTTGGGTCCCGCACACTTTCTCCGGCGTCCTGCGCACTGTTATTTGGGTCCCGCACACTTTCTACGGCGTCCTGCGCACTCTCATTTTGGTCCCGCACGCTTTCTACGGCGTCCGGCGCACTATTATTTGGGTCCCACACTTTCTACGGCGTCCGGCGCACTGGTATTTGCGTCCCACACACTGTCTACGGCGTCCTGCGCAATCCCATTTGGGTCCCACACACTTTCTACGGCGTCCTGCGCACTGTTATTTGGGTCCCACACACTTTCTACGGCGTTCTGCGCACTCTCATTTGGGTCCCGCACACTTTCTACGGCGTCCTGCGCACTGTTATTTGGGTCCCACACACTTTCTACGGCGTCCTGCGCACTCTATTGGGTCCCACACACTTTCTACGGCGTTCTACGCTTACTCATTTAGGTCGCACACTTTCTCCGGCGTCCGGCGCACTGTTATTTGGGTCCCACACACTTTCTACGGCGTTCTACGCACTCTTATTTGGGTCCCGCACGCTTTCTCCGGCGTCCTGCGCACTGTTATTTGGGTCCCACACACTTTCTACGGCGTTCTGCGCACTCTCATTTGGGTCCCGCACACTTTCTTCGGCGTCCTGCGCACTGTTATTTGGGTCCCACACACTTTCTACGGCGTCCGGCGCACTGTTATTTGGATCCCACACCTTTTCTGAGGCGTCCGGCGCACTGTTATTTGGGTCCCACACACTTTCTACGGCGTCCTGCGCACTCTCATTTGGGTCCCACACACTTTCTACAGCCTCCGGTGCACTCCCACTTGGGTCCCACACACTTTCTACGGCGTTCTGCGCACTCCCATTTGGGTCCCGCACACTTTCTACGGCGTCCTGCGCACTCTCATTTGGGTCCCACACCCTTTCTACGGCGTCCGACGCACTGCTATTCGGGTCCCACACACTTTCTACGGCGTCCTGCGCTTACTCATTTGGGTCGCACACTTTCTCCGGCGTCCTGCGCACTGTTATTTGGGTCCCACACACTTTCTCCGGCGTCCTGCGCACTGTTATTTGGGTCCCACACTTTCTACGGCGTCCGTCGCACTCTCATTTGGGTCCCACACACTTTCTACGGCGTCCGACGCACTGTTATTTGGGACCCACACACTTTCTACGACGTTCTGCTCACACCCATTTGGGTCCCGGACACTTTCTACGACGTACTGCGAACTGTCATTTGGGTCCCACACACTTTCTTCGGCGTCCTGCGAACTCTCATTTGGGTCCCACACACTTTCTACGGCGTCCTGCGCACTCTCATGTGGGTCCCACACACTTTCTACGGCGTCCGACGCATTGTTATTTGGGTCCCACACATTTTCTACGGCGTCCGGCGCACTGTTATTTGGGTACTACACACTTTCTACGGCGTTCTGCGCACTCTCATGGGGGTCCCACACACTTTCGTCGGCGTTCGACGCACCCCCATTTGGGTCCCACACACTTTCTACGGCGTTCTGCGCACTCTCATTTGGGTCCCACACACTTTCTACGGCGTCCTGCGCACTCCCATTTGGGTCCCACACACTTTCTACGGCGTCCGGCGCACTGTTATTTGGGTCCCACACACTTTCTACGGCGTCCTACGCACTCATTTGGGTGCACACTTTCTCCGGCGTCCTGCGCACTGTTATTTGGGTCCCACACACTTTCCACGGCCTCCGGTGCATCCCACTTGGGTCCCACACACTTTCTCCGGCGTCCTGCGCTTTGTTATTTGGGTCCCACACACTTTCCACGGCGTTCTACGCACTCTTATTTGGGTCCCGCACACTTTCTCCGGCGTCCTGCGCACTGTTATTTGGGTCCCACACACTTTCTACGGCGTTCTGCGCACTCTCATTTGGGTCCCGCACATTTTCTCCGGCGTCCTGCGCTTTGTTATTTGGGTCCCACACACTTTCCACGGCGTTCTACGCACTGTTATTTGGATCCCACACCTTTTCTGAGGCGTCCGGCGCACTGTTATTTGGGTCCC
The DNA here is from genome assembly GCA_029168955.1 of Aplectana chamaeleonis. Taxonomy (NCBI): domain Eukaryota; kingdom Metazoa; phylum Nematoda; class Chromadorea; order Rhabditida; family Cosmocercidae; genus Aplectana; species Aplectana chamaeleonis. The sequence continues at coordinate 437,244 of JAPDOI010000138.1, read as the reverse complement.
ACACACTTTCTACGGCGTCCTGCGCACTCTCATTTGGGTCCCACACACTTTCCACGGCCTCCGGTGCATCCCACTTGGGTCCCACACACTTTCTACGACGTTCTGCGCCCTCTCATTTGGGTCCCGCACACTTTCTACGGAGTCCGGCGCCCTCTCATTTGGGTCCCACACACTTTCTACGGCGTCCGACGCACTGTTATTTGGGTCCCACACACTTTCTACGGCGTCCTGCGCTTACTCAGTTGGGTCGCACACTTTCTCCGGCGTCCTGCGCACTGTTATTTTGGTCCCACACACTTTCTACGGCGTTCTGCGCACTCTCATTTGGGTCCCGCACACTTTCTACGGCGTCCTGCGCACACTCATTTGGCTCCCACACACTTTCTACGGCGTCCGACGCATGTTATTTGGGACCCACACGCTTTCTACGGCGTCCTGCGCACTCTCATTTGGGTCCCGCACACTTTCTACGGCGTCCGGCCCACTGTTATTTGGGTTCCACACACTTTCTACGGCCTCCGGTACATCCCACTTGGGTCCCACACACTTTCTACGACGTTCTGCGCACTCTCATTTGGGTCCCGCACACTTTCTACAGCGTCCTGCTCACACTCATTTGTTTCCCGCACACTTTCTACTGCGTCCGGCGCACTGTTATTTGGATCCCACACCTTTTCTGAGGCGTTCTGCGCACTCTCATTTGGGTCCCGCACACTTTCTCCGGCGTCCTGCGCACTGTTATTTGGGTCCCGCACACTTTCTACGGCGTCCTGCGTACACTCATTTGGGTCCCGCACACTTTCTACGGCGTCCGGCGCACTGTTATTTGGATCCCACACCTTTTCTGAGGCGTCCGGCGCACTGTTATTTGGGTCCCACACACTTTCTACGGCGTCCTGCGCACTCTCATTTGGGTCCCACACACTTTCTACGGCCTCCGGTGCATCCCACTCGGGTCCCACACACTTTCTACGACGTTCTGCGCACAACCGTGTGGGTCCCGCACACTTTCTACGGCGTTTTACGCTTACTCATTTAGGTCGCACACTTTCTCCGGCGTCCTGCGCACTGTTATTTGGGTCCCACACACTTTCTACGGCGTTCTACGCACTCTTATTTGGGTCCCACACACTTTCTACGGCGTCCTGCGCACTCTCATTTGGATCCCGCACACTTTCTACGGCGTCCTGCGCACTCTCATTTGGGTGCCACAAACTTTCTACGGCATCCGGCGCACTGTTATTTGGGCCCACACACTTTCTACGGCGTCCGGCGCACTGTTATTTGGGTCCCACACACTTTCTACGGCGTTCTGTGCACTCTCATTTGGGTCCCGCACACTTTCTACGGCGTCCTGCGCACTCTCATTTGGGTCCCGCACACTTTCTACGGCGTCCGGCGCACTGTTATTTGGGTCCCACACACTTTCTACGGCGTTCTGCGCACGCTCATTTGGGCCCCGCACACTTTCTCCGGCGTCCGGCGCACTGTTATCTGGGTCCCACACCCTTTCTACGGCGTCCTGCGCACTCTCACTTGGGTCCCGCACACTTTCTACGGCGTCCGGCGCACTGTTATTTGGGTCCCACACACTATCTACGGCGTCCGACGCACTGTTATTTGGGTGCCACACACTTTATACGGCGTCCTGCGCACTATCATTTGGGTCCCACACACTTTCTACGGCGTCCGGCGCACTCACATTTGGGTCCCACACACTTTCTACGGCGTTCTGCGCACTCTCATTTGGGTCCCACACACTTTCTACGGCGTCCTGCGGACTCTCATCTGGGTCCCACACACTTTCTACGGCGTCCGACGCACTGCTATTTGGCTCCCACGCACTTTCTACGGCGTCCTGCGCTTACTCATTTGGGTCCCGCCCACTTTCTCCGGCGTCCTGCGCACTGTTATTTGGGTCCCACACACTTTCTACGGCGTTCTTCGCACTCTCATTTGGGTCCCGCACACTTTCTACGGCGTCCGGCGCACTGTTATTTGGGTCCCACACACTTTCTACGGCGTTCTACGCACTCTTATTTGGGTCCCGCACACTTTCTCCGGCGTCCTGCGCACTGTTTTTTGGGTCCCACACACTTTCTACGGCGTCCTGCGCACTCTCATTTGGGTCCCGCACACTTTGTACGGCGTCCTGCGCACACTCATTTGGGTCCCGCACACTTTCTACGGCGTCCGGCGCACTGTTATTTGGATCCCACACTTTCTGAGGCGTCCAGCGCACTGTTATTTGGGTCCCACACACTTTCTACGGCGTCCTACGCACTCTCATTTGGGTCCCGCACACTTTCTACGGCCTCCGGCGCATCCCACTTGGGTCCCACACACTTTCTGCGCACACCCGTTTGGGTCCCGCACACTTTCTACGGCGTCCTGCGAACTCTCATTTGGGTCCCACACACTTTCTACGGCGTCCTACGCACTGTTATTTGGGTCCCACACACTTTCTACGGCGTCCTGCGCTTACTCATTTGGGTCGCACACTTTCTCCGGCGTCCTGCGCACTGTTATTTTGGTCCCACACACTTTCTACGGCGTTCTGCGCACTCTCATTTGGGTCCCGCACACTTTCTACGGCGTCCTGCGCACACTCATTTGGCTCCCACACACTTTCTACGGCGTCCGACGCATGTTATTTGGGACCCACACGCTTTCTACGGCGTCCTGCGCACTCTCATTTGGGTCCCACACACTTTGTACGGCGTCCTGCGCACTCTCATTTGGGTCCCACACACTTTCTACGGCGTCCTGCGCACTCTCATTTGGGTCCCGCACACTTTCTACGGCGTCAGGCCCACTGTTATTTGGGTTCCACACACTTTCTACGGCCTCCGGTACATCCCACTTGGGTCCCACACACTTTCTACGACGTTCTGCGCACTCTCATTTGGGTCCCGCACACTTTCTACAGCGTCCTGCTCACACTCATTTGTTTCCCGCACACTTTCTACTGCGTCCGGCGCACTGTTATTTGGGTCCCACACACTTTCATCGGCGTTCTGCGCACTCTCATTTGGGTCCCGCACAGTTTCTTTGGCGTCCGGCGCACTTTTATTTGTGTCCCACACACTTTCTATGGCGTTCTTCGCACTCTCATTTGGGTCCCGCACACTTTCTACGGCGTCCTGCGCACACTCATTTGGGTCCCGCACACTTTCTACGGCGTCCTGCGCACTCCCATTTGGGTCCCGCACACTTTCTACGGCGTCTGGCGCACTGTTATTTGGGTCCCACACACTTTCTACGCCATTCTGCGCACTCTCATTTGGGTCCCACACACTTTCTACGGCGTTCTTCGCACTCTCATTTTGATCCCATACACTTTCTACGGCGTCCTGCGCACTCTCATTTGGGTCCCACACAGTTTCTTTGGCGTCCGGCGCACTTTTATTTGTGTCCCACACACTTTCTACGGCGTTCTTCGCACTCTCATTTGGGTCCCGCACACTTTCTACGGCGTCCTGCGCACTGTTATTTGGGTCCCACACACTTTCTACGGCGTCCTGCGCACTCTCGTTTGGGTCCCACACACTTTCTACGGCGTTCTACGCACTCATTCGGGTCGCACGCTTTCTCCGGCGTCCTGCGCACTGTTATTTGGGTCCCACACACTTTCTACGGCGTTCTACGCACTCTTATTTGGGTCCCGCACACTTTCTCCGGCGTCCTGCGCACTGTTATTTGGGTCCCGCACACTTTCTACGGCGTCCTGCGTACACTCATTTGGGTCCCGCACACTTTCTACGGCGTCCGGCGCACTGTTATTTGGATCCCACACCTTTTCTGAGGCGTCCGGCGCACTGTTATTTGGGTCCCACACACTTTCTACGGCGTCCTGCGCACTCTCATTTGGGTCCCACACACTTTCTACGGCGTCAGGCGCACTCTAATTTGGGTCCCACACACTTTCTACGGCGTTCTGCGCACAATAATTTGGATCCCACACACATTCTACGGCATCCTGCGAACTCCCATTTGGGTCCCACACACTTTCTACGGCGTCCGGCGCACTTTTATTTGTGTCCCACACACTTTCTACGGCGTTCTACGCTTACTCATTTAGGTCGCACACTTTCTCCGGCGTCCTGCGCACTGTTATTTGGGTCCCACACACTTTCTACGGCGTCCTGCGCACTCTCGTTTGGGTCCCACACACTTTCTACGGCGTTCTACGCTTACTCATTTAGGTCGCACACTTTCTCCGGCGTCCTGCGCACTGTTATTTGGGTCCCACACACTTTCTACGGCGTTCTACGCACTCTTATTTGGGTCCCGCACACTTTCTCCGGCGTCCTGCGCACTGTTATTTGGGTCCCGCACACTTTCTACGGCGTCCTGCGTACACTCATTTGGGTCCCGCACACTTTCTACGGCGTCCGGCGCACTGTTATTTGGATCCCACACCTTTTCTGAGGCGTCCGGCGCACTGTTATTTGGGTCCCACACACTTTCTACGGCGTCCTGCGCACTCTCATTTGGGTCCCACACACTTTCTACGGCGTCCTGCGCACTCTCATTTGTGTCCCACACACTTTCTACGACGTTCTGCGCACAACCGTGTGGGTCCCGCACACTTTCTACGGCATCCTGCGAACTCCCATTTGGGTCCCACACACTTTCTACGGCGTCCGACGCACTGCTATTCGGGTCCCACACACTTTCTACGGCGTCCTGAGCTTACTCATTCGGGTCGCACACTTTCTCCGGCGTCCTGCGCACTGTTATTTGGGTCCCACACACTTTCTACGGCGTTCTGCGCACTCTCATTTGGGTCCCGCACATTTTCTCCGGCGTCCTGCGCTTTGTTATTTGGGTCCCACACACTTTCCACGGCGTTCTACGCACTCTTATTTGGGTCCCGCACACTTTCTCCGGCGTCCTGCGCACTGTTATTTGGGTCCCACACACTTTCTCCGGCGTCCTGCGCACTGTTATTTGGGTCCCACACACTTTCTACGGCGTCCGGCGCACTGTTATTTGGGTCCCACACACATTCTACGGCGTCCTGCGCACTCTCATTTGGGTCCCACACACTTTCTACGGCGTCCTGCGCACTCCCATTTGGGTCCCACACACTTTCTACGGCGTCCTGCGCACTCTCATTTGGGTCCCGCACACTTTCTCCGGCGTCCGGCGCACTGTTATTTGGGTCCCACACACTTTCTACGGCGTTCTACGCACTCTTATTTGGGTCCCGCACGCTTTCTCCGGCGTCCTGCGCACTGTTATTTGGGTCCCACACACTTTCTACGGCGTTCTGCGCACTCTCATTTGGGTCCCGCACACTTTCTACGGCGTCCTGCGCACACTCATTTGGGTCCCGCACACTTTCTACGGCGTCCTGCGCACTCTCATTTGGGTCCCACACAGTTTCTACGGCGTCCGGCGCACTGTTATTTGGGTCCCACACACTTTCTACGGCGTCCTGCGCACTCTCATTTGGGTCCCACACACTTTCTACGGCGTCCGGCGCACTGTTATTTGGGTCCCACACACTTTCTACGGCGTCCTGCGCACTCTCATTTGGGTCCCACACACTTTCTACGGCGTCCTGCGCACTCTCATTTGGGTCCCGCACACTTTCTACGGCGTCCTGCGCACACTCACTTGGGTCCCGCACACTTTCTACGGCGTCCGGCGCAGTGTTATTTGGGTCCCACACACTTTCTACGGCGTTCCGCGCACTCTCATTTGGGTCCCGCACACTTTCTCCAACGTCCTGCGCACTGTTATTTGGGTCCCACACACTTTCTACGGCGTTCTTCGCACTCTCATTTGGGTCCCGCACACTTTCTACGGCGTCCTGCGCACACTCATTTGGGTCCCGCACACTTTCTACGGCGTCCTGCGCACTCTCATTTGGGTCCCGCACACTTTCTACGGCGTACGGCGCACTGTTATTTGGGTCCCACACACTTTCTACGGCATTCTGCGCACTCTCATTTGGGTCCCACACACTTTCTACGGCGTTCTTCGCACTCTCATTTTGATCCCACACACTTTCTACGGCGTCCTGCGCACTCTCATTTGGGTCCCACACAGTTTCTTTGGCGTCCGGCGCACTTTTATTTGTGTCCCACACACTTTCTACGGCGTTCTACGCTTACTCATTTAGGTCGCACACTTTCTCCGGCGTCCTGCGCACTGTTATTTGGGTCCCACACACTTTCTACGGCGTCCTGCGCACTCTCGTTTGGGTCCCACACACTTTCTACGGCGTTCTACGCTTACTCATTTAGGTCGCACACTTTCTCCGGCGTCCTGCGCACTGTTATTTGGGTCCCACACACTTTCTACGGCGTTCTACGCACTCTTATTTGGGTCCCGCACACTTTCTCCGGCGTCCTGCGCACTGTTATTTGGGTCCCACACACTTTCTACGGCGTTCTGCGCACTCTCATTTGGGTCCCGCACACTTTCTACGGCGTCCTGCGCACTCCCATTTGGGTCCCACACACTTTCTACGGCGTTCTGCGCGCAACCGTGTGGGTCCCGCACACTTTCTACGGCGTCCTGCGCACTCCCATTTGGGTCCCACACACTTTCTACGGCGTCCTGCGCACTGCTATTTGGGTCCCACACACTTTCTACGGCGTCCTGCGCACTCATTTGGGTCGCACATTTTCTCCGGCGTCCTGCGCTTTGTTATTTGGGTCCCACACATTTTCCACGGCGTTCTACGCACTCTTATTTGGGTCCCGCACACTTTCTCCGGCGTTCTGCGCACTCTCATTTGGGTCCCGCACACTTTCTACGGCGTCCTGCGCACACTCATTTGGGTCCCGCACACTTTCTACGGCGTCCTGCGCACTGTTATTTGGGTCCCACACACTTTCTACGGCGTTCTACGCACTCTTATTTGGGTCCCGCACACTTTCTCCGGCGTCCTGCGCACTGTTATTTGGGTCCCGCACACTTTCTACGGCGTCCTGCGTACACTCATTTGGGTCCCGCACACTTTCTACGGCCTCCGGTGCATCCCACTCGGGTCCCACACACTTTCTACGACGTTCTGCGCACAACCGTGTGGGTCCCGCACACTTTCTACGGCATCCTGCGAACTCTCATTTGGGTCCCACACACTTTCTACGGCGTCCGACGCACTGCTATTCGGGTCCCACACACTTTCTACGGCGTCCTGCGCTTACTCATTCGGGTCGCACACTTTCTCCGGCGTCCTGCGCACTGTTATTTGGGTCCCACACACTTTCTACGGCGTTCTGCGCACTCTCATTTGGGTCCCGCACATTTTCTCCGGCGTCCTGCGCTTTGTTATTTGGGTCCCACACACTTTCCACGGCGTTCTACGCACTCTTATTTGGGTCCCGCACACTTTCTCCGGCGTTCTGCGCACTCTCATTTGGGTCCCGCACACTTTCTACGGCGTCCTGCGCACACTCATTTGGGTCCCGCACACTTTCTACGGCGTCCGGCGCACTGTTATTTGGATCCCACACCTTTTCTGAGGCGTCCGGCGCACTGTTATTTGGGTCCCACACACTTTCTACGGCGTCCTGCGCACTCTCATTTGGGTCCCACACACTTTCTACGGCCTCCGGTGCATCCCACTTGGGTCCCACACACTTTCTACGACGTTCTGCGCACACCCGTTTGGGTCCCGCACACTTTCTACGGCATCCTGCGAACTCTCATTTGGGTCCCACACACTTTCTACGGCGTCCGACGCACTGTTATTTGGGTCCCACACACTTTCTACGGCGTCCTGCGCTTACTCATTTGGGTCGCACACTTTCTCCGGCGTCCGGCGCACTGTTATTTGGATCGCACACCTTTTCTGAGGCGTCCGGCGCACTGTTATTTGGGTCCCACACACTTTCTACGGCTTCCTGCGCACTCTCATTTGGGTCCCGCACACTTTCTACGGCGTCCTGCGAACTCTCATTTGGGTCCCACACACTTTCTACGGCGTTCTGCGCACACCCGTTTGGGTCCCGCACACTTTCTACGGCGTCCTGCGAACTCTCATTTGGGTCCCACACACTTTCTGCGGCGTCCTGCGCACTCTCATTTGGGTCCCGCACACTTTCTACGGCGTGCGGCGCACTTTTATTTTGGTCCCACACACTTTCTACGGCGTCCTGCGCTTACTCATTTGGGTCCCACACTTTCTCCGGCGTCCTGCGCACTGTTATTTTGGTCCCACACACTTTCTACGGCGTTCTGCGCACTCTCATTTGGGTCCCGCACACTTTCTACGGCGTCCTGCGCACACTCATTTGGGTCCCACACACTTTCTACGGCGTCCGACGCACTGTTATTTGGGTCCCACACACTTTCTACGGCGTCCTGCGCACTCTCATTTGGGTCCCACACACTTTCTACGGCGTCCTGCGCACTCTCATTTGGGTCCCACACACTTTCTACGGCGTCCTGCGCACTCTCATTTGGGTCCCGCACACTTTCTACGACGTCCGGCGCACTGTTATTTGGGTCCCACACACTTTCTACGGCGTTCTACGCACTCTCATTTTGATCCCACACACTTTCTACGGCGTCCTGCGCACTCTCATTTGGGTCCCACACAGTTTCTTTGGCGTCCGGCGCACTTTTATTTGTGTCCCACACACTTTCTACGGCGTTCTACGCTTACTCATTTAGGTCGCACACTTTCTCCGGCGTCCTGCGCACTGTTATTTGGGTCCCACACACTTTCTACGGCGTCCTGCGCACTCTCGTTTGGGTCCCACACACTTTCTACGGCGTTCTACGCTTACTCATTTAGGTCGCACACTTTCTCCGGCGTCCTGCGCACTGTTATTTGGGTCCCACACACTTTCTACGGCGTTCTGCGCACTCTCATTTGGGTCCCGCACACTTTCTACGGCGTCCTGCGCACACTCATTTGGGTCCCGCACACTTTCTACGGCGTCCGGCGCACTGTTATTTGGATCCCACACCTTTTCTGAGGCGTCCGGCGCACTGTTATTTGGGTCCCACACACTTTCTACGGCGTCCTGCGCACTCTCATTTGGGTCCCACACACTTTCTACGGCCTCCGGTACATCCCACTTGGGTCCCACACACTTTCTACGACGTTCTGCGCACTCTCATTTGGGTCCCGCACACTTTCTACGGCGTCCTGCTCACACTCATTTGTTTCCCGCACACTTTCTACTGCGTCCGGCGCACTGTTATTTGGATCCCACACCTTTTCTGAGGCGTTCTGCGCACTCTCATTTGGGTCCCGCACACTTTCTCCGGCGTCCTGCGCACTGTTATTTGGGTCCCACACACTTTCTACGGCGTTCTTCGCACTCTCATTTGGGTCCCGCACACTTTCTACGGCGTCCTGCGCACACTCATTTGGGTCCCGCACACTTTCTACGGCGTCCTGCGCACTCTCATTTGGGTCCCGCACACTTTCTACGGCGTCCGGCGCACTGTTATTTGGGTCCCACACACTTTCTACGGCATTCTGCGCACTCTCATTTGGGTCCCACACACTTTCTACGGCGTTCTGCGCACTCTCATTTGGGTCCCACACACTTTCTACGGCGTCCTGCGCACTCTCATTTGGGTCCCGCACACTTTCTACGACGTCCGGCGCACTGTTATTTGGGTCCCACACACTTTCTACGGCGTTCTACGCACTCTTATTTGGGTCCCGCACGCTTTCTCCGGCGTCCTGCGCACTGTTATTTGGGTCCCACACACTTTCTACGGCGTTCTGCGCACTGTTATTTGGGTCCCACACACTTTCTACGGCGTCCGGCGCACTGTTATTTGGGTCCCACACACTTTCTACGGCGTCCTGCGCACTCTCATTTGGGTCCCACACACTTTCTACGGCGTCCTGCGCACACTCATTTGGGTCCCGCACACTTTCTACGGCGTCCTGCGCACTCTCATTTGGGTCCCACACTTTCTACGGCGTCCGGCGCACTGTTATTTGGGTCCCACACTTTCTACGGCGTCCTGCGCACTCTCATTTGGGTCCCACACACTTTCTACGGCGTCCGGCGCACTCCCACTTGGGTCCCGCACACTTACTAAGGCGTCCGGCGCACTCTCATTTGGGGACCACACACTTTCTACGGCGTCCTGAGCTTACTCATTCGGGTCGCACACTTTCTCCGGCGTCCTGCGCTTTGTTATTTGGGTCCCACACACTTTCCACGGCGTTCTACGCACTCTTATTTGGGTCCCGCACACTTTCTCCGGCGTCCTGCGCACTGTTATTTGGGTCCCACACACTTTCTACGGCGTTCTGCGCACTCTCATTTGGGTCCCGCACACTTTCTACGGCGTCCTGCGCACACTCATTTGGGTCCCGCACACTTTCTACGGCGTCCGGCGCACTGTTATTTGGGTCCCACACACTTTCTACGGCGTCCGGCGCACTGTTATTTGGGTCCCACACACTTTCTACGGCGTTCTGCGCACTCTCATTTGGGTCCCACACTTTCTACGGCGTCCGACGCACTGTTATTTGAGTCCCACACACTTTCTACGGCGTTCTGCGCACTCTCATTTGAGTCCCACACACTTTCTACGGCGTCCTGCGCACTTTCAGTTGGGTCCCACTCACTTTCTACGGCGTCCTGCGCACTCTCATTTGGGTCCCACACACTTTCTACGGCGTCCGGCGCACTGTTATTTGAGTCCCACACACTTTCTACGGCGTCCTGCGCACTCTCATTTGGGTCCCACACACTTTCTACGGCGTCCTGCGCACTCTCATTTGGGTCCCACACACTTTGTACGGAGTCCTGCGCACTCTCATTTGGGTCCCGCACACTTTCTACGGCGTCCTGCGCACTGTTATTTGTTTCCCACACACTTTCTACGGCGTTCTGCGAACTCTCATTTGGGTCCCACACACTTTCTACGGCGTCCTGCGCACTCTCATTTGGGTCCCACACACTTTGTACGGCGTCCTGCGCACTCTCATTTGGGTCCCACACACTTTCTACGGCGTCCTGCGCACTCTCATTTGGGTCCCGAACACTTTCTCCGGCGTCCTGCGCACTGTTATTTGGGCCCACGCACTTTCTACGGCGTTCTGACGCACTCTCATTTGGGTCCCACACACTTTCTACGGCGTCCTGCGCACTGTTATTTGGGTCCCACACACGTTCTACGGCGTTCTGCGCACTGTTATTTGGGTCCCACACACTTTCTACGGCGTTCTTCGCACTCTCATTTGGGTCCCGCACACTTTCTACGGCGTCCTGCGCACACTCATTTGGCTCCCACACACTTTCTACGGCGTCCGGCCCACTGATATTTGGGTTCAACACACTTTCTACGGCATTCTGCGCACTCTCATTTGGGTCCCACACACTTTCTACGGCGTCCTGCGCACTCTCATTCGGGTCCCACACACTTTCTACGGCGTCCTGCGCAGTTTCATTTGGGTCCCACACACTTTCTACGGCATCCGACGCACTGTTATTTGAGTCCCACACACTTTCTACGGCGTCCTGCGCACTCTCATTTGTGTCCCACACACTTTCTACCGCGTCCTGAGCACTCTCATTTGAGGCCCACACACTTTCTACGGCGTCCTGCGCAGTCTCATTTGGGTCCCACACACTTTCTACGGCGTCCTGCGCACACCCATATGGATCCCGCACACTTTCTACGGCGTCCTGCGCAGTCTCATTTGGGTCCCACACACTTTCTACGGCGTCCGGCGCACTGTTATTTGAGTCCCACACACTTTCTACGGCGTCCTGCGCACTCTCATTTGGGTCCCACACACTTTCTACGGCGTCCGGCGCACTGTTATTTGAGTCCCACACACTTTCTACGGCGTCCTGCGCACTTTCATTTGGGTCCCACACACTTTCTACGGCGTCCTGCGCAGTCTCATTTGGGTCCCACACACTTTCTACGGCATCCGGCGCACTGTTATTTGGGTCCCACACACTTTCTACGGCGTTCTGCGCACTCTCATTTGGGTCCCACACTTTCTACGGCGTCCAACGCACTCTCATTTGGGTCCCACACACTTTCTACGGCGTCCTGCGCACACTCATTTGGGTCCCACACTTTCTACGGCGTCCGACGCACTGTTATTTGGGTCCCACACACTTTCTACGGCGTCCTGCGCACTTTCATTTTGGTCCCGCACACTTTCTACGGCCTCCTGCGCACTCTCACTTGGGTCCCACACACTTTCTACGGCGTTCTGCGCACTCTCATTCGGGTCCCACACACTTTCTACGGCCTCCTGCGCACTCTCACTTGGGTCCCACACAGTTTCTACGGCGTCCGGCGCACTCCCATTTGGGTCCCACACACTTTCTACGGCGTCCTGCGCACTCTCATTTGGGTCCCACACACTTTCTACGGCGTCCTGCGCACTGTTATTTGGGTCCCGCACACTTTCTACGGCGTCCTGCGCACTGTTATTTGGGTCCCACACACTTTCTACGGCGTTCTGCGCACTCTCATTTGGGTCCCACACACTTTACGGCGTCCTGAGCACTCTCATTTGGGTCCCACACACTTTCTGCGGCGTCCTGAGCACTCTCATTTGGGTCCCACACACTTTCTACGGCGTCCGGCGCACTGTTATTTGGGTCCCACACACTTTCTACGGCGTTCTGGTCCCACACACTTTCTACGGCGTCCGGCGCACTGTTATTTGGGTCCCACACACTTTCTACGGCGTCCTGAGCACTCTCATTTGGGTCCCACACACTTTCTACGGCGTCCGGCGCACTGTTATTTGGGTCCCACACACTTTCTACGGCGTCCTCAGCACTCTCATTTGGGTCCCACACACTTTCTACGGCGTCCTGAGCTCTCTCATTTGGGTCCCACACACTTTCTACGGCGTCCGGCGCACTGTTATTTGGGTCCCACACACTTTCTACGGCGTCCTGCGCACTCTCATTTGGGTCCCACACACTTTCTACGGCGTTCTGCGCACTCTCATTTGGGTCCCACACACTTTCTACGGCGTCCTGCGCACTTTCATTTGGGTCCCACACTTTCTACGGCGTCCTGCGCACTGTTATTTGGGTCCCACACACTTTCTACGGCGTCCTGCGCACTCTCATTTGGGTCCCACACACTTTCTACGGCGTCCTGCGCACTGTCATTTGGGTCCCACACACCTTCTACGGCGTCCTGCGCGCTCTCCTTTGGGTCCCACACCCTTTCTACGGCGTCCTGCGCACACTCATTTGGGTCACGCACACTTTCTACGACGTCCTGCGCACACTCATTTGGGTCCCACACACTTTCTACGGCGTTCTGCGCACTCCTACTGGGGTCCCGCACACTATCTACGGCGTTCTGCGCACTCTCATTTGGGTCCCGCACGCTATCTACGGCGTTCTGCGCACTCTCATTTGGGTTCGACACACTTTCTAGGGCGTCTGGCGCACTGTTATTTGGGTTCCACACACTTTCTACGGCGTCCGGCGCACCGTTATTTGGGTCCCACACACTTTCATCGGCGTCCTGTGCACTCTCATTTGGGTCCCACACATTTTCTACGGCGTCCTGCGCACTCTCATTTGGGTCCCACACACTTTCTACAGCGTTCTGCGCACTGTTATTTGGGTCCCACACACTTTCTACGGCGTCCTGCGCACTCTCATTTGGGCCCACAAACTTTCTACGGCGTCCTGCGCACTCTCATTTGGGCGCCACACACATTCTACAGCGTTCTGCGCACACTCATTTGGGTCCCACACATTTTCTACGGCGTCCTGCGCACTCTCATTCGGGCCCAACACACTTTCTACAGCGTTCTGCGCACTCTCAATCGGGCCCCACACGCTTTCTACGGCGTCCTGCGCACTGTTATTTGGGTCCCACACACTTTCTACGGCGTCCTGCGCACTCTCATTTGGGTCCCACACACTTTCTACGGCGTCCTGCGCACTCATTTGGGTCCCACACACTTTCTACGGCGTTCTGCGCACTCTCATTTGGGTCCCACACACTTTCTACGGCGTCCTGCGCACTCTCATTTGGGTCCCACACACTTTCTACGGCGTCCTGCGCACTGTTATTTGGGTCTCACCCATTTTCTACGGCGTCCTGCGCACCCTCATTTGGGTCCCACACACTTTCTACTGCGTCCTGCGCACTCTCATTTGGGTCCCACACATTTTCTACGGCGTCCTGCGCACTCTCATTTGGGCCCCACACACTTTCTACGGCGTCCTGCGCACTGTTATTTGGGTCCCACACACTTTCTACGGCGTTCTGCGCACACTCATTTGGGTCCCACACTTTCTCCGGCGTCCTGCGCACTGTTATTTGGGTCCCACACACTTTCTACGGCGTCCTGCGCACTCTCATTTGGGTCCCACACACTTTCTACGGCGTCCTGCGCACTCTCATTTGGGTCCCACACACTTTCTACGGCGTCCTGCGCACACTCATTTGGGTCCACACTTTCTACGGCGTTCTGCGCACTGTTATTTGGGTCCCACACACTTTCTACGGCGTCCTGCGCACTGTTATTTGGGTCCCACACACTTTCTACGGCGTCCTGCGCACTCTCATTTGGGTCCCACACACTTTCTACGGCGTCCTGCGCACGGTTATTTGGGTCCCACACACTTTCTACGGCGTTCTGCGCACTCTCATTTGGGTCCCACACACTTTCTACGGAGTCCTGCGCACTCTCATTTGGGTCCCACACAATTTCCACTGCGTCCGGCGCACTGTTATTTGGGTCCCACACACTTTTTACGGCGTTCTGCGCACTCTCATTTGGGTCCCACACTTTCTACGGCATCCCACGCACTGCTAATTGAGTCCCACACACTTTCTACGGCGCTGCGCGCTCTTATTTGGGTGCGACACACTTTCTACGGCGTTCTGCGCACTCTCATTTGGGTCCCACACACTTTCTACGGCGTCCTGCGCACTCATTTGGGTCCCACACACTTTCTACGGCGTCCTGCGCACTCTCATTTGGGTCCCACACACTTTCTACGGCGTCCGGCGCACTGTTATTTGGGTCCCACACACTTTCTACGGCGTTCTGCGCACTCTCATTAGGGTCCCACACACATTCTACGGCGTCCTACGCACTGCTATTTGGGTCCCACACATTTTCTACGGCGTCCTACGCACTCTCATTTGGGTCCCACACACTTTCTACGGCGTTCTGCGCACTCTCATTTGGGTCCCACACACTTTCTACGGCGTCCGGCGCACTGTTATTTGGGTCCCACACACTTTCTACGGCGTCCGGCGCACTGTTATTTGGGTCCCACACACTTTCTACGGCGTTCTGCGCACTCTCATTTGGGTCCCACACACTTTCTACGGCGTCCTGCGCACTCTCATTTGGGTCCCACACACTTTCTACGGCGTCCTGCGCACTCTCATTTGGGTCCCACACACTTTCTACGGCGTCCTGCGCACTCTCATTTGGGTCACGCGCACTTTCTACCGCGTCCTGCGCAGTCTCATTTGGGTCCCACACACTTTCTACGGCGTCCTGCGCACTCTCATTTGGGTCCCACACACTTTCTACGGCATCCGGCGCTCTCTCATCTGGGTCCCGCACAGTTTCTACGGCGTCCGGCGCACTGTTATTTGGGTCCCACACACTTTCTACGGCGTTCTGCGCACTCTCATTTGGGTCCCACACACTTTCTACGGCGTCCTGCGCCCTCTCATTTGGGTCCCACACACTTTCTACGGCGTCCGGCGCACTGTTATTTGAGTCCCACACACTTTCTACGGCGTCCTGCGCACTCTCATTTGGGTCCCACACACTTTCTACGGCGTCCTGCGCACTCTCATTTGGGTCCCACACACTTTCTACGGCGTCCTGCGCACTCATTTGGGTCCCACACACTTTCTACGGCGTCCTGCGCACCCATTTGGGTCCCACACTTTCTACGGCGTCCTGCGCACTCTCATTTGGGTCCCACTCACTTTCTACGGCGTCCTGCGCACTGTTACTTGAGTCCCACACATTTTCTACCGCGTCCTGAGCACTCTCATTTGGGTCCCACACACTTTCTACGGCGTTCTGCGCACTCATTTGGGTCCCACACACTTTCTACGGCGTCCTGCGCACTCTCATTTGGGTCCCACACACTTTCTACGGCGTCCTGCGCACTGTTATTTGGGTCCCACACACTTTCTACGGCGTTCTGCGCACTCTCATTTGGGTCCCACACACTTTCTACGGCGTCCTGCGCACTCTCATTTGGGTCCCACACACTTTCTACGGCGTCCTGCGCACTCTCATTTGGGTCCCACACACTTTCTACGGCGTCCTGCGCACTCTCATTTGGGTCCCACACACTTTCTACGGCGTCCTGCGCACTGTTATTTGGGTCCCACACACTTTCTACGGCGTCCTGCGCACTCTCATTTGGGTCCCACACACTTTCTACGGCGTCCTGCGCACTGTTATTTGGGTCCCACACACTTTCTACGGCGTTCTGCGCACTCATTTGGGTCCCACACACTTTCTACGGCGTCCTGCGCACTGTTATTTGGGTCCCACACACTTTCTACGGCGTCCTGCGCACTCTCATTTGGGTCCCACACTTTCTACGGCGTCCTGCGCACTCTCATTTGGGTCCCACACACTTTCTACGGCGTCCTGCGCACTGTTATTTGAGTCCCACACACTTTCTACGGCGTCCTGCGCACTCTCATTTGGGTCCCACACACTTTCTACGGCGTCCGGCGCACTGTTATTCGAGTTCCACACACTTTCTACGGCGTCCTGCCCACTTTCATTTGGGCCCCACACACTTTCTACGGCGTCCTGCGCACTATTATTTGAGCCCCACACACTTTCTACGGCGTCCTGCGCACTGTTATTTGAGTCCCACAAACTTTCTACGGCGTTCTGCGCACTCTCATTTGGGTCCCACACACTTTCTACGGCGTCCTGCGCACTCTCGTTTGGGTCCCACACAGTTTCTACGGCGTCCGGCGCACTGTTATTTGGGTCCCACACACTTTCTACGGCGTCGTGCGCACACTCATTTGGGTCCCACACACTTTCTACGGCGTCCGACGCACTGTAATTTGGGTCACACACACTTTCTACGGCGTTCTGCGCACTCTCATTTGGGTCCAACACACTTTCTACGGCGTCCTGCGCACTCTCATTTGGGTCCCACACACTTTCTACGGCGTTCTGCGCACACTCATTTGGGTCCCACACACTTTCTACGGCGTCCTGCGCACACTCATTTGGATCCCACACACTTTCTACGGCGTCCTGCGCACTGTTATTTGTTTTCCACACACTTTCTACGGCGTTCTGCGCACTCTCATTTGGGTCCCACACACTGTCTACGGCGTCCTGCGCACTGTTATTTGGGTCCCACTCACTTTCTCCGGCGTCCTGCGCCCTCTCATTTGGGTCCCACACATTTTCAACGGCGTCCTGCGCACTCTCATTTGGGTCCCACACACTTTCTTCGGCGTTCTGCGCACACTCATTTGGGTCCCACACACTTTCTACGGCGTCCTGCGCACCCTCATTTGGGTCCCACACACGTTCTACGGCGTCTTGCGTTCTCCTACTGGGGTCCCGCACACTTTCTACGGCGTCCTGCGCACTCTCATTTGGGTCCCACACATTTTCAACGGCGTCCTGCGCACTCTTATTTGGGTCCCACACACTTTCTACGGCGTTCTGCGCACTCTCATTTGGGTCCCACACACTTTCTACGGCGTCCTGCGCACTCATTTGGGTCCCACACACTTTCTACGGCGTCCTGCGCACTGTTATTTGGGTCCCACACACTTTCTACGGCGTCCTGCGATCTCTCATTTGCGTCCCACACACTTTCTACGGCGTCCTGCGTACTCTCATTTTGGTCCCACACACTTTCTACGGCGTCCTGCGCACTCTCACTTGGGTCCCACACATTTTCTACGGCGTTCTGCGAACTCTCATTTGGGTCCAACAAACTTTCTACGGCGTCCTGAGCACTCTCATTTGGGTCCCACACACTTTCTACGACGTCCGACGCACTGTTATTTGGGTCCCACACACTTTCTACGGCGTCCTGCGCTTTCTCATTTGAGTCCCGCACACTTTCTACGGCGTCCGGCGCACTGTTATTTGGTACCCACACACTTTCTACGGCGTTCTGCGTACACTGATTTGGATCCCGCACACTTTCTACGGCGTCCTGCGCACTCTCATTTGGGTCCCACACACTTTCTACGGCGTTCTGCGCACTCTTATTTGGATCCCACACACTTTCTACGGCGTCCTGCGCACTCTCATTTGGGTCCCACACATTTTCTACGGCGTCCAGCGCATTGTTATTTGGGTCCCACACATTTTCTACGGCGTCCTGCGCACTCTCATTTGGGCCCCACACACTTTCTACGGCGTTCTGCGCACACTCATTTGGGTCCCACACATTTTCTACGGCGTCCTGCGCACTCTCATTTGGGCCCCACACACTTTCTACGGCGTCCTGCGCACTCTCATTTGGGCGCCACACACATTCTACAGCGTTCTGCGCACACTCATTTGGGTCCCACACATTTTCTACGGCGTCCTGCGCACTCTCATTTGGGTCCCACACACTTTCTACAGCGTTCTGCGCACTGTTATTTGGGTCCCACACACTTTCTACGGCATCCTGCGCACTCTGATTTGGGTCCCACACTTTCTACGGCGTCCTGCGCACTGTTATTTGGGTCCCACACACTTTCTACGGCGTCCTGCGCACTCTCATTTGGGTCCCACACTTTCTACGGCGTCCTGCGCACTCTCATTTGGGTCCCACACACTTTCTACGGCGTTCTGCGCACTCTCATTTGGGTCCCACACACTTTCTACGGCGTCCTGCGCACTCTCATTTGGGTCCCACACATTTTCTACGGCGTCCTGGGCACTCTTATTTGGGTCCCACACATTTTGTACGGCGTCCTGCGCACACCCATTTGGATACCGCACATTTTCTACGGCGTCCTGCGCACTCTCATTTGGGTCCCACACACTTTCTAGGCGCTCGGCGCGCTCTCATTTAGGTCCCGCACGCTTTCTACGGCGTCGTGCGCACTCTCATTTGTGTCCCCACACTTTCTACGGCGTCCGGCGCACTGTTATTTGGGTCCCACACACTTTCTACGGCTTCCTGCGCACTCTCATTTGTGTCCCCACACTTTCTACGGCGTCCGGCGCACTGTTATTTGGGTCCCACACATTTTCTACGGCGTCCTGCGCACTCTCATTTGGGTCCCAAACACTTTCTACGGCGTTCTGCGCACACTCATTTGGGTCCGCACACTTTCTACGGCGTCCTGCGCACTGCTATTCGGGTCCCACACACTTTCTACGGCGTTCTACGCTTACTCATTTAGGTCGCACACTTTCTCCGGCGTCCTGCGCACTGTTATTTGGGTCCCACACACTTTCTACGGCGTTCTGCGCACTCTCATTTGGGTCCCACACACTTTCTACGGCGTTCTGCGCACTCTCATTTGGGTCCCGCACACTTTCTACGGCGTCCTGCGCACACTCATTTGGGTCCCACACAGTTTCTACGGCGTCCAGCGCACTGTTATTTGGGTCCCAAACACTTTCTACGGCGTTCTGCGCACTCTCATTTGGGTCCCACACACTTTCTACGGCGTCCTGCGCACTCTCACTTGGGTCCCACACACTTTCTACGGCGTCCTGCGCACTCTCATTTGGGTCCCACACACTTTCTACGGCGTTCTGCGCACTCTCATTCGGGTCCCACACACTTTCTACGGCGTCCTGCGCACTCTCGTTTGGGTCCCACACACTTTGTACGGCGTCCTGCGCACTGTTATTTGGGTCCCACACACTTTCTACGGCGTACTGCGTACTCTCATTCGGGTCCCAAACACTTTCTTCTACGGCGTCCTGCGCACTGTTATTTGGGTCCCACACACTTTCTACGGCGTTCTGCGCACTCTCATTTGGGTCCCACACACTTTCTACGGCGTCCTGCGCACTGTTATTTGGGTCCCACACACTTTCTACGGCGTTCTACGCACACTCATTTGGGTCCCGCACACTTTCTACGGCGTCCTGCGCACACTCATCTGGGTCCCACACACTTTCTACGGCGTCCTGCGCACTCTCATTTTGGTCCCGCACACTTTCTACGGCGTCCTGCGCACTCTCATTTGGGCCCCACACACTTTCTACGGCGTCCTGCGCACTCTCATTTGGGTCCCGCACACTTTCTACGGCGTCCCGCGCAATGTTATTTGGGTCCCCCACACTTTCTACGGCGTCCTGCGCACTCTCATTTGGGTCCCACACACTTTCTACGGCGTCCTGCGCACTCTCATTTGGGTCCCACACACTTTCTACGGCGTCCTGCGCACTCTCATTTGGGTCCCACACTTTCTACGGCGTCCTGCGCACTGTTATTTGGGTCCCACACACTTTCTACGGCGTCCTGCGCACTCATTTGGGTCCCACACACTTTCTACGGCGTCCTGCGCACTCTCGTTTGGCTCCCACACACTTTCTACGACGTCCTGCGCACTCTCATTTGGGTCCCACACACTTTCTACGTCGTGCTGCGCACTCTCATTTGGGTCCCACACACTTTCTACGGCGTCCTCCGCACTCTCATTTGGGTGCCACACACTTTCTACGACGTCCTGCGCACTGTTATTTGGGTCCCACACACTTTCTACGGCGTCCTGCGCACTCATTTGGGTCCCACACACTTTTCTCCGGCGTCCTGCGCACTGTTATTTGGGTCCCACACACTTTCTAAGGCGTCCTGCGCACTCTTATTTGGGTCACGCACACTTTCTACGGCGTCCGACGCACTGTTATTTGGGTCCCACACACTTTCTACGGCGTCCTGCGCACTCTCATTTGGGTCCCGCACACTTTCTACGGCGTCCGGCTCACTGTTATTTGGGTCCCGCAAACTTTCTACGGCGTCCTGCGAACTCTCATTTGGGTCCCACACACTTTCTACGGCGTCCGACGCACTGTTATTTGGGTCCCACACACTTTCTACGGCGTCCTGCGCTTACTCATTTGGGTCGCACACTTTCTACGGCGTCCGGCTCATTGTTATTTGGGTCCCACACACTTTCTACGGCGTTCTGCGCACTCTCATTTGGGTCCCACTAACTTTCTACGGCGTTCTGCGCACTCTCATTTGGGTCCCGCACACTTTCTACGGCGTACGACGCACTGTTATTTGGATCCCACACCTTTTCTGAGGCATCCGGCGCACTGTTATTTGGGTCCCACACACTTTCTACGGCGTCCGACGCACTGTTATTTGGGTCCCGCAAACTTTCTACGGCCTCCGGCGCATCCCACTTGGGTCCCACACACTTTCTACGACGTTCTGCGCACACCCGTTTGGGTCCCGCACACTTTCTACGGCGTCCTGCGCACTCTCATTTGGGTCCCGCACACTTTCTACGGCGTCCTGCGCTTACTCATTTGGGTCGCACACTTTCTCCGGCGTCCTGCGCATTGTTATTTGGGTCCCACACACTTTCTACGGCGTTCTGCGCGCACCCATTTGGGTCCCACACACTTTCTACGGCGTCCTGCGCACACTCATCTGGGTCCCGCACACTTTCTACGGCGTCCTGCGCACACTCATTTGGGTCCCACACTTTCTACGGCGTCCGGCGTACTGTTATCTGGGTCCCACACACTTTCTACGGCGTCCTGCGCACTCTCGTTTGAGTCCCACACACTTTGTACGGCGTCCTGCGCACTCTCATTTGGGTGCCGCACACTTTTTACGGCGTCCGGCGCACTGTTATTTGGGTCCCACACACTTTCTACGGCGTCCTGCGCACTCTCATTTGAGTCCCGCACACTTTCTACGGCGTCCGGCGCACTGTTATTTGGGTCCCACACACTTTCTACGGCGTTCTGCGCACTGTTATTTGGGTCGCACACACTTTCTACGGCGTCCTGCGCTTACTCATTTGGGTCGCACACACTTTCTACGGCGTTCTGCGCACTCTCATTTGGGTCCCACACACTTTCTACGGCGTTCTGCGCACTCTCATTTGGGTCCCACACACTTTTTCTACGGCGTCCTGCGCACTGTTATCTGGGTCCCACACACTTTCTACGGCGTTCTGCGCACTCTCATTCGGGTCCCACACACTTTCTACGGCGTCCTGCGCACTCTCCTTTGGGTCCCACACACTTTCTACGGCGTTCTGCGCACTGTTATTTGGGTCCTACACACTTTCTACGGCGTTCTGCGCACACTCATTTGGGTCCCACACACTTTCTACGGCGTTCTGCGCACTCTCATTTGGGTCCCACACACTTTCTATGGCGTCCGGCGCACTGTTATTTGGGTCCCACACACTTTCTACGGCGTCCTGCGCACTCATTTGGGTCCCACACACTTTCTACGGCGTCCTGCGCACTGTTATTTGGGTCCCACACACTTTCTACGGCGTTCTGCGCACTCTCATTTGGGTCCCGCACACTTTCTACGGCGTCCGACGCACTGTTATTTGGGTCCCACACACTTTCTACGGCGTCCTGCGCTTACTCATTTGGGTCGCACACTTTCTCCGGCGTCCTGCGCATTGTTATTCGGGTCCCACACACTTTCTACGGCGTTCTGCGCACTCTCATTTGGGTCCCACACACTTTCTACGGCGTTCTGCGCACTCTCATTTGGGTCCCGCACACTTTCTACGGCGTCCGGCGCACTGTTATTTGGATCCCACACCTTTTCTGAGGCGTCCGGCGCACAGTTATTTGGGTCCCACACACTTTCTACGGCGTCCTGCGCACTCTCATTTGGGTCCCACACACTTTCTACGGCCTCCGGTGCATCCCACTTGGGTCCCACACACTTTCTACGACGTTCTGCGCACACCCGTTTGGGTCCCGCACACTTTCTACGGCGTCCGACGCACTGTTATTTGGGTCCCACACACTTTCTACGGCGTCCTGCGCTTACTCATTTGGGTCGCACACTTTCTCCGGCGTCCTGCGCATTGTTATTCGGGTCCCACACACTTTCTACGGCGTTCTGCGCACTCTCATTTGGGTCCCACACACTTTCTACGGCGTTCTGCGCACTCTCATTTGGGTCCCGCACACTTTCTACGGCGTCCTGCGCACACTCATTTGGGTCCCGCACACTTTCTACGGCGTCCGGCGCACTGTTATTTGGATCCCACACCTTTTCTGAGGCGTCCGGCGCACTGTTATTTGGGTCCCACACACTTTCTACGGCGTCCTGCGCACTCTCATTTGGGTCCCACACACTTTCTACGGCCTCCGGTGCATCCCACTCGGGTCCCACACACTTTCTACGACGTTCTGCGCACAACCGTGTGGGTCCCGCACACTTTCTACGGCATCCTGCGAACTCTCATTTGGGTCCCACACACTTTCTACGGCGTCCGACGCACTGCTATTCGGGTCCCACACACTTTCTACGGCGTCCTGCGCTTACTCATTCGGGTCGCACACTTTCTCCGGCGTCCTGCGCACTGTTATTTGGGTCCCACACACTTTCTACGGCGTTCTGCGCACTCTCATTTGGGTCCCGCACAATTTCTCCGGCGTCCTGCGCACTGTTATTTGGGTCCCGCACACTTTCTACGGCGTCCTGCGTACACTCATTTGGGTCCCGCACACTTTCTACGGCGTCCTACGCACTCTCATTTGGGTCATGCACACTTTCTACGGCCTCCGGCGCATCCCACTTGGGTCCCACACACTTTTTACGGCGTTCTGCGCACTCTCATTTGTGTCCCACACACTTTCTACGGCGTTCTGCGCACTCTCAAATGGGTCCCACACACTTTCTACCGCGTCCTGCGCCCACTCATTTGGGTCCCGCACACTTTCTACGGCGTCCGGCGCACTGTTATTTGGATCCCGCACACTTTCTACGGCGTCCGGCGCACTGTTATTTGGGTCCCACACACTTTCTACGGCATTCTGCGCACTCTCATTTGGGTCCCGCAAACTTTCTACGGCCTCCGGCGCATCCCACTTGGGTCCCACACACTTTCCACGGCGTCCGACGCACTGTTATTTGGGTCCCACACACTTTCGGAGGCGTTCTGCGCACACTCATTTGGGTCCCGCACACTTTCTACGGCGTCCTGCGCATGTTATTTGGGACCCACACGCTTTCTACGGCGTCCTGCGCACTCTCATTTGGGTCCCGCACACTTTCTACGGCGTCCGGCCCACTGTTATTTGGGTTCCACACACTTTCTACGGCCTCCGGTACATCCCACTTGGGTCCCACACACTTTCTACGACGTTCTGCGCACTCTCATTTGGGTCCCGCACACTTTCTACGGCGTCCGGCGCACTGTTATTTTGGTCCCACACACTTTCTACGGCGTTCTGCGCTTACTCATTTGGGTCGCACACTTTCTCCGGCGTCCTGCGCACTGTTATTTGGGTCCCACACACTTTCTACGGCGTTCTACGCACTGTTTTTTGGGTCCCACACACTTTCTACGACGTTCTGCGCACTCTCATTTGGGTCCCGCACACTTTCTACGGCGTCCGGCGCACTGTTATTTGGATCCCACACCTTTTCTGAGGCGTCCGGCGCACTGTTATTTGGGTCCCACACACTTTCTACGGCGTCCTGCGCACTCTCATTTGGGTCCCACACACTTTCTACGGCCTCCGGTGCATCCCACTTGGGTCCCACACACTTTCTACGACGTTCTGCGCACACCCGTTTGGGTCCCGCACACTTTCTACGGCGTCCGACGCACTGTTATTTGGGTCCCACACACTTTCTACGGCGTCCTGCGCTTACTCATTTGGGTCGCACACTTTCTCCGGCGTCCTGCGCATTGTTATTCGGGTCCCACACACTTTCTACGGCGTTCTGCGCACTCTCATTTGGGTCCCACACACTTTCTACGGCGTTCTGCGCACTCTCATTTGGGTCCCGCACATTTTCTACGGCGTCCTGCGCACACTCATTTGGGTCCCACACACTTTCTACGGCGTCCGACGCACTGTTATTTGGGTCCCACACACTTTCTACGGCGTCCTGCGCACTCTCATTTGGGTCCCACACACTTTCTACGGCGTCCTGCGCACTCTCATTTGGGTCCCACACACTTTCTACGGCCTCCGGTGCATCCCACTTGGGTCCCACACACTTTCTACGACGTTCTGCGCACACCCGTTTGGGTCCCGCACACTTTCTACGGCATCCTGCGAACTCTCATTTGGGTCCCACACACTTTCTACGGCGTCCGACGCACTGTTATTTGGGTCCCACACACTTTCTACGGCGTCCTGCGCTTACTCATTTGGGTCGCACACTTTCTCCGGCGTCCTGCGCATTGTTATTCGGGTCCCACACACTTTCTACGGCGTTCTGCGCACTCTCATTTGGGTCCCACACACTTTCTACGGCGTTCTGCGCACTCTCATTTGGGTCCCGCACACTTTTATACGGCGTCCTGCGCACACTCATTTGGGTCCCGCACACTTTCTACGGCGTCCGGCGCACTGTTATTTGGTTCCCACACCTTTTCTGAGGCGTCCGGCGCACAGTTATTTGGGTCCCACACACTTTCTACGGCGTCCTGCGCACTCTCATTTGGGTCCCACACACTTTCTACGGCCTCCGGTGCATCCCACTTGGGTCCCACACACTTTCTACGACGTTCTGCGCACACCCGTTTGGGTCCCGCACACTTTCTACGGCATCCTGCGAACTCTCATTTGGGTCCCACAAACTTTCCACGGCGTCCGACGCACTGTTATTTGGGTCCCACACACTTTCTACGGCGTCCTGCGCTTACTCATTTGGGTCGCACACTTTCTCCGGCGTCCAGCGCACTGTTATTCGGGTCCCACACACTTTCTACGGCGTTCTGCGCACTCTCATTTGGGTCCCGCACATTTTCTACGGCGTCCTGCGCACTGTTATTTGGGTCCCACACACTTTCTACGGCGTTCTGCGCACTCTCATTTGGGTCCCGCACACTTTCTACGGCGTCCTGCGCACACTCATTTGGGTCGTGCACACTTTCTACGGCCTCCGGTGCATCCCACTTGGGTCCCACACACTTTCTACGGCGTTCTGCGCACTCTCATTTGTGTCCCACACACTTTCTACGGCGTTCTGCGCACTCTCATTTGGGTCCCGCACACTTTCTACGGCGTCCTGCGCACACTCATTTGGGTCCCGCACACTTTCTACGGCGTCCGGCGCACTGTTATTTGGATCCCACACCTTTTCTGAGGCGTCCGGCGCACAGTTATTTGGGTCCCACACACTTTCTACGGCGTCCTGCGCACTCTCATTTGGGTCCCACACACTTTCTACGGCCTCCGGTGCATCCCACTTGGGTCCCACACACTTTCCACGGCGTCCGACGCACTGTTATTTGGGTCCCACACACTTTCTACGGCGTCCTGCGCTTACTCATTTGGGTCGCACACTTTCTCCGGCGTCCTGCGCACTGTTATTCGGGTCCCACACACTTTCTACGGCGTTCTGCGCACTCTCATTTGGGTCCCGCACATTTTCTACGGCGTCCTGCGCACTGTTATTTGGGTCCCACACACTTTCTACGGCGTTCTGCGCACTCTCATTTGGGTCCCGCACACTTTCTACGGCGTCCTGCGCACACTCATTTGGGTCCCGCACACTTTCTACGGCGTTCTGCGCACTCTCATTTGGGTCCCGCACACTTTCTACGGCGTCCTGCGCACACTCATTTGGGTCCCGCACACTTTCTACGGCGTCCGGCGCACTGTTATTTGGATCCCACACCTTTTCTGAGGCGTCCGGCGCACTGTTATTTGGGTCCCACACACTTTCTACGGCCTCCGGTGCATCCCACTTGGGTCCCACACACTTTTTTGGGTCCCAAACACTTTCTACGGCGTCCGACTCACTGTTATTTGGGTCCCACACACTTTCTACGGCGTCCTGCGCTTACTCATTTGGGTCGCACACTCTCTCCGGCATCCTGCGCACTGTTATTTGGGTCCCACACACTTTCAACGGCGTTCTGCGCACTCTCATTTGGGTCCCGCACATTTTCTACGGCGTCCTGCGCACACTCATTTGGGTCCCACACACTTTCTCCGGCGTCCTGCGCACTGTCACTTGGGTCCCACACTTTCTACGGCGTCCTGCGCACTCTCATTTGGGTCCCGCACACTTTCTCCCGCGTCCTGCGCACTGTTATTTGGGTCCCACACACTTTCTACGGCGTTCTGCGCACTCTCATTTGGGTCCCACACACTTTCTACGACGTTCTGCGCACACCCGTTTGGGTCCCGCACACTTTCTACGGCATCCTGCGAGCTCTCATTTGGGTCCCACAAACATTCTACGGCGTCCGACGCACTGTTATTTGGGTCCCACACACTTTCTACGGCGTCCTGCGCTTACTCATTTGGGTCGCACACTTTCTCCGGCGTCCTGCGAACTGTTATTTGGGTCCAACACACTTTCTACGGCGTTCTGCGCACTCTCATTTGGGTCCCGCACATTTTCTACGGCGTCCTGCGCACTGTTATTTGGGTCCCACGCACTTTCTACGGCGTTCTGCGCACTCTCACTTGGGTCCCGCACACTTTCTACGGCGTCCTGCGCACACTCATTTGGGTCCCGCACACTTTCTACGGCGTTCTGCGCACTCCCACTTGGGTCCCGCACACTTTCTACGGCGTCTTTCGCACTTCTGCTGGGGTCCCGCACACTATCTACGGCGTTCTGTGGCGCACTTCTGAGTCACACGGTGCGGCGTTCCAAAAAGTACTTCCGAGATCCCGCCGTATTGATTGAAGCGTTGCCCCGTCAAATCCTGAGAAAAAGCCTATCAGTAACGGTGTTTATTTCACTAGTTCATTTTTACGAATAAGTAAACGTCGGATGGTTTATAATAACATGTTTACGTGTTTTTGTCTTTCTTGACCCTCAATTTTGAGGTTCCGCAAAAATTGAGCTACCAACTTCAAAATTTGACAGGAGCTAGGTGCAAACAAAACCAGCTCCCTGGCCAAAAATGAGCTCTCTAGCTCAACGATAAGTGTTCCAACAAGATCGTGAACGCCAACTGAAAAAAGAAAAGGAGATGAACATTTTTTCGACCAAAACGACGTGGTTTTGACACTTTTTCTCGAATCTCAGGTTACCATTCCGGACCATTTTTTGAACAGTTCTTCATCTTTCTAAAGTATATCAAATGCAAAAAGAACGGTCTTCCTACGTTTACTCTGGACCCTGATACTGAGATCAGGGCGTTGCGCTATGGCGAATCAAAGCCAAATCTGGTGAGCGCTTCGCGCTCACCACAATTTGGCTGATGATGGTATCTATAGACATCGTAATCATTAAAATACAGTGAGATTGTTGCTAATGGATTTGGCACGCGCTCTATCAATTATCAGAGTCAAATCACGCTTCAGAAGGAGTTTTGAGTCGAGCGTAATTTGGATCAAATCAGAACAAGAATAAGTCCAGCAACAAAAACGTTCCCATACAATGTGAACCGTGAAAGCGTTGAGGACACAAAGACTATCATGAGAAATACTTCTGACGCGTGATTTGACTCTGATAATTGATAGAGCGCGTGCCAAATCCATTAGCAACAATCTCACTATATTTTAATGATTACGATGTCTACAAATACCATCATCAGCCAAATCAAGTCAATAATTTCACTACATTTAAAAAATCAAGTTGAGAGCCAAATCCAATAAAACAATTTCACGACATTTAAGAACAATGCCAAATCCCTAACCTTTTTTGCGAAGCCCAACTTTCAGAAATTTCACAACTTTTTCCAAGGGTTTCCCTTCTACAATATCGTCAATCTCTGGAGGGAGGAGCCGCGATGCTGTTATGATAGCTTTATTATAAGAGTCAAGTTGATGTTTTTGAGAAAACATAGTGGTAGAAATGGAGAAAGAACCGCTCTGCTGCTAAGATAGCAAGGTAATATGTAGCTGCATCGCGGCTTCCTAGAGATAGAATACAAGGCATATACTTTTTGAATTTGAAGGTCGAAAAAATGAAGGAATGAGTTTTAAAATGACACAATTGTACAGAATCAGTCGCTCTAGCCAAATTTCACCGGTTCTTGTCGATGTCGCTCGTCTGTGAAAGCCCAGACGTCTGACTTGAAGGCATAACTTGCATACGGTGTCCTGGACATTAAACTGATTCCTTGCATACCTCTACTGGGGTCCTGCGCACGTCCCATGATGTCCTGCACACTCCTACTGAGGTCCTGCACACATTCCCATAACATCCTGCTCACCCCTACTGCGGTCCTGCGCACGTCCCATGATGTCCTGCACACTCCTACTGAGGTCCTGCACACATTCCATGACATCCCGCACACCCCTACTGAGGTCCTGCACACATTCCATGACATCCCGCACACCCCTACTGGGGTCCTGCGCACGTCCCATGATGTCCTGCACACTCCTACTGAGGTCCTGCACACATTCCCATAACATCCTGCTCACCCCTACTGCGGTCCTGCGCACGTCCCATGATGTCCTGCACACCCCTACTGGGATCCTGCGCACGTCCCATGATGTCCTGCACACTCCTACTGAGGTCCTGCACACTTTCCGTGACATCCCGCACACCCCTACTGAGGGCCTGCACACGTCCCATGATGTCCTGCACATCCCTACTGGGGCCCTGCACACGTCCCATGATGTCCTGCACACTCCTACGGAGGTCCTGCACACATTCCATGACATCCCGCACACCCCTACTGCGGGCCTGTACACGTCCCATGATGTCCTGCACACTCCTACTTAGGTCCTGCACAAATTCCATGACATCCCGCACACCCCTACTGAGGTCCTGCACACATTCCATGACATCCCGCACACCCCTACTGGGGTCCTGCGCACGTCCCATGATGTCCTGCACACTCCTACTGAGGTCCTGCACACATTCCCATAACATCCTGCTCACCCCTACTGCGGTCCTGCGCACGTCCCATGATGTCCTGCACACCCCTACTGGGATCCTGCGCACGTCCCATGATGTCCTGCACACTCCTACTGAGGTCCTGCACACTTTCCATGACATCCCGCACACCCCTACTGAGGGCCTGCACACGTCCCATGATGTCCTGCACATCCCTACTGGGGCCCTGCACACGTCCCATGATGTCCTGCACACTCCTACTTAGGTCCTGCACACATTCCATGACATCCCGCACACCCCTACTGCGGTCCTGCGCACGTCCCATAATGTCCTGCACACTCCTACTGAGGTCCTGCACACATTCCATGACATCCCGCACACCCCTACTGGGGTCCTGCACACATTCCATGACATCCTGCACGCCCCTACTGCGGTCCTGCATACGCCCCATGATGCCCTGCACACTCCTACTGAGGCCCTGCACATATTCCCATAACATCCTGCTCACCCCTACTGCGGTCCTGCGCACGTCCCATGATGTCCTGCACACTCCTACTGAGGTCCTGCACACATTCCATGACATCCCGCACACCCCTACTGCGGGCCTGCACACGTCCCATGATGTCATGCACACCCCTACTGGGGTTCCTGCGCACGTCCCATGATGTCCCACACACTCCTACTGAGGTCCTGCACACATTCCCATAACATCCTGCTCACCCCTACTGCGGTCCTGCGCACGTCCCATGATGTCCTGCACACCCCTACTGGGATCCTGCGCACGTCCCATGATGTCCTGCACACTCCTACTGAGGTCCTGCACACTTTCCGTGACATCCCGCACACCCCTACTGAGGGCCTGCACACGTCCCATGATGTCCTGCACATCCCTACTGGGGCCTTGCACACGTCCCATGATGTCCTGCACACTCCTACGGAGGTCCTGCACACATTCCATGACATCCCGCACACCCCTACTGCGGGCCTGTACACGTCCCATGATGTCCTGCACACTCCTACTTAGGTCCTGAACACATTCCATGACATCCCGCACACCCCTACTGAGGTCCTGCACACATTCCATGACATCCCGCACACCCCTACTGGGGTCCTGCGCACGTCCCATGATGTCCTGCACACTCCTACTGAGGTCCTGCACACATTCCCATAACATCCTGCTCACCCCTACTGCGGTCCTGCGCACGTCCCATGATGTCCTGCACACCCCTACTGGGATCCTGCGCACGTCCCATGATGTCCTGCACACTCCTACTGAGGTCCTGCACACTTTCCATGACATCCCGCACACCCCTACTGAGGGCCTGCACACGTCCCATGATGTCCTGCACATCCCTACTGGGGCCCTGCACACGTCCCATGATGTCCTGCACACTCCTACTTAGGTCCTGCACACATTCCATGACATCCCGCACACCCCTACTGCGGGCCTGCACACGTCCCATGATGTCATGCACACCCCTACTGGGGTTCCTGCGCACGTCTCATGATGTCCCACACACTCCTACTGAGGTCCTGCACACATTCCATGACATCCCGCACACCCCTACTGCGGGCTTGCACACGTCCCATGATGTCCTGCACATCCCTACCGGGGTCCTGCACACGTTCCATGATTTCCTGCACACCCCTACTGGAGTCCTGCGCACGTCCCATGATGTCCTGCACACTCCTACTGGGGTCCTGCACACGACCCATGATGTCCTGCACACTCCTACTGAGGTCCTGCACACTTTCCATTACATCCCGCACACCCCTACTGGGGTCCTGCGCACGCCCCATGATGTCCTGCACACTCTTACTGAGGTCCTGCACACATCCCATAACATCCTGCACACCCCTACTGCGGTCCTACACACGTCCAATGATGTCCTGCACACCCCTACTGAAGTCCTGTGCACGTCCCATGACATCCCGCACACCCCTACTGCGGTCCTGCACACGTCCCATGATGTCCTGCACACCCCTATTAGGGTCCTGCGCACGTCCCATGATGTCCTGCACATTCCTACTGAGGTCCTGCACACATTCCATGACATCCCGCACACCCCTTCTGCGGTACTGCACACGTCCCATGACGTCACGCACATCCCTACTGGGTCCTGCACACGTCCATGATGTCCTGCACACTTCTACTGCGGTCCTGCACACGTCCCATGATGTCCTGCACACCTTACCTACTGAGGTCCTGCTGTAGTTCCATGAGTCCTGCATACTCCTGTTGCGGTCCCGCATAGTTGACTGACACTTCTTATCGATGGTGCGCATGGTACGAGCACGCGCCTCGCTCAGAAAGATCCCTCCCGCACCACCGTCCTCTTCCGATCCGGACGTTCAGGCCTAGGTCATAGTTGGTTGATCGGTGTAGCCAGCCCGGTCGATAATCATGAAAGACATGAATGAGGTGGGATGCAAAAAACACCCGATGTGGCTGACCCGACCAATTTTTATATGATATGAGGTAAGAAAGGAATGATATCCATGATATCGTTTGACATAATTCATACATATTGACCGCGTCAGACACACTCACATGGACACACCGGGTGTTTTTTGCAACCTCCATCGTCCATGTTTCTCATACGTATCGACCGGGATGGTCACTGTGATTTTCTAATCCAACTCTGACAGGGACAGAGTACACCACCCTGGAGAGCAAGGTATTTATATGGAGTCTCTAAGAAAACAATAACTGATAATGAAAAAACCCGTCATTCATGAACTTATATTGAGAGGCCGGTTTCTACAGTGCGTCGCATAAGTATACGAACACCCTGAAATTTCATGGTTGGACCACCCGAACGAGGTTTCAAGCATCGGCACCGGTTTCTATGTCTTCCGCTATGCCGAAAACGGTAGGTCACATTGTAGGAAGGCAAATCGTACACTTTTTCCTTTTTTTACATGCAGAAATCAATTTTTTAGCCGTCGCATAAGTATACGAACACTTGGGAAATTCATAAATTCATCGAATAATTTCAAACAATACATATGGAAAAAGTCTTCAGTATGATGTTACACCACCGTTACGCGAAATAAGTTTAAACAGTCTATCTGTCATTCTATAACTGAGGTTCTGGAGGGTCCCTTGGTCAATTTCGTTCCATGCGTCCACGATGGCCTCCTTGAGTGACTCCACAGTTCTGTATTGCCTCCCATCCTTGTAGATCTTGCGAACAATGATTTCCCAAAAATTCTCGATAGGATTCAGATCCGTGCTAATCGCTGGCCAAGGCAGAGTATCGACGTTGTTGCACCGGAGCCACTCCCAGAGTAGATCGGCCGACGTGTATAGTGGCATTATCTTGGACATAACGGAAGCCCTGACATCTCCGACGACGAAAATACGGAAGAAGATGCGAAGCCAACACTTCCTGGTACTCAAGTGAATCCATACGATTCGATACGAATGCGAATCCGACCTTCCCAGTTGCTGTGAAGGCTGCCCAAACCATCACGTTTCCTCCGCCAAAGTTCCTGAGGCTGAAGAAAGCCGGCTCCTTCCAAAGATCCCGCCAGTAGTGCCTCGAACTACCCGGACCATCCGAATTAAACTTTTTCTCGTCCGAGAAGGCAACCTGAAGCAACGGGCTGGAAAACTTTCCATGAAATTGGATAGCACGCGATTCAGCTCACCTTCCTCCAATTTGTACCCAAGTTTGAACGGGCGAACTGGAGCCTGGCCGACTTGTGGCGTTCTTCCAAGCGCGGAGCCTTTTTCATTACGGCTCTTTCGATGTTTTCGTTGCGATGGATCGATCGGAGGATGATATCCTTTGACACATTCAGCGAGAGTTCGGAGCGGACGGTCGCGCTAGACACCATTGTTTTGGAGACTCTTCTGGCAATGCGTCGTTCTTCGTGTCCATTGAGCTTCCGAGGCCTCCCAGAGCGAACACGCATTTTGTAGGAGTGCTGATTCCGTAGAAACGAAGAGATGCAGCTTGGTGAACGTCCAATTTGCCGAGAGATTTGTCGGACTCCATGACCGGCGACGTAGAGAGCCCGGCCCTGGGCCTGTTCTTCGGAAGAGAGATGTGAACCGCGTGGCATGATGATAATTTACGCACACAACTACATTCTTTACTATCCCGCTTGAAACAGGATTTTTTCGTATGTCTCTTGTACAAAAATTTCGTTTCTCTGAAGTGTTCGTATACTTATGCGACGGCTAAAAAATGAATTTCTGTATGTAAAAAAGGAGAAAGTGTACGATTTGCCTTCCTACGATGTGACCTACCGTTTTCGGCATAGTGGGAAACATAGAAACTGGTGCCAATGCTTGAAACCTTGCTCGAATGGTCCAACCATGAAATTTCAGGGTGTTCGTATACTTATGCGACGCACTGTATGTTTGAACAGCCTGTAAGTGGTTCAGGAGTGAAAATGGGGAGTTCTGCGGATTATTTTTGACATCCTCGTGCCCGATTGCCTCTGGTCACCACGTTTCAAGAAATTTGGTTAACGCCGTTCAAAAAAAATAAATGTGATGGACGGAGGCGGAGAAAATTTTTGCGTAATTTGAGGCGCCATATCTTTTGAGAGCGGTGACCGATTGCAATGAAACTTGACTCAGATGTGTACATTGATTAGACCCTTCGGATGATGTACAGCCTATTTTTCTGGTGACAGTATGAATAGGTGATCTCGGTATAGGACATAAAAGATCAAAGCCAAATCTGGTGAGCGCTTCGCGCTCACCACAATGTGCCCTGTCCACGCTAGTGTATTTCATCCGGAAATCTCTTTCATAGGCAGACGTCAGAGCTATCGATTTGGATATCAACGCCAATCACTCATTCGTGCATGCTGCAAACCTTGTTGCTAGACTTCAAGTTCAAAACGGCAGACACTAGTCATTTAATTTTTTTCTTCTTCTTTTTAACGTTTGTCCCACGTAGACGTCGGGTCCGGATGTTTGACTCTTGTCCTCCACTTATTCCTGTCAGCTGCGTCCTCCGGAGTGAGTCGTGCGTACTTCAGCCATGTCGGTTTTCACGCGGTCTAGCCAGCGCGTTTTCGGCCTACCTCGCGGCCTGACACCAGCCAGCTGCAAGTTGAGTGCAGTTTTGGCCACGGAATTAGCGTCTTTTCGTTGAACATGTCCAAACCATCTCATCCGGGCTTCCTTCATCTTTCCATCTGCTGGTGCAACTCCGAAGGTGGCACGCACAGTGTCGTTCGTGATCGGATCCCTCAGACTGATACTCAATGACCATCTGAGCATTCTCATCTCCAAGGTGTGCAGGGACTGTTCGACAGCTTTAGTAGTCGGCCAGCGTTCTCTAGCGTAGAGCGCAACCGGTTGCACTACCGCCTTGTAAATTTTTGATTTGAGACGGAGTGGAATCTTCTTGTCACACATCACCCCCGTGGTTGCCCTCCACTTCAACCAAGCGGCTGTTACCCGCCCTTGAGCTTCCGATGATATATCGCCTGTCGAGGTGATTTTAGAGCCGAGATATTTGGAGCAATTCACTTTCTTGAGGTCGGTGCCATCAATTGAAATCGATCCGTCATCCACTTGCGCGCCACATTCTATGTACTCGGTCTTCGCGATGTAGAGCCGCAGTCCTAAACGTTGCAAGCGATCTTTCCAGAGCAGCACTTGAATTTCCAACTTTCCCCTCGTCTCGGCTGCCAAAATAACATCGTCGGAGTAGAGTAGCGACCCCACTTGCGGTTTCTGTATATCCCGTGTGATTGCGTCCACGCAGAGAATGATCAGCAATGGTGACAGGGCAGACCCTTGATGGACTCCAGCACGGACAGAAAATGGGTCACTTGTCCTTGATGAGCATCTGACCACTTTTGTAGGCTCTATGTACAGCAATCTTGTCCATCGTATGTACTCTTCCAGAACGTCTTGGGATCTCAACGCCATCCATACGAGATCATGTGGGACACGATCAAATGCCTTCTCCAGGTCGAGTAAAGCGACGTGTATATTGCGATTTTTCTCCCGATGCTTCTCAACCAGAAGCCTAGTGGCGTGAATGGCATCCGTAGTTCCACACCCTTTGGTAAATCCGCACTGGTTTGCTGTTGTCACGACGATATCTCTCAGACACCAGTCCAGAATGCGTTCGAAAACCTTCATAGTATGGCACAGCGAACGAATCGGCCTGTACGACGAACAGTCAGCTGCGTCACCTTTCCTTTTCCAAATGGGCACTATCACACTGTTCTGCCAGATATCCGTGGTTTTTCCTTCGGCGATAATCTGGTTGAAGAACTCAGCCAGCCTTGCACAGCCGCAATCGCCCATCGTTTTCCAGACCACAGCAGGCAAGTCATCTGGGCCGGCAGCTTTGTACAACTTCATTTTCGTTATGGCTTCCCTGACTTCCTCTGGTGTGATTTGGGGGACAGGCCCCTCTACGCTGGCTCCAGATGAGATGGTAGGATGGGGAAACTCTTCGTTAGATATAGCGTTGAAGTGCTGCCGCCACCTTTCCAGGATATCGGTTGGGCGATGGAGAATGGTGCCATTTTCTGCTTTGATGACACTGTGATGTCCGGGGTCCTGTGCAGACCGATTTCGCGCCTTGACCAAACGGAATACAGACTTCTCGCCTTCCCTGGTGTCCAGCCTTTCATACTAATCCTTGTAGTGGCTCGCCATTGCCATGGAGACAGCCTTCTTTGCAGCCCTCTTCGCCGTCAAGTACGCAGCCGGTCCTGGTCTCGGCGGCTCCTCATCCACAACTAATACTTAACCGTCTTCTCCTTGATCTTACGTTCAAACTTCTTCGTTCCACCACCAGGTGGCCTTATTGATTTTCGTCTTCCCTGGGGTTGTTTTACCCAGGATGCCTCCGGCAGACGGAGTTGTAGCTTCCAGCGTGGAACTCCAACTTTGTTCGACAGTCAAATCTTCACGTGTAGATAGGCAGCACAGCAGCGGGGCGGCAAGTGTTTGCTCAAACTGCTTAAAGGCAGTGTTCACGATAATCTTCGATCTTGAGATTAATAGCTAAATCGATTGTTTGGCCCCCGGGTCGAACAAAAATGACGAAGGAATCGAGAAAAATGCACCAGACGGTCACGAAATTCTTTACTCTCACCCCGCCTCTTTGCTCTCACAGGAACTGTTCGTTGTGACAATGAAATCATTTGTGGGCCCGTCCTTTACAATTATTTGCTTTCTGTTGCTCCGTTCTTCTCTTCGGACCCTAGCTAGTACTATTTCGCCTGGAATATTCTTCCATTTTCTTTCGACTGACCCACTTTTTTACTGGGGACAACCACCGTGAACATGTTCATTCAATCGGACAACTAGTCCAGGCCAGAGATTAATGTCACTGAAATACGACGTTTTAGTGCGTTTCTCGCCGTTTCTTCGTAATTTCTGTAACACTCGGATGCCAACACTTTGTTTTGAGTGGAAAACTCGGGAACGAAAATCATCGTGAACACTGCCTTTAAAGGCACAGGAAACCCAAAGAATTAATTCTAAGATTTTATGCTTATCTTGGAGAGAGTCACACGCTGATCACAGAGGTATCTCTCGAATCGTCCAAGACCCCCTTTGAACAGAGTTATGGCTCTTCAAAGATGCCTAGATTTTGAGGGTGAAAAATTAGTGGACGAGTTGTCTCAGGCCTGTTTTTCTCTTCATTCGCAATCGTTGAGCGAGATCGAGCCAGGATAAGGAGATAGCCCAGCAATGGGCTGAAGAACGACGACTTATTGGAATTCATCCATCCATTGAGCCGCTATCGAGTCCGAAAATCTGTTAGGGGGTCGGGCCTGTGGTGGTCAGCAAAGGGGGTCGGGCCTGTGGTGGTCGCTCATATCTCGCTTATTTGGAGGAATTGAGATCTCGCATCTAGCACGTGTTATACAGGAGGCGTCTTCTACACAATTCCACGTAAATCTCGAAATTCATATCTGAGCGTGAACTGTGCCTTTAAGTTTCCACCATTTAATTCGCTGCGTATCTGTTCTAGGCTTGACGATCCTCGGGTCACTCACTTTAAAGGCATCGTACGCGCTGAAAACCACTCACTGTTTTTTGAGTTTGACTCGTTGGTTGGGCCGCCTGAGAACGTGGGTAGAGTTTCTCGGGTCACCGACGCATCATTGGGAAGATATGGGTGATCGAATACCTCAAATTCCGCCAAGAGAGGCCGGCCTTCTGACAGCCATGTGGCATAAATGTTGATAAGCTGCCTTCTTTTCTCATTTGAGGACACATGGCTGTTGGAAGGCCCCGGCCTCTTTTGGTGGAATTCGAGGCATTCGATCTCCCATATCTTCCCAATGATGCATCTGTAGGTAACCGCATGTTACTTTCGCTTTCGAAACTGTGTATTCGCAATGATCAGCTCAGCTGCTGCTGAGTATCCCAGAATTCGCTGCCCTTCTTTATTGTGTACGCCAAAGCCGTGTCCTCAATGACACTTCTCGAAACTATCTCGATATGAACCTACGTGGCCATTTAGGTCGCCTTCGATCAACTGCGTTTCATTACTCCTAACGGATTGAACGTATTGTTCCAATGTTCGCCAGAAGACGTCCTTGACCTCATCAGGGTATCCTGATTGTGGTGCATAGGCAGAAATCACCCGCAGCAGGTCATACCTGTGTCCACTTTAACGGCCATCAAGCGGTCTGAAACACGGTCTACAGCAGCAACATAGTCTCTGAGGCCCTCGCTAACAACAATACCGACTCCGTTCCGGTCCGATGTCCCGTGAAAAATCAGCTTGTATCCATCTCCAACATCGCTCGACTTCGAACCTTTCGACCGCTTTTCTTGAACACGGCATATATCCACGTGACTACTCTTGAGACAGCTCGCAAGTTCACGGCTCCTTGACGTAAGACTGCCGACGTTGAGTGTAGCAAGCCGAATAGGACGCGATACTTGATGCTTGTGGACTAACTTCCTTAGCCGGCTCCGTCCATTAGCAGCTGGCCCTCTCATATTTTCCATGTTGTTCGGGCAGCACGCCCTAGCTTTCGTGGAATCCATAGACGACATCGTGATGTGGTGCGACGGGGTGTTTCTCAATCGGATCGTCGCAGTACAGCTGGTGTACATAGCCTGGCATTGGAATCGTATTTGTTGACAAGGGACGTAACCAGTGGATATTCAAGAATACGGCCTAGTTGATGTTTGAAAGAAGCACACCGATCTCTTTTCAGATTGTGCTTGTACAGAGGACAAGGGAATTGGTTTTTGGAGGCGACTCCGAGCCGCCTCTCGGTTACTTTCCTGTTACTTGAATGCAGGCTTTTGACCAGACCGACGTGCAGGATACAGTCTGCACACGCGTCAACACACCCACAGACGACCGCGTATGAGCGAGCCAACAAATTTAGCAAAAGGTATGAGTCAGTCTTGCACAGCAGAAGCAGGGAGTCCAGCCCTGAATCCACCTGCGTCTCAGGGCAAGCACCGGCCGCTTTTTGTCCGCGATAAACCCCCTATCCGCAACCTGGGGACGCGTCACGTAGCCTCGCGGCAAACCGGCTATCGGGATCACTCTAATGAGTGAGATCCGTGATAGTCATTTAATTTTTCTGTTCGGAATATATTTCAGATCACCCAAACGAAACCTTATTGCAGCAAATATTTAACTTGAACTCTCGGAAACAATCTATTGCAATTGTTCAGAGCCCGGCGAACCTGGAGTGAACGGCAGTGATGGGCAACCTGGGCTTCGACAATCTGCCGGAAAAGGGTGCATTAAGTGTAAGATTGGAGCTCCTGGACCACCAGGTGAGTGCAAACATATTTATCAGATCTATTATGTTAATGTGTTTGCGTTTATGTTTATTACGTTGCATAAGACACACGTGATAAAGAATACAGACAATGGCGAGAAGTGTGATAATCTACATATTATCTCGGATGCAGATTTCTGATTTCGATTTGAAGGCTAGGGCCTCAGTAGTTTCACAGCCAAGCTTCGTTTAAAAATTTGCAGTGCTAGTGTAAACGACTAAGACTTTGTCAATTTAAGGTAGGTGGATACAGGACGGTTTGTAAATAATTTAGAACGAAACGGTCCATTTTTATCGCGTGTGCTTTATGCAACGTAATAAAAATAAACATAAACGCGTGTTTCTACTAGCACGAGTGGCGAAACAAATTCTTCTGAAAAATTAATCGGCTCTCACTCTAACTTTGTAGCCAGTCAGGATTTTGTGCACCATACATCCATCAAAAAGCTTCCGTCATTCCCGATACCACAGTTAGTCTCATTGTCAGATAGCTAGTACATGTAAACAAAAAGCAATACTTGCTCGTTTAATGTGGCTAGCTCCTTGAAGATTTCAAAAGTCCGTCCCATAGAATATTTTGGGTATATTTGTGATGAGCTCAGACTATTGCCGCATTCAGAATATGCATTTGACTCGAAGACAAGGCTTGGAGCCCAATCAGGAAACGTGCTGCTAGGGGAGCACGTGCTCATATTGTGTTTCAAATGACAGCAAGTGCCCCAAGAAATAAAACCTTGAATGCGTGCATGACACACATTCAACTCGATAACAACACAACCTTTCAAAAAATGAAAGCATACGACGCACTGTGATGAAATACTGCAGAACGTGCTGCTCTTCGGAGCACGTGCTCTGTGATAGAGCCTTACGATGGGTGTGACCACTCGAGTTGGATGCATATTCAACACGCATTAAATGCAGCGATTTTCTAAGCGACTCGAGAATTCGATCCTACTCACACACTCGCGGGGGTCGGTGGCCGGTTGAAAGGAGTTGAACAGGTAGCGTGCTGCCGCTCGAAACGAAAAAAGGGGCGGGTGAGGCCAAATTACTCCCCCAATCATGCCGAAAACTCCGCGTGTAAACCTCCCACACACTCTACAATGCCCTATCCCAGTTGACCCGTTCACAACGAAAGCTCTTTCTAAACCACCTCCCACGGACCACTCAGTGCGACGTCACACCCTTGTGCTTACACCGAAAGTTTCGCCTGGGGCCGGATGCATCAACGCGCCGGGTTGGGGTAGAGGCAGGGCCGTCGGCGTCATTGAAGATCGCAGTGCGAGGGCAGAATATCATCTAATCAATCGTGCCCCAGCTGTGTTTTGCGCTGCTCTAGCTGCCCCAGCCTCCGAGCTGGGGCATCTGGGGCACGATTGATTTGGTGATTTACAGAGTTCTTCAAGGGCGCAGACTGCTCTGCCCCTGCCCAAACCCGGTCCAATGCTGCACTCGGCCCCTGATCACCTCCCACCGACCACCACCTACCACTCCTGCAGTCGCGGGCGTCGGTGGCAGGTTGAGAGGCAGGATTGACGATTCAACCCTGCTACGGACGCCCGCATGAGCGTCGACATCCCGAGCAATGTCAGTCGTGACCAGCACAAAAACCTCACAGTTCAGCGA
Source organism: Aplectana chamaeleonis (assembly GCA_029168955.1). Taxonomy (NCBI): domain Eukaryota; kingdom Metazoa; phylum Nematoda; class Chromadorea; order Rhabditida; family Cosmocercidae; genus Aplectana; species Aplectana chamaeleonis. The sequence continues at coordinate 396,013 of JAPDOI010000138.1, read as the reverse complement.
AGCGTACTCAGACGTTCGCTGTTGTCCACAGGACGCGAAGTAGATGTCACCTCACGCAATGCTCCCTGTAGGCATCCAAAAGGGGCATGGATCGCCCCTCGAGAACTGCCCGTCGCCCCCCTCCTTGGTGCCGTAGACAACCTATCCGCGGGAACGCTTTTGCTGTAGACATCGCATCGGAGGAGGGTCTCCATCCCCGATTCCGCGTTCACATCCTATCAACACCCTGTAGACCTGATATTACCATCCCAGTCAGGGATGAGCGAAATTCCGCGTTTCGCGTTCCAAAACCCGCAGTTTCGCGCGTTTTTGACCTTCCGCGTTCCGCCTTCCGAAAACAGCAGAAAGTGTGCGGAACGCGGAAAATGCGGAACAAAATATCGCGATTCCGTCCTTACTGAGAATTTCCCCGATTATCTTTCTGCACTGATTTGAATAATTTGACATTACACCAAATCTTCAATTTTTTCTCTTCTCCTACCTCGTCATGACAGAATGTTATTCTGATGAAAATTATTATCAGGTTTTGAAGACCGGTCGAAACTACCAAATTACAGCTGATCTGGGCGTCGTATTTCGAAAATTTTTCTGACGCTCTACTAGTTTAGTGATTTCTTTCTACGTTCCATGTATCGCTCCCGCCGCGAAGCGGCGGGAGAGGTTTGGTTTTGGTCGGGACTTGTGATCACTTAGATTTTGGTAAAGTAGTTAATAAAACCTGTAAAACAAAATTTCTAGAGATTTCCTTCTGGATATAAGTGAGAGAGTCCAGAAGACACACGCTGACAAAATCTGAGCCAAATCGATTCAAAAATAACAAAGTTAGATCGGCGGAAGCTTAGCTAAAATTCGTTTCCTCGTTCCTCGTTCCTGGCATCACGCACCCTTAGTAGTAGGCACTGCGATCAGTTGGGGAGGCAGGTAAGTTGGTATGTGGACAGGCTGATGAGTAGGTAGACAAAGAGTACTTACTGTTTAACATTAACTACTTTACTTCTTACTGCTTATCATATCAAGTGATATTATCAGCTGGTAGACCAAATCGCTAAAACACGTTGTAGGCTGTGCTTTTCGATGGGAAGGGACAGGGGAAGAGAATAACAAGTTTGTTACTTACTGTTTAACATTAACTACTTTACTTCTTACTGTTTATCATATCAAGTGATATTATCAGTTGGTAGATCAAATCGCTAAAACACGTTGTAGGCTGTACTTTTCGATGGGAAGGGACAGGCAAAATGAATAACAAGTTTGTTACTTACTGTTTAACATGAACTACTTTACTTCTTACTGTTTATCATATCAAGTGATATTATCAGTTGGTAGATCAAATCGCTAAAACACGTTGTAGGCTGTACTTTTCGATGGGAAGGGACAGGCAAAGTGAATAACAAGTTTGTTACTTACAGTTTAACGTGAACTACTTTACTTCTTACTGTTTATCATATCAAGTGATATTATCAGTTGGTAGATCAAATCGCTAAAACACGTTGTAGGCTGTGCTTTTCGATGGGAAGGGACAGGGGAAGAGAATAACAAGTTTGTTACTTACTGTTTAACATTAACTACTTTACTTCTTACTGTTTATCATATCAAGTGATATTATCAGTTGATAGATCAAACCGCTAAAACACGTTGTAGACTGTACTTTCCGATGGGAAGGGACAGGCAAAGTCAATAACAAGTTTGTTACTTACAGTTTAACGTGAACTACTTTACTTCTTACTGTTTATCATATCAAGTGATATTATCAGTTGGTAGATCAAATCGCTAAAACACGTTGTAGGCTGTGCTTTTCGATGGGAAGGGACAGGGGAAGAGAATAACAAGTTTGTTACTTACTGTTTAACATTAACTACTTTACTTCTTACTGTTTATCATATCAAGTGATATTATCAGTTGGTAGATCAAATCGCTAAAACACGTTGTAGGCTGTGCTTTTCGATGGGAAGGGACAGGGGAAGAGAATAACAAGTTTGTTACTTACTGTTTAACATTAACTACTTTACTTCTTACTGTTTATCATATCAAGTGATATTATCAGTTGGTATATCAAATCGCTAAAACACGTTGTAGGCTGTGCTTTTCGATGGGAAGGGACAGGGGAAGAGAATAACCAGGTTGTTACTTACTGTTTAACATTAACTACTTTACTTCTTACTGTTTATCATATCAAGTGATATTATCAGTTGATAGATCAAATCGCTAAAACACGTTGTAAGCTGTACTTTTTCGTAGGGAAGGGACAGGGGAAGGGACTAACAAGTTTGTTACTTTCTGATGACGTCATCAGGATGTCATGTAAAGTACATAGGGCATCTGATGACGTCATCAGGGTGTCAAGCAAAGTACATAAGGCATCTGATGACGTCATCAGGGTGTCATCTAAAGTACATAGGGCATCTGATGACGTCATCAGGGTGTCATGCAAAGTACATAAGGCATCATGTTCATCGCAGTATCCGGAGAAAATTTTTTAAAAAAACACCTTAAAAACTCTATGGTGTGTACACTTACCTTGCCGCGAAGCTATGAAAACGCTCATAACTTCTTTCAGAGTGAGTCTAGGCAGGCTACGATTATACCGGAGTCACTCACATTTTCCGCTACTAGTAGCAAGAACATCCTCCCAGATTATCGCCGTATCCCATGCGCGCCGAATATGCATTCAACCCGAAGACAAGGCGGTTAGGAGCACAGTCAGAGAACGTGCTGCTAGGGAGCACGCGCTCTTATAGTGTTTCAGATTACAGCACGTGCCCCGACAAAAAATCTTTCAATGCGTGCATGATACACATTCAACTCGATGAAAAAAGGATTTCCCAGAAATGGAAAGAATGTGGAAAACTCTTGAGGCGGGACACAGATGCCGGCAGCCTCGTTGGTTCAATTACACTAGTTTGCGGTGCTTTGCTTGCTCAGCCGCTGGAGACCTCGTCCAACCAATCGCGGCCCCAGATGGTGCTCGGCGAGTCGCATGTCGGTGTGCCGGGCGCGTCGCGTGCCGATGTGCAGCTACGATAACGCTGGACTAGCTTGCAGCACGTGCTCCTGCGATTAAATTTTGCAACACGTGCTCCTACGGTAAAATTTTGCAGCACGCGCTGCTTTTTGGAGCACGTGTCCCTGCAATACACTCTTTCAATGGGAGTGGTTACTCGAGTTGTATACATATTCAACACGCATTCGGCACGCACATTTTTGAGCTCGCAAGGTACTCCATTTGGCTGATCCCGGACTACGTTAAAACGGCTTCCTTTGTCAACCAGAAAAGGTGATATCGGCTAACTACGCTTATTTTTTTAATCTACAATTTTTCATCTCGCTACATTTACCTTTCCTCGAGTATTGACAACATGGATGGGAATCAGGGTAAATAAACACCCCCGAATGATCAGAGATTCCTGACAAACAACTAAAAATGACGCAAATGACACACATAAAGGGATGGAAAAAATCAAAATCTGCCTACGAAGGCAGTTGCTGAAAGCTCCGTAAACCACGGAAACCTTCGGGTCCGTCACGGGGAACTTTGCGAGGTGCATCTCTCGGCATGCCACCATCACCCCTTCCACGGGAAGACGTAATTTAAAAACGAATCACAGATCTCTTATGATTAAAAAACAAGAAGAATTACTATAGAACTCTACAGCATCATACCGAAAATGAGAACTTGGACGACACGATCTTCGTGATACATCGATTGATGGACGCTGCCACCGCCCCTCCCGCGAATGTTCTGTAGAACAGCCCATCGACCTGCGCAGCCGTAGACATCCCGAATTGACGTCCTGTGGACAACAACTCGGTCTGCGTCGATTTAAGGCACTCGGCGGGATCGCCGGTCGATGGGCTGTTTAACAGCCCGTCGCCCCCTGCTCAACACCACACCGGTACGACCCCGCGTAGAGCTGCCTGTTCGCCAGCGGTGACTCGTTCTGGGCGGATCGACGTCCTGTAGACAACAGCGAGCGTCTGAGTATACATTGTGGGCTGCCATTTCCGCGCTCTACACGAGAGAGAGTGCTAGAGAAAAACAGTGCGGACAGTGCAACATGTCGTTCCGAAAATTTCGGCAGTGATGAGTCATGCCGAAGCCTCGTAATCAGCCAGATCGGATCAATTTGATTGAGAAAGGGGCGTTTAGACCGGCCGTGGTGTTTTGTCTCCGGTCAATTACTACACTATCGGATAGTCGCGAAACGGGTTAGAGTGAGACAATGGTGGCAAACGACCAGGGTGGGCGGCGTTCCTGTGTCTATGTCGCCCTTATGTCGTAATTGCAGACATGAACTACATAGTAGTGGGTTAGAAAGAGGCATTCAATGCAATGTCCGAGTGGGTGAATGGAATTGATTGATGAACAACCTTAGTTATGCCTTTCTAGAACACCTCATACATACACTGGAGAGGCTAGCGCAGCTCTACAGGGAAGCAACCCTCCGAGCACCAACGCTTGGCCCCTAAACGGGGGAGCGAGCGCCGGAGCGATAATTTGGTTTGATCGGAGCCCTGCCGTCACTGCCTTGAAGCACTGCCATCACTGCCCTGAAGCCCTACCAACACTGCCCCAAAGCCCTGCCGTCACTGCCCTAGAGCACTGACGGCACTGCCCCGAAGCACTGACGTCCGACTCCGGAGCACTGGCTTCACGGCTCCGGAGCACTTGCATCACGGCCCCCTCGGAGAGCGCCGCCCGCTCTCCTCCAAAATTATCCCTCTTTGATAGGGACTCGAGGTCCCCGTCTAGAGCCGGCCCATTGGCGGCACTCTGTGAAGAGAGGCGCCTTTTATACGCGTTGAGCACGCGATTGAGAGATCAAAGGAGAAATCACATCAGATCGGGACAAAAGCTGACGGTAACGATGATACGTGCGTTTGGTCTACTACTTCTCTGATCTTTCATGTCGTTAACAGCCCTCTTCACCTTCTTCGCAACTCTTCCGTGTCTTTCTTTCTGGGGTACGAGCGCCGGGTGAGAGCAGGGGCCTCCCTCAAAGCCCCCGTTGGGTCGCTCTACCTAGTCAAAAACGGGCTCTGTTGTCCGGCGGTTGCCCCCTCGCAGTGTCTGAGATTGTGAGTTGGCGAAAAATTCAAATAAACCCTTCTGGAAATCTCCCTTTTTGAATTTCTGAGTGAACGATTCATCTCATATGCTTTTTTTCAGTTTTCGGCTGTACGGATACATTTGAATATATACTCTGTTTATCTTGAATTGCACAAAACACGGTCCGCCAATAGTCCTCTAATTGGTCCGCTAGTACAGTAGCGTACGTCCACGACGCATTTTCGGCAGACCCGGGTGTGCACCCGGTGTGCAGAGCAATCGATTCCTCAATGCCGTCACTCGGCCACCCACCCTGCCAACCGGGTCTGCCGAGAACTCGTCGTGGACGTACACTCGGTACTAGCGGGCCAATTAGAGGACTATTGGCGGACCGAGTTTTGTGCAATTCAAGATAAACAGAGTATATTATGCTTTGGACCGAGTTGCATTATTCGAAAGTTATTCGAATGATTTTTTGAATTTTGAATCATTCAAAACTCAAATCGAAAACTTTGTTTTTGGAATAATATTCGAAATTCGAATACCTTGAAAAACATATTCAAATTTTCGAAATTCGAATAATCAAACTGCACGAGCATCACCTCATTAGAAGTTCTTTTTTTCTGATCAACCATTGTAAGCACACTCTATCAAAGCATCATCTTGACCTTTTCACCCCCCCCCCGCCCGATCTGGGGATCAGAGGTGTGCGGAATTTTCTGTTTTCTGATTTCTGTTCTCGGCCTCTCCACGAAGAACAAGGTCGCAGCCGCGTAGTAGAAATCTTCGGGAAATAGCTTACCAGGAACAGCTGTTGAATCTGGTGGGCTATTTCTCGGCCACAACTCTCAGAGTGAGTGCATTTGATGATGTCCTATCCGTCATGGACGCGTCACTGCTACTATCAGCGTCTCATAGGCATCTTTCATAGTTCCCACTGCTAGCGCAGCACCCGCGGGAAGCGCGGTGGGCTCTGGAAGTTTTCAACACGCGGCACGCGCGGGAAACAAATGTGAAATTCGGGCGGTGCCGCTATGGCTGTGGTGGATGGGCGGCACGCGCGTCCCGTGTCGTGAGCACTCTCATAGTCCACGGCGCTTCTCGGGCGTCAGGCGCGTGCCGCTCTTGCAGTGAGGACTATGAATAATGTCATAGGTCATTTGTGCAGTTCCGTAGATATTATATTACAGTTGTGATGATGGTGTTCAAAGGTACACTCTCTCTTCACTTGACACAAAAAAAATTAAAATGCAAAGAGTATTTTTTCTGAAATTTTTCTGTTTTCTGATTTCTGTTTGCTGTTTTCTGGCCATTTCGGCCTTTCTATAATCTAATTTCTGTTTTCTGACAAATTCGATTTTCTGTTTTCTGCTTTCTGAATTTTTTTTCGACATTTCCGCACACCCCTGCTGAGGATACCACACGCTTGGATCGCGTGAAGTATCCGGGCGTGTGGTATCCCCAAATTGGGGCTTGGGGTGAATAGGTGCTCCATCGGAGGGATAGGCTGGCTAAAATAGCCCGCCATTGCAAACCGTATTTCTCCTTTTTTCGCGTTTATTATGTAGCTGTCAGCCAGATTCACAGTACCAAGGTTTTAGTTTCCGAAACCCTCCCGTTCCAGAGACACAGTTACTTGAAATACGGACGGTAGCGATTGAGCTCACTAATCTACAGTGACTACTTAAAAAATATCAGCTTTGAGGGGTTATTATGAGATGTGTTTAGCGAATTGACGTCCATTTCTGTACTTTCCGAGCTAAGACAGATCCGGTTTTGACAGTTGAGCGAATTTGGCTAAAACATCGGTATTCTGATGCAGTAATGCTAGTGAAACATTTCAAGGCTAATAGAATACAACTAGAGGGATAATTTCTTTTTCTAAAACTTGAAAATCAGCTACAGAAAAAAAGAAGACATAAGGTGCTTGAAAAATGAAAAATATGAGAAATCGGCAGCGGTTTTTCCCAGCCCGTCTCTTGGAAAACTTGCCGCGACAGTGCCGGGAAAGCACTGCTACCCTCGGCTGTGCCGCGATAGCTCCACGATAGTATCACGGCGGATCCGCGATCATCACTGCACCGAGACGATTCAGTTGCAGTGTCTTGAGCCTCGACAACTCCGCGACTTTACCGTGATAGTACCGCAACGTTTCATCAGTTTTAGAAGCGCGCCGGCCCCATGAGGATGCACAAGCAAACGCGCGTCGGCAATATGTGGCAAAACGAAATGGTTGCCGATTCAATTACCCAAGTTTGAGGTACTTCCCATATCTCCTTGTTCGCAGTAACGGGGATACCCCCTTTTTCTGTCAGGCAGAGGACGTAACAACGCAGGTGCGTAATTTTATTTGTAGGCACCGCCTAGTTGCATTAGAACTAATAACTAATTTTATTCGAGTTACTCGCAGTTGGTCCTATTTTTGTAAGGGCTCGTCGAGCGATCGCGGAGCCGCTACGGCGCTGCGGATCCACTGTAGTGCCGCTTCGGTGCCTGTAGGAACCGAAGCGCCACGATCCAGGCACTGTAGCGGCGAGTTCCGCCAGAGACGGTGCTTGCAGTAAGGTTCAAATATTTTACATTTCTAAGCGAAAATCTCCTGGTCCATAATGGATCTGGGGAAAGAAAGGAGAAGAGAAGACGAGAGATGGTGGGGGGACGGATGGAGCAGGTTTTGCGCGCTTCATGTGTCATGGAAATTTTGCTCTGAAATGGAGTGTGTTGCTAAAAGGGAGCTTACGACGGACCATTGACATTGCTGTAGAGTACTGAGTATGTGTCATGGAAATTTTGCTCTGAAATGGAGTGTGTTGCTAAAAGGGAGCTTACGACGGACCATTGACATTGCTGTAGAGTACTGAGCATGTGTCATGGAAATTTTGCTCTGAAATGGAGTGTGTTGCTAAAAGGGAGCTTACGACGGACCATTGACATTGCTTTAGAGTACTGAGTATGCTAGTAAATTGATCATATAAACGTTTAAGAAATCATTGCTATGACGAAGAATCTGATTTTTGAGGAACGTGTCCTACCAGTATGACAAGGAGTCGTTAGTGGGTTAAAAATTTACTTATCATAGTCGCTTATAAAGCACAGTACACCCTCAGACATGAATTTTGTGATTTTTATTTGATTCGGAGGTGGACCCCTCCTGTATAACACGAGCCAAGTGCTAGATTTAAATTCCTCCAAATAAGCGAGATATAAGCGACCACAACATGTGTCATGGAAATTTTGCTCTGAAATGGAGTGTGTTGCTAAAAGGGAGCTTACGACGGACCATTGACATTGCTGTAGAGTACTGAGTATGTGTCATGGAAATTTTGCTCTGAAATGGAGTGTGTTGCTAAAAGGGAGCTTACGACGGACCATTGACATTGCTGTAGAGTACTGAGCATGTGTCATGGAAATTTTGCTCTGAAATGGAGTGTGTTGCTAAAAGGGAGCTTACGACGGACCATTGACATTGCTGTAGAGTACTGAGCATGTGTCATGGAAATTTTGCTCTGAAATGGAGTGTGTTGCTAAAAGGGAGCTTACGACGGACCATTGACATTGCTGTAGAGTACTGAGTATGTGTCATGGAAATTTTGCTCTGAAATGGAGTGTGTTGCTATTGACATTGCTGAGTACTGAGCATGTGTCATGGAAATTTTGCTCTGAAATGGAGTGTGTTGCTAAAAGGAGCTTACGACGGACCATTGACATTGCTTTAGAGTACTGAGTATGCTAGTAAATTGATCATATAAACGTTTAAGAAATCATTGCTATGACGAAGAATCTGATTTTTGAGGAACGTGTCCTACCAGTATGACAAGGAGTCGTTAGTGGGTTAAAAATTTACTTATCATAGCCGCTTATAAAGCACAGTACACCCTCAGACATGAATTTTGTGATTTTTATTTGATTCGGAGGTGGACCCCTCCTGTATAACACGAGCCAAGTGCTAGATTTAAATTCCTCCAAATAAGCGAGATATAAGCGACCACAACATGTGTCATGGAAATTTTGCTCTGAAATGGAGTGTGTTGCTAAAAGGGAGCTTACGACGGACCATTGACATTGCTGTAGAGTACTGAGTATGTGTCATGGAAATTTTGCTCTGAAATGGAGTGTGTTGCTAAAAGGGAGCTTACGACGGACCATTGACATTGCTGTAGAGTACTGAGCATGTGTCATGGAAATTGTGCTCTGAAAGGGAGTGTGTTGCTAAAGGAGCTTACGACGGAGCATTGACATTGCTGTAGAGTACTGAGCATGTGTCATGGAAATTTTGCTCTGAAATGGAGTGTGTTGCTAAAAGGGAGCTTACGACGGACCATTGACATTGCTGTAGAGTACTGAGCATGTGTCATGGAAATTTTGCTCTGAAATGGAGTGTGTTGCTAAAAGGGAGCTTACGACGGACCATTGACATTGCTTTAGAGTACTGAGTATGCTAGTAAATTGATCATATAAACGTTTAAGAAATCATTGCTATGACGAAGAATCTGATTTTTGAGGAACGTGTCCTACCAGTATGACAAGGAGTCGTTAGTGGGTTAAAAATTTACTTATCATAGCCGCTTATAAAGCACAGTACACCCTCAGACATGAATTTTGTGATTTTTATTTGATTCGGAGGTGGACCCCTCCTGTATAACACGAGCCAAGTGCTAGATTTAAATTCCTCCAAATAAGCGAGATATAAGCGACCACAACATGTGTCATGGAAATTTTGCTCTGAAATGGAGTGTGTTGCTAAAAGGAGCTTACGACGGACCATTGACATTGCTGTAGAGTACTGAGTATGTGTCATGGAAATTTTGCTCTGAAATGGAGTGTGTTGCTAAAGGGAGCTTACGACGGACCATTGACATTGCTGTAGAGTACTGAGTATGTGTCATGGAAATTTTGCTCTGAAATGGAGTGTGTTGCTAAAAAGGAGCTTACGACGGACCATTGACATTGCTGTAGAGTACTGAGCATGTGTCATGGAAATTTTGCTCTGAAATGGAGTGTGTGTTGCTAAAGGGAGCTTACGACGGACCATTGACATTGCTGTAGAGTACTGAGTATGTGTCATGGAAATTTTGCTCTGAAATGGAGTGTGTTGCTAAAAGGGAGCTTACGACGGACCATTGACATTGCTGTAGAGTACTGAGCATGTGTCATGGAAATTTTGCTCTGAAATGGAGTGTGTTGCTAAAAGGGAGCTTACGACGGACAATTGACATTGCTGTAGAGTACTGAGTATGCTAGTAAATTGATCATATAAACGTTTAAGAAATCATTGCTATGACTCGTTTAAGAAATCATTGCTAATCAGTCCTCCTTCGCTCACCTCCACGGGCCACAACCCCTACCAGATATTTGAAGTCGATAGCGGCTTGATCGATGGATGAATTCTGACGAGTCTATGTTCTCCACACTTTTGCTGGACTGTCTCCTTATCCTGGCACGCTTTCGCTCAACGATTGCGAAAGAAGAGAAATACAAGCCTGAGACAACTCGTCCACTAACTTTCCCCCTAGGAAAACGGGCATCTTTAAGAAGCCACAACTTTGTTCGTAAGGGGTATTGGACCTTTATTGAGGCACCAATGTGATCAGCGTGTGACCCTTTCCATGAAAATCTTAAAATCTAAAAAAATAATTTCCTGGGTGTTCTGTGCTTTTGAAGGCAGCGTACACTCTCGTTAACGTGTTTGAGATAACTACGGAAACAGAACGTTATGGCTCACAACACAACACCTACGCATTTTGAAGCGTCAAAAACGACCCACAATGCCTCTATACGGGTAAGAAATTGGTCCCGCCCTGTATCTGCCCGCCCCCTGTAATTGCTTTTCTCCTCCAAAACAGTGGTGCTGAGCCATTCCCGTCGTGTAGCACAAATTCCTTTTATTTGACCTCACTGTAGCATTCAATATACGCCTACGGGGTTGTTTACACTACTGCCGACGCAGTGCCTTTCTATAAAATTGATCAAGCGGCGCGGCACGATCGATATCATAGAATCGGACTCCGAAGTGCCGCTCGGCCGCGGAAGCAGGGTTTGGCGTGAGGTGTGATGTATCACAGAGAGGGGGTCGGACTCGTCGACGTCCTGTGAGGGGGGGGTCGGACCTTCGACCAACCAAGAGCCAAGATGAACTTATAGCAGGTGTTAGGGATATCGAGAGGTATACCGTTAGTATAAAAATGTAGAGGTATAGTATAGAGGTGAAAAGTATAGTATATAAAGTATAGAGGTTTAAAATAATGTTGAGATCAAACAGAGAGGGCGAAATGAGACAGGAGATCAAAAAAGAGACTGAAGAGTGAACGAAACAACTGCCCATTACAAATGAGGCAGTATATGAAATGGAGATGTAACAATGAGGCAGTAACTCACGAAAAGAGGTGACGATTCATTGGTGGAGAAATAATGCAACACAATAGACGACAGTAGCATGGTCATCGTTAATGATTCCGACATGGAAGCAGAGTCGTGGCCAGCTAAAGTGTGTCACCAAAGCGCTCCTGGATATGTCACTCATATGTTAGCAGCAAAGGTGTTGAGTGTTGGCTATCATCGGGGTCATTACAAGCGAACTATCCTGTCAACGGAAAGGTAAAAATTTTTGCGAGGCTGTGAAACGATCGATGGACGAATGTTACAAAACAGCATTGTTCACTGTGATATCTCTTGCAATTTCCTCCATGAAAAACGTGGTGCGATCCCGCTTGAAGCACAAGGTTTTTGGTGCTCTGAGGGCACATAGGTGCGGTTTCGGGCAAGAAAACTACATTTAATATATGGCTGTCCAGATGTAAACACACACCCAAAATTTCATGGACACAGCTTAAAGCCGAACAGCGCTACATAGGATAAGCGGAGCTTGTTTTCATGCCCTGAGGGAACATAGGTGTACTTACGGACATAAAAACTACATTTTTTATATGGCTGTCCGGATGTGAAAACGCACTCGAAATTTCATTGACGCAGCTTGGAGCCGAAAAGCTCTACATAGGGAGGGGTTCATGAAAAAGTCGAGAGCTGTGAAATATTTAGTATTTATTATTTTTAGTATTTATCGAAATTTTAATTAGGGATTTTCGCGTTGCTACAACGTGCAAAAAACCTAGTCCTGGACCCAAATAACTAATTTGGTTCTTTTAGCCGGTTCAAAACGGTCTTTGAATACCCATTTTCAGGTGTGATACAATCGATTGTATCACACCTAAAAATGGGTATTCAAAGACCGTTTTCAACCGGTTAAAAAAATGAAATTGATTACTTGGGCCCGTGACTGGGTTTTCCGCACGTTGTAGCAACGCGAGACTCCCTAATTGAAATTTCGATAAACACTTGTAAATATTTCACAGCTATCGACTTTTTCATGGACCCCATACTATGTATCGCTTTTCGGCTTGAAGCTGTGTCCACAAAATTTCGCGTGCGTTTACACATCCGGACAGCCATATACTAAATGTGGTTTTCATCCCCAAAACTTCACCTATCTGTTCTCAGGGCATTAATGAATGTTCAGTCGCTGAAAAAAGATTTGGTGTAATCGTCGCTGGATTATGACCTTAAAATACGCACTTTTCATCGTTCACTTAAAAAATTAATCACACTAAAATTTGAAAAAAAAATTATTCATTGCATTAATGATTGATGCAATCGAATCATCGATGTAGTTTTGACCTAAATATTCGTTCACTATCAAAAGTTACCAAGTAAGGACCCCCCCGGGTCGTCGCCATCATTTTTTCACAAGGGGGGGGGCTGAGCAAATCGCCTGACTTGGAGGGGGGTCGCACCAAAGGTTTACAGTTCCGATAGCCGATCTGGACATCTCACAGCATTCTCATGGGCAAAGAAGCTGGTTTCCACTCAAAAGGCGGCATTTTCCAGCAAAAGCTTGAAAGGGCGCAAGGTTATCAAGCGCGCGTGCTCAGTCCCCCCCCCCACACGCGAAGTCGTGCAAGCAGCGAGTTTGCCTAGGCCGCGCCGTGACGTAGTGGTAGGTCTTGAGAGCGGAGCTTGAGTGCGATGAGGCGCTTTCACAGAAAGGGATAGTGCTGGGTCAAGTCTCGCCTGGAGCCAAGCGTCTTGTGCTAGCATTGTGGTAGGTTCTCTTAACCAGTTCCGACACAATCCAACCCCAGGGACAGATTCTGCAACCGTCTTGATTAAAAATAGTTTGAGATTAAAAGCAGTGGTCGCAACAAAATACCAGGTTGTTCAATAAGTTTTGTCATTCGTTAAGAGAGGGCGTTGCTACTAGCCCATTTTTTGTCTTGTTGGTACACTCTTCATATGAACGTATGTATGTGAAGTTTCATTTCAATCTGTCAATTCATTCATTGTTTACAAGCCATTTAGTGTGGCCGTGTCCCAGCAATGGAAAAAAATTGAATATCGTGCAGTGATGAAATTCTTATTTTTGGAAGGTGTAGAAGCGAAAGAAATCCACGAACGAATGTTAAAAGTGTATAATGATTGTTCACCTACAACTAGAACAGTAGAAATATGGGTTGCTGGGGACAGGGGCTCTCTACACACCGAGGGAGAAGTTGTCCCGCCTTCCGCGGCTCTAAATCCACTCGGGACCGCTTCGCTCGCGTTCAGTGGCGTGACGTTTCAAACTGCAAAAACAGGACAACTCCTCCCTCGGTGTGTAGACAGCCCCTGTCCCGGGTTGCTGAATTTAAACGTGGTCGTATAAGCCTTGAAGACGATCCACGTGAAGGACGTCCAAAAAGCGCATCAACACCAGAAATCATAGCCAAAATACAGGACATGGTTTTGGAAGATCGTCGATTGACTGAGAGAGATTTAGTAGAGGCTCTACACTTTTCATTAGTCAGTGTGAGCCATAGTTTAAGTGAAAGTTCGGGTTTTGGAAAGCTGTGTGCACAATGAGTGCCGCATTCGCTAACAATGGAACAAAAACACATCCGAATGTGACTTTCTCAGCAATATTTGGAGCGTTTTAAAAAGGATAAAGTGGATTTTTTGCGTCGATTCATCACTACGGGTGAGACTTGGAATTTTTTTCTAGATTTAAAAAAAAATTAGTTTTTTTAAAGTGTATTAATGTTGTTTAGGGAGATTATACTGAATAATAAAATGTATTTCGAACCATAAAATTGTGTTTTTCTTATCGAACGACGAAACTTATTGAACAACCTGGTATGCCTGCCTTCTTTTCCTTTTAAAACCCTTCTCTGGATTCAAAGTACTAGCACTTATAAGAGAAATTTGAGAAAAATCCCCTGTTTGGGGCCGAATTTCGATCCTGAACTTTTCTTTCTTTTAATGTTGGACGAGCACACTCCACATCATCGGCATCGATGATCTCTAATATCAAAAACATCAGCTGGCTTGAAAATGGAATTCAATCAACCAACAATATCCTTCGGACTGACCTGCTCAAATATTTCATCGTTGAGTCAAACCTTGAATGAAGTGCTTGCTTTCATTGTTTAACTGTTTTCATTAGCTAAATTTACATTTATTTCTGGCCGTGAACGTCAATGATTATCGACTGCTCAGCAAGAGACTGCGATCTCTTTGGGCGGAGCTGTGCACTTGTGCACGAATCGGCAACTTAGGATCCTGATCACTCTATTTTTAGCTCGTTTCTTGCCGCGTAACCTTCGTGGTCTTTTAGCCGTTTGCGGATCTTTATTTCACAACTTTTTTCATCGCGCGACCACAGCCTTTAAGAGTATGTGTAACCGATGAAAATTTCTACACAGTAATAGTCACAGTAAATACAACTCAAAACTTTTTTTGAAAATCGAAGCTATCATTAGTTAATTCGAGAAATTTTATCCGAAAAATAGAAAAAAATATTCGGAAATTCGGAGAAGTTGATTGAAAACTCGAAAAATTGTTTTTCGAATATATGTACTCGAAAATTCGAAATTCGAAAAATCTGTTTGTCGATTATATTCAAAAATCCGAAATTTGAAAAATACTAATTTCGAGTTTATTCGAAAATTTCAAGTTCGAAAACTTTCATTTTCGAATATATTCAGAAAAAAAATTGTACCAGCTTTGCCCAAGTATAGAATATATGTAGCTGTTTAAAATTTCCGAATGGATGGAAATTTGAGAACTTTTTCCCTTTCAGTTCAAATTTATTCCAATATTCGCGTAGTTGAATTTTCGTATAGTTTTCGGGGCATAAAAAATAATGAACAATCGTTTTGTGGTTGCGATTTGCCGGATGAATCGAGTATACATAGATCAAAATAAAATTTTTTCCCTGAAAATCGAATGTTTAGAATGAAATTAGATCTCGAATGGATCGATTATTCAGAAAATAATAAATTCAACTTTCCGACAAAATTGAATATTTGAATAATTATTCAATTCGTTCACCATTCTAGAGCGAACGTTTTCTGATGTAAGATTATGATAGCAGAGGTCCGTCTTAACAAACATGTTTGGTTACCCACCCACAAATTGTTGTTATCGGAAATGTAAACATGGCATTGCCTTCCTCTTCTTGCTTCAAAAGAACTAGTTCTGCATTCACGGGTGTGAATTGCTCCATCGAACACCTACAAATAGATAACTCCTCTAACTGGCTTTTCCCCAAAAACTTCTATGTGTACTGTACGTCCCCAACAGAACACTGTGTTCTCTGGCATTCGCTCGCGTATTGCCCCGGAGGGCGTGGCCAGTTTCGCTTCCTTTTTCGACGGCTTTAGACTTTCTACATAATCGCGCCGCCGAAGGTCGAGTGCCCACAAAAAAGATTGTGGGCATCGCCCACAAAATCTTTGTCAGGATTGTGGTCATTCTCGCGCCCCAGCTAGAGCCGGCGCGAAGGCCTGGCAGGTGGCGAGTGCGGCCGCGGCGCGTGTGTGCGCGTGTTCTTTCTCTCCTCGTCATCTCCTTAATTTCCCTGCCTTTTCCACTTCCCTTTCAAAACCTTTGTCCATTGAGGCTCAAAAGGGAACTGCTTTCAGTGAGCCTGGCCGTT